>CM071626.1:40779376-41355938 GCA_036419045.1 Scirpophaga incertulas | reverse complement strand
GCCATCACTAAAAATGTTGTTATCAAACAATCTGATAAGAGTGATAGTGTTCCTAGTAATAATGGTACCAATCAAATCAAAACACAAACTGAAGTGCCAAATAGTCAGAAATCTAATTTAAGTAAGTCAAGTTCAGCTCCTTCCACTAGGAACATTAAAAAAGTGACAACATTATCAACAAAAACTGACATGCCAAAAAAAAATAATCTGGATCCAAATTTTAAAAAAACCAATGTCATCTCTAACACTAAATATAATAAACCACAATTACTTTCAAATTTTACTACAACAACTAATGATACAGGAAAATTGAGGAAAGAAACTGCAAATATATTAAGAGACAGTTTAAAACCTACAAGACCTAGGTTTAGTTTGGCAACAAATCATTCATCTAAAAACTCTATAAACAATCCATTACCTAGAAAAAGCATTCTTCACAAACCATCAATTGGTACTGGAGAATCAGTCTTTGATAGACTTTATAAGCCGAAGCAAGTACCTGTGATACCAGAACATAATGTGAAGAAGCTTCAACAAGATCCTAATTTCTTAAAAAATGTTATTAAAAACACAGGTCTGATACTTAATAAAAGGCACACATTATATGATATCAAGACCAAGGCTGAACCTGTAAGAAGGTCAATATCTGCAGTTCATTTAAAGAAAATAAGCAAAAACGAACTGAGTAATTGCATACATAAATGGGCATCTATTGGAGAAAAACTAAATGAAGTAAAACTGAATGAAATTAATGAAGATGATTCTGTAAAACAGGATGAAATTATATTTGCTGTTAAAAGCGAGAGGAAACGTGTTAAGTTTCAAACTCCTATGGCTTTAGGTTTGAACACACCAAAGCCAGAAGAATTACAAGATCGATTAAAAAATTGGCTCCAGAAACGTGGTAAATCTTTGGACTCTTACCATCATTTGCAATGTTTTGGCATACATCACTTTTCCAAGACTAATAAATCAGTAGAGCCCCTGAAATTTGAGCTTTTTGATGATGAGGATAAAGAAAATATTGCTTTGGAACACGACAGTGACAACGAGTCGTATACTGAAAACATGAATAGCAATTATGAGATACTCAATGAAAATAAAAATAGATGGAGAAGAGCCAGTTATATGAGTGAAAATGACTTTACTGACACTCCTAGCTCAACTATCACTCCAAGTGATACAGTGCAACAAGTTGATGAGGTGCTTATTGGTGCATTTAATGACTTGACACAGTTGCTGAGAGAGGTAAGGAACATATAGTATTGCATACATATAGTCCAGACTTACCTTATTATTATTATTAATCAAAGCAAATCAAAATTAACTTTATACAAATATGACTTTATAGAAAGCTCTTTTGAATCGTCCTACATAACATATGTATTACATATACATATGTTATGTAGGACGATTGTAATTCATAGATATGCGTTACTATGGTTACAGAAATGTTGGTCTGTGTTGGTTAGACTGTTCATTTCTTTTGCAACTATGTGAATAAAACAGACTGTCAAATAAAATCCAATACTGGGCCACCTGCTTCAGGGACCAGCAATTAATGTAACCTTTCAATATAATCACCATTTGCTAATGGTTGCCTAATGTTTCCTTTACATAATGCTAGTGCAATATTTAATTATCAATGTACATGAGCGAATTGGCCTTGGTAGCAAGTACACGAGTACTTACATCGCAAGTAATGATGAGGCTATCATTATTTTCAACTACTAATTATGAATCATTAGTAAAAATGAATCATTACTTCTAGGGATTTGAATGGGAACAATGCGCGCGCTGGCTGCGCGCAATAAGGGAGAGATTCCCTCACGCCCTTGATACAGCTGCCTATTGGGAATGTCGAGCAGCCTTGGAGGAGACGAGGGGTGATCTGCCAGCGTCTGTCCAGTGTTGGGAAGAAGCTATCGCCAAGGGGACAGAGGTATTGTTTGAAATTATGTAATTGGGATTTTTTAAAAGAAATTTATGACATTCTCCATATAGGCTCTTAAAAGCCTGTTTTGAGTTATGGAATAAGAACAGGTGTTTTATGATAGCATTAAGTTAAAATAACTTGAAGTTATCTAACATAGCAACAAGGATAACTTTGCTTAAGCTCAATATAATGAAATGTATCACAGATAATCCAATCAAGATATATCTAAATCCAATTTTATCAATTATTAAAATTCTGTGGTTGTTTTATGTATGCTGATTGGTACACTATGTCCCTTGGATATCTTGAAAAGCATACAAAAGTAAGTTTAGTAAAAATAAAATATATTCTATTCAGCGTTCAGTAGTGGAGTCAAATCTGGACCAGTTGCTGGACAAATTCATGCAACTAAAGATCAGCCCCAACAGTGGCAAGAGAAAACCAGTTGAGGATAAAATGGTGGATGTGAAAAATGTCTTTAAGAGCACTATCATAAGGTTTGCTGTGCAACAAGCCAAACTGTAAGTACTGTATATTTATATCTTTGGACTTTAATGTGTGAGATTGCATATGATGAACCTTGAGACAGTTCTTGCGTAGCATTTTAATAGCAGCAGTTGATACCTTGTAATTAAATTTTAATTAGTTTTTTCATAAATATTGCTTATAAGGCAATTTGTTTATAGCCATTACATACGGACATGGATGCAGCAGGAAATATATAACACCCTAAACCACAGGAATATATAAGACCAGCCATACTCTAAGTGTGTTCCGCGGTACCCTTATTTTTTTTTTATAAGAGGCTAAATGCGACCTTATGCACCATGACACCGCGCTGGCAAGGCGCGGCCGTGTGGGGCTCTCCGGTCATAGAGGACCTCTCCTTGGTCGACCGTTCTGACTTCTGACGCGGCGTAGCACGATTTACGTCTCGTACAATTTTACTATGTCGCCACCGCCGATACCCATTTGTGACCACGCAGCCCCTTCGACAAAAGCCGCCTCTGAGATTAGACGCTATAATTGTGAACAAGCGACTTTCGGTTTTAACTTTAAAACGTAAAATCGTGATTGTTTACACCACATTTTTTACTGTTTCTATTTTTATCTATCAAAGGCGCCGACTCGACTTGAGAATTTTCGAGATCGAGGGTAGAACTAAAGCGATAATCGCCCCTTGTCAGTTGACGATTGGCGTTCTGGGTGATAAGTATATTCCTGTTACTGCCAACAAAATGTTTATGGTTCTACTGTTGTATTCAAACTGTATCAGTTTTGTACCGTTGGACTAAAACATTATCAAATAAGAAGAATGGAACCTTAGCTTAAAGGCGTTAAATATATTGCAACTACATCTTCCGACGGAGCCAATTGTTCAAAGTAGTACGCGCAGAGTATACAACAATTATCGAAGGAGACGAATACACAACGACGTCAAGCGCGACGGTTTCAAAGGGGAAAAAAATTTGGTATGATGAAGCATATGTCAGTTTCAGATTTGTTGAGTCCAACGGCTTACCTCTCTGCATGTTATGTAGGAAACTGCTTCCTAATAATTCCATGGCACCTGCCAAGTTGCGCCGACATTTAGAAACTGTACACCTCGAGTGTAATAAAGAATTTTTTGTACGTAAAAAAGAACAGTTATTAGAATGTCGTCCCCATGAGGGGGAGGCCTACCCACTAAAAACCTCAGGGGTGGCCTTCCTCAGGCATGTAGGGAGCCCCCGGGAACGACAAGCGATATCCGGCAACCCCCAGCCTCCGCTCCCCTGCGGATACAGAGGAGCCCTCCTTGGGGAAAGCTACAATACCTCCCCCGATCTCCTCCACTGACGACGTAAGGATGTCGCGCCCGCGGATACGGCGACCCGCGCGGCGCCGCAGCTGTGCTACCGAGCCCGGCGCCGCCTCATTCGAGTGAGATCGGCCATCTCCCGACCCCGCTCGGCGGCCTTGCCGCTTGCCGCAATCAATGCCGGCGGAGACAGATCTCGCCCAATCTCTGCGACCAAGACTCGGCGCTCGGAGGCCCACGCGGGGCACTCCGCCAGCGTGTGCTGGGCCGTGTCGAGGTCAGATGCGCAGTGGTGGCATCGTGTCGATTCCTCCCGTCCTATTCGACACAGATACTCATCGAAGCAGCGTGCCCGGTGAGTATCTGAGTCAATCGGTAGGTGACCTCCTCCTTCCCGTGGAGCCAACCTTCGAGGTGCGGGAGGTATGGCACCGACGGCCCGGTGACGCGCGCAGATCCGTAATTCGAGCTGCGCACGCCAGGCCGCCACAGTCCGTCGGTGCTACTCCCGCCTAGCCACTTCGTGCGCGGGTTCCGGGGCGCTCCCCCGGACGCATACGTCGCCGCGTACATGTCGGCCAGGATGTCGAATGGGGGGGAAGCGTCTCAGAACCGTCGTCGCTTCGTACGAGGTGGTACGGTAGCCTCGTACGATCCGTATGGCCATTATCCGCTGCAGGCTCCGTAGCAGAGCTCTGCAGCGGGGGGACTTCGCGCAGTCTTGTGACCACACGGGGGCCCCATACATGACCACGGGAAGAGGGAGGCCTACCCACTAAAACCCTCAGCGATCCCCCCAGTACGCCTGGGCGCCGGCGCATCATCCTGAAGGAGAGCTGCCATTTTGTGTAACATATTACATATTTGATACATACTAGTTTAAATTTTGCTGTGGTTTATGGTATATAACTTTTTTGGTATTTATTTTTTGATTTCAGTCGTCGCTCCAATCTGTTTGAAGCACCCAAGTACACAGTGACACCAGTACGTCGCAGCTCACGACTTAGCTGCCAGTGGAGTGCAAAAAGACCCTTGCAGGAATGTATGAGCGTACAACAAGCCAAACTACTGGCTCCTGTCGAGTTTGTACCCAACCCATCCTTATGTCGCACGCCTTAAGGCGATAAAGCTGGCGTGCAGCCTAGTCTTGATTGCATATTACAATACAAATACACTAATTGTGTGTAAGAGTTACATTATCATTTAATATCTGAAAGGAAAAAATTTAAACATTTGTTTAATATTTCAACTAGATTTGTGAATAAAAAAGAGGAAGATATTTTACACCACACCAGTCTGTCTATACATAATTGTGATTGCAATTACTATAGTCTAATAGAAAATAATAAAAATTAATTATTAGGCATAAGTCAAAAGTTATACTGGTAATTATACTGTGAAATGATAACCTTCATATCATGAAAAGTTTAAATAATATTACATTATTTTTTTAATTAATTTTGATCATGATATTTTGATGAATTTTTATTTTATACTAAGCATGTCAAAATAATATAGTGTAAAATTTAATAATTCTTATAAACAACCAATATTTAAACCTATTAAGGTTTAAATATTTGTTGTTTTACGAGCACTTTATGTTTGTTTAATAAATATGTATAATCTTACACAAACTTATCTATTTATTGAAGGTTTTCTGAACAAAACATGCCTTAGTTGCTCTAAGAAGTTTATTTGAAGCAGGAATAAATTTTGTACATTTTATTAGTTTCATATATTAAGTGTTAGACAAAATAATTAGTGCTTGATTTATATATAGTGAAGTGTTTGGTTTCTAATACAAGTTTCCTAGTGACTAGAGGTATTGATGACGCAGAACAAAACAGACGAATTCTGCCCAATGCGATTTTTTTCTTTTCATCACTATTTTAATGGTTAAAATGCTAAATAAAACAAGGTCACAATGTACAAACAATGTTTTTAAAAATTTCCTATACATTTTCTTCAAGCAAAGACGTCAAAGTTTACTGTATTTGACCAAACAACGGGCATACTGTACTGTAAATCGCCTGTTTGGACCAAAAACAATGCGGCATAAATATTTTTCTGGTTGTTTTACAATTTGTGTCGTGTACGAGTAATCGAGTTGCATTCGCGAAACTTAATAATTGATCGTATTTTGAAATCCCATTTCAAAATATATGGTTAAAACAACAGTAAAAGACATATGACATTTGATTGTATATTGTTTCATTTGACTATACCTGTTTACTTAAACCTGTTGCAAGGATCTATCTAAACATATGCTTGAAATATTTTACAACAGAACTAGTTCTTTACATAATATTTGAACCCTATGCTTAGATGAAGTATTAATTCAATGTGTCATTTTTTTGTTTTGATTCCTACTTTTAAATGTATTCGTTTTAATGACTGTAAATATTAATAAACTAATAAAACTATTATATTTTTTATTTGCTTAACTAATATTATGTTATACTTTGTAATAGATGTATTATATAATAAATCAACGAATGTTCCGACGACGACGATGATTATGATCGTCTCACATTAGCAATAGTCCTTTGTTATTGATGGCATTTCTTCCTTTTTTGTTGTCGATATCCTCGATCCCCTAACCTATTCAGTTGCTATACTAATTTGGTAATATTATTACCTATGAAAGTGACTACGCAAGCAGCTACTTCAGTCTTGATAGAATAGTTTACAAAAAGTGTACGCATTATACGCGGTCGCAAAACATGAATGACTGCTAAAGAAAAATCGAGCCGTGAGCACCACAGAATAATCAGGTGCCCAACCAAGACTAGTTGAACATCGAGACATGAGGTGAACATTTATCACTGACATGAACAGTCAAAATACGAGACTAAAAATTCCAAACCGTTAAATAATATTAAAATATTCCAATTTATATATTGCGCTTAAGTACGGTAGAAGTATAAGGCCGGCAACGCGCTGATGATACCTCTGGTGTTTGTGCTATGGGCGGCGGTGATCACTTACCATCAGGTGACCCGTTGGTTCGTTTGCCTGCTCTAATATAAAAAAAAAGTTACATTGAGTAGCACAGACTAGTAAGTAACAAACAGAACAGACGGCCTAGACTAGACGGATATCCGAGGCAGAAGAAAGATCCGTATCCGTTACTTGGCGGATCTATTTATCTTATTAATTTTAAATTTATAGATAATATATTCTTTAAGACGAAGGGTAAGGCGCACTAGCGACGGCAGTTGCCGAGATTCTCTTTATCGTAAAGTTCACTACAAACAAGATCCATAAAATACTATCTATCTTTTAAAACATAATTTGAAACTTTTACGTGTGGAAAAAGTAAATCTGATAAAACTAGCATAAAACTAACATAAGCAATCAAATAGTATATTTTTATTGATTTGGTGTTTGTTTATCCCACATTTTAGCTTTTTCCATGTATTCTTTAAAAAAATAATTGTTTAAATTCTCTTTTTACCGTTTGTAAAAATGTTCCCGGGCATCATATTTCGTCAATATTCTTCTTAGGAGAGTCTTCTTTAAAGAATAATTCAACTTTCCATCACAAGTTTTACACTTTGCACATTCATTATTTATTATCACAAAATAACTCCATATTACACTACTAAACTTCTTTGTAGACATTTTTTAAAATCATGTACCAAAACCAAACACAAGCGTTATCTATACTGTGTTATAGTAAACTAAAACAAAAAAAAAGAAAGATCCGCCGCACAATGCAAGTCGAAACATGTTTCAACTCAAGATCGCGTGCACTGACACCGATTGTATAAGAAAGTTAAGTCCGTATCTGCGGATCTTGATACCAAATATCTGTATTCAGATCCTTATCCGCGGATAAATTTTGACGATCCTACACATCACTAATATGAACAGTCGATTTTAGCTGTCTATATCTGTGGTCTATATTAAGCTCCTTTCTACCAAAAAAAAATCAACATAATTGACACCAAACTTTGGATAATCTATGATTGACACAGATAAGGAAGAAGAAATCAGCATGCATGTGAAATTGTAGTTTTAGGAAGATATTTTGAAATTTAACCTCTATTCGTGTTGTATTCGCTGTAAAATCAATTAATATAGGCTTATGTTATATTAGAAGAGTTGTAAAACGTCATGGAAGTCGCAGGACATCCTGGTTTAATTAAAACCATTGAAGAGGATGAAGAAATAGAGGATTTTTCTGAAGAATCTGATGAAGAAGTGGATGTAGGAAATGACTTATTTTTACAATTAATTTATTTTCATATATAAAATTTGTTGTTATTTTTGTACTTGTGATACCTACTTACAGTATTACAGGAAAAATAATGACTAATTTCAATGTTTATTTTTAATTGTCTATTTTCAGTACCAACCTTCAAAGCATAAAATTAAAGGGAAATCCTATTTCGACCCAAATTTTAAATTTGTGGCTTCTGTAGAAGAATACAATAAGGTAATACAATAAAATTATGATATAATATTTAATAATTTCTTTGTTACAAATTTATTAAACCAATAACTATTTATTTTTACAACATTTATAATGTGCTATGTTAATGTTATCTTAATATTCTTAGTGATTTAAATTTATATATATGTATGAAATGGTAACATCACACATATTCTTAAAATTGTTAGCTATTATCTAGATATTAAAATATTTTTAACACAGTTTTAATTTATATAATCTTAATATCTGTTGTCAATATATGTTTGTAATAGGTAAGTTACCATTTTTAGATTTATATTTTGGTTGTAGAATACTTGGGATGACTTACATAAGTATGTTAAGAGGAATGTAAAACAAACTTTGGATGAGAAGATCGAAAGAAGACGTGCAAATGTCAAAGTTAATGGAGATGCTCAAGCTGTTGACACAGACTCTGATATAGATGAAAAAGGTGATGATAAATTGAAATAACAGTAGATAATCATCATATTATATAAAAATTATTGCTTTTGACTGACTTCTTAATTTAAATTTTTGATGTGGTATTCAGTAAATTACACTCAAGAACTTTTCGAATGGTTCATGAATGGCAAGTTTATGCCAGGAAATACAGGGCCCTAATGAATGGTTAAGAAAAAGATGAAAGGTATTTTATGCTAGGCTTATTCTTAATAATGGGTGTCTCGGCCAAAAAGATTCTATAATTTACACTCTGTTTAAGTAGGTTCATTGCAACTTGATACATTGCTTCCACCTTGTACAGTTTTCAGTGCAGAGATATTTTACTGTATAATTTGTATCTTGGTTAAAAGTAAATTTTTTGGAAGTCGTGACTATATATTAGTCATGAATATAGGATCATTACTCACATAATAATGTTGTGAGTTTGTTGAATAAACTGCAAGAGACCTAGAATTGCTGTTGCACTTCAAATTATCATAATTGATCTCTTAATCATATGTAGTAAAATAAAAACAGTTTGGAGGTTATTTATTTCTCAATTGTTTCTATAGTAGACTCTCGTTAATCCGGCAGATATCAGGCTAGGGTTGTGCCAGATTAGTGAAAACATTGGGTTAGTGGAAAATAACAGTACATATATGTACGTACATAAAAATACATACACAAAAAGGACAAAAGAAGTCAGGAAGAAAATAAAATTTTCAAGTTTTAAGTAAAAAGTACATATGTATTGAATTACAGACAAAAAGAGTTTGTCTCTTTAAAAAAATATGTTTTGTATTATATAATAGTTTTAGTTCTATTGTAAATAAAAACATGCTTATGTTTCCGTTTACCAAGACTTACAGTTCTGGTGGACAATTCTATATCGGCATTTGTTTGTTTATACAAGTATGTATAATGTCTGTCCATCCGAGTGCACCTGATTACTGGAGTGACAGGTTAGTGCAGTGCCAGCTTAAATAGGGATTACTGGTATATTATAAATATAAGTAATTCTGTCAATCTATTATGTTCTAGACTAAACAGTGTACCAATTTTGATTAAATTTGAATACCCAGTGTAAAAATTATCCTATAATCTTGTAGGATAATATTTACTGAGGTATATTTCTTATGAGAATGTTTGATATAGTACAGATGTAACTACAGGTGAAAACTATTTTAGCTAAAATGAATTGCTGCCGCATTTTGAAAATTAGGATTAATATATTTTAGATGCTGATGCAGAAGATATAGAAATATCTGATGATGAACTGAAGAGAGATGAAATCAAGACTAAGGAGAAGAAATTAACAAAGAAGCAGAAATTAAAACAGGTATATGTTTATCTCATTTAAGTAATAAACAATAATATTAATTTACAATATTCTATTTCAGTAATTTTATTAATCTATTTCAATATTTTTTTTTTTCTAGCAATTAGAAGATAATGATGAGAAAGGGGCTAAAATAGAATATGATTCAGACTTTTTTGAAGAACCTCCTCCTTATGATGAGAATGCATCATTTTATATGATGAACCTTTCAAGACCCCTGTTGAAAGCCATTGGATCCATGAATTATGTACACCCTACGCCCATCCAAGCTGCTACAGTGCCTGTAGCTTTATTAGGTTTGTAAATACAGCTAAACTAACTAACTAAACAATGGCCCAATCGTGAGGCTAAGTGCGGTGGAGCCCAGCTAAACTAACTAGGTTTGTAAATTACGAAATCTTCATAAATCATTTCGAAACATATCAAAAGCCTTACACAAATATTTGAATGCATCTAATTCAATTTATTTAATTATATGCCTTATATACCCATAGCAACATGTCAGTATATACATATTAACTTGGAGATAGTCACTCATGGCTCGTGATTTTCACTGTGTTAGGTAATATAAATTTAAAAAGAGACTCATATTCGCCCATTGGATAGGGATGTGCTCGGAGATCGTCTACGTGATCAGATTACAAATTATGAAATCCGATGAAAAACCAGAGTGACTGACATATCGAGAATTACATAACCTAAGTAGTACACTAACCTACAGTGGTAGTGGGCATAGGACTGAAAACAACTGGAATGGAAAGGTCCTCTAGTGCCGGACACTGCAGCATTGATAGGCCTCACATTAGATGGGCAGATGATTTGATGAAGACTGAAGGAAAGCACTGGACGCTAGCAGCGCAGAATCGGCTAGTCTGGAAATCGTCCTCCAGGGACGCCTATGTCCAGCAGCGGGTGTCTACTGGTTGAAATTGTAATTACAAACATTGATGTATTGCTTTATGGTAGTAACTATCTAGGCAGGTGCCACAACATATTACACTTTAATACAATTTATAAAGAACATGACAATTATAAAGAAGTATACAAATTTAAAAATATGTAGTTAAATCAAATAAAACTTTATTACATACTTCTTTAATTACTTATAATGATATATATATATATATAACATACATGTACATACATATATGTATATAAATACATGCAGTGCCATGCACAGAGTTTTTAGATGAGGTAGGCAAAAAAATGGCATTATCCTAAAATATTCACAGCATATTCGTTTACCATACAGTTTTAGTGTCTCTGCCGCTATTAGCGCTGGTGCAGCGCAAGGTACATCACACTATAACATTGCTTTGTTTGCGTTGCATATTTATAGTGGTACCAACGGTAACTGACAGATGGCGCGGTTTTTATTTCTTTTTTATTGACAGAAATTTACTCGTAGATAAATATATGTCAAAATGAAATATTAAGATAAATAATTTACTTAGGGTAGGCAGTGTCTTTTTGCCTATATGGACTGCACGCCACTGTATACATGTAGTGCTACACACATTTGAAGATTTAGGTGTAAGTGTCTTTAAAGCCAGCGCTAGAACTCCATTTTTATTTATATTATTGTACAATACACCATAACAAGAGTAAACCATAACAGCCACCATAACAGATATATAAACAATAGACAAACCATTTATTTAGACTCAAAAACATATCAAACAGTGATAATAGTTCTTTTAGTTTATCTATGTTGAATTTGTTATCTAAAATGAAATTTAAAATGGCGACATTTTGGTCATCAGGTAAAGATATTTGTGCGTGCGCGGCTACGGGTACGGGAAAGACTGCGGCATATATGCTACCGATCCTAGAACGCCTTCTGTACAAGGCCACCGGTGATCGTGTTACCAGGGTACTGGTTCTGGTGCCCACTAGGGAGCTGGGTGCTCAGGTAAGTTATTTGTGATTTATGAACAGAGCTCGGAATTAGGTAGAGTTATTCATTTTCCTCAGGGGAAAAAAAAAAAAAAAGGTAGAGTTATTCATGTACTTACACTGATTTCATACAGCGAAAGAATAAAATAGATATGCCTCAAATGCCGAGATAAATTTTAAAGAGCAGAAAAAAATCCCGTGATTCTTTAAATAAAAAGTTATTTAAACTAATGCACGCGCGTCGTTGCCAAACTTACATCAATGACATCGGATGTCGGAAGTTGCAAAATTCCAATATGCAATATGTTCCCACATTTGTAGTTCGCACAACATAGCTTGTAAGAATATAAGAATACAATAGCGGAAATGTGGAGCACTCCCCGTTTGAATAGACTAGATTTTGTGTTTATAAAAAAGGCGATATGTTTAAGACTATCAATAATTTGTATTGTGAATTAATGTAAACTACTTTGTTTTATTTGTCTGTCTTATCTCTGAGGTTTTTATCATTATTTATTTGTGATATTGTTGGCCACACGGATCGACCATTAGAGATCCCGGAAGGTCCACATTAATATCAACATTTCCATGCAAGTACGTAAATAACTCCACCAATACCGACCTCTGTTTAGTGTTTAATTAGTGTTTAATTATAGTGTTTAATTATCTATCTCTGAGGTTTTTTATATTATTTATTGTGATATTGTTGGCCACACGGGATCGACCATTAGAGATCCCGGGAAGGTCCACATTAATATCAACATTTCCATGCAAGTACGTAAATAACTCCACAAATACCGACTCTGTTTAGTGTTTAATTAGTGGTTTATTATAGTGTTTAATTATCTATCTCTGAGGTTTTTATCATTATTTATTTGTGATATTGTTGGCCACACGGGATCGACCATTAGAGATCCCGGGAAGGTCCACATTAATATCAACATTTCCATGCAAGTACGTAAATAACTCCACCAAATACCGACCTCTGTTTAGTGTTTAATTAGTGTTTAATATAGTGTTTAATTATCTATCTCTGAGGTTTTTATCATTATTTATTTGTGATATTGTTGCCACACGGATCGACCATTAGAGATCCCGGGAAGGTCCACATTATATCAACATTTCCATGCAAGTACGTAAATAACTCCACCAAATACCGACCTCTGTTTAGTGTTTAATTAGTGTTTAATTATAGTGTTTAATTTCTATCTCTGAGGTTTTTATCATTATTTATTTGTGATATTGTTGGCCACACGGGATCGACCATTAGAGATCCCGGAAGGTCCACATTAATATCAACATTTCCATGCAAGTACGTAAATAACTCCACCAAATACCGACCTCTGTTTAGTGTTTAATTAGTGTTTAATTATAGTGTTTAATTATCTATCTCTGAGGTTTTTATCATTATTTATTTGTGATATTGTTGGCCACACGGATCGACCATTAGAGATCCCGGAAGGTCCACATTAATATCAACATTTCCATGCAAGTACGTAAAATAACTCCACCAAATACCGACTCTGTTTAGTGTTTAATTAGTGTTTAATTATTAGTGTTTAATTATCTATCTCTGAGGTTTTTATCATTATTTATTTGTGATATTGTTGGCCACACGGATCGACCATTAGAGATCCCGGGAAGGTCCACATTAATATCAACATTTCCATGCAAGTACGTAAATAACTCCACCAAATACCGACCTCTGTTTAGTGTTTAATTAGTGTTTAATTATAGTGTTTAATTCTTCTATCTCTGAGGTTTTTATCATTATTTTTTGTAATGTTGTTGGCCACACGGATCGACCATTAGAGATCCCGGGAAGGTCCACATTAATATCAACATTTCGCTGCAAGTACATAAATAACTCCACCTAACTCTGACCTCTATTTATGAAGAATTATCTATTTTATCTTATATCTATTATCTATTTATTATCTATTTATAAAATTCAAAAAGGCCTTGATCTTGTAACTAAGTGGTTGCGGAAATGGAAGATTAAAGCCAGTTCGAGCAAATCTGTTCATGTGACATTTACCTTAAAAAAGGCAGACTGCCCACCTGTGACACTTGAGAATGTTACATTGCCGCACAGAAATAGTGTAAAGTACCTAGGCTTACATCTCGACCGTAGATTAACATGGAAACAACACGTTAAAGCCAAGAGAGCTGAACTTAATATTAGATATAGAAACATGCATTGGTTGCTCGGCGTAACAGCAAACTCTCAACTGATAATAAACTCTTAATTTATAAGTCAATTCTAAAACCCATATGGACATATGGAGTACAACTCTGCGGAAGCACCTGTAATTCCAACATCATGATATTGCAAAGAATGCAAAGCATGATCCTTAGAACAATATCACATGCACCATGGCTAATAACAAATGAAGAAATTCATAAAAACCTTAACATGAGCACTGTAAAGGAAGAAATTCAAGCGAGTGCAATTAAATATCAAACCAGGCTACAAAATCACCAAATATACTTGCAGCCAAACTAACTCAACAGAGTTATGTCAAAAGATTAAAGAGAAAAGACATACTCCAACTACACACCAGCTAAAAAAACCTATGAAGTAGATGTCTTCACTGGAAGGCACACTTTACCTGATATACTTCTTTCAAAAAATCCGCTTATAGTATACACTGATTGCAGATAAACAAAAAACAAAAAAAATATAGAATATAAAAATATAGAATATAAATATAAAAATATAGAATATAGAAACAAATGAGTGTTCACATTGTTTTGTTCCAGTTTCAAATTATTAAATTGGGTACATCTTATGTCAAAACTTGACAACATAGTGTTGCCAGCTTGTGACATCAGATGTAAAACTTGCGGGGAATGCAGATGTACTGCGAAACTTAGAGGAACCACATGTACTACTCACTTGCTATTAGATAGGTAGTTGCCACTACCAAACAAATAAATGAATTGATTCTCTACTTTTCTTTCTTTAAAGTTTGTCTTCTCTTTTATTTTAATTTTCCTAATATCAAGTATTTAACACATAGTTTAAAATTAGTTAAGTGATATGAGTAGTGGATATTTAGTCCTGTATTTATATACACATACTGCCTTATGACACTGAATCCTAACAGTCCAATCGTAGTCAAATTATTTATTTGCGGTTTTCTTGTGTGCACATACAACATTTTTGTTCTCTAAAGCTTGTATCTGTTTTAGGGCCAAAAAGTACCCGTACAGAGGGGCTATCGCACTAATAAATCGCAACCGAAACGCAATCGAACCGTTCGGCTTAACCAATCCGAACGCCACAATATCACGTCATCTGATCACGTGATATTCATCGATGACGTGATATTCTAGCTCTCGGATTGGTTGAGTGGAACAATTTGGTTTCGTTTCAGCTGCGATTTGTTAGTGCGATTGCCCCCCAGATCTATATTGAATAAACATTATTTTAATTTTGATTTTATAATATACTTTTGTATTTACTTGAACTTTAGTGACGTTGAATCAAGGTTGTCAAGTCAAACATTGCGAACTTTTAGCGACAGTGAGTAGAGCATATTGCTCTTTAGAAGCCATGGCACTGAAAATAGGGGCTATCTGCTGGTAAATTCTTGAACAGGGGAGGTGAAGGCTAGAAGCTGGCAGTGATAAGAATGTCACATGTAAAAAATCATGTTACCCAAATATAACATCTATGTACAAAACTAAACCTCTAAAGCAGGGGTTGCCAACTTTTTGCTATAGCAAAAACAGCACAAACGTTGCCACTGTAAGAGAGCGGGTCGCACCTGTATTTACAAGCTTTGATATTAGCTTCACTTGTAACTATGTCTTGGAATCTTAATTTGACCCACTTTCTGGTCTCCGATTGAGCTGAATTTTTGCATGCACGTGTAAGTCGGACGACAATGCATGGTTATGTGTTTGACGTCATTCTAAATCCAACATGGCGGCATTACCAAGATGGCGGATCAATTATTTTTAATGCACCCCTACAATATGGGTATCAAATGAAAGGGCCTGCAAAGAACACCTCGATAAATAATCTGACGTCACTCTTAATCCAATATGGCCGACCAATTGTTTATAATGCACCCCTACAATATGGGTATCAAATGAAAGGGTTTGCTAAGCTTGGTTTTTTAGCCGGAAAATAAATTAAAAGTAATTTTTTTCTTAAATACAATGTTTTATTAAATGCGCTGAAAAGAATAAAATAAACTTTACATATAAATGCACGTCGTTAAAAGTATTCTATAATGTAAGTAAATCTCGCGACAAGCTTTTATATGTCGAGTGGTTGGTATACCGGTTTCAAGGTGTCGCCATCTCTGAGGTCCAACTTCGAGTTCCGGTGGGAGCAGCTGTTTGCGGTATGAATGCGAGCATTTTTACCTTAGTCATGGTTGTCATAATATCTATCTACCAACTTGTATGTCTATCCTTTACCCTAGATCCCATAACATAAGCCTTGCAGAGCTTACTTTGGGCTAGGCTAATTGGTGTTCCCCGGCCCACCGGGGAGGCGAGCGAGCGGCTCACCTCCGGTGAGCCGACGCCGATGGGGTCGTGGTAGTGTCCTTACGGGTTCCCACGAACTAGGCCTGTGTCGATCGATCATTTGTTGCGACCCGGGTCGATCGCGACCCATTCGCTTGGTGATTCGATCACAATGATTCGATCAAATGATCGATTGATTGAGGTAGCGGGTTGGGTGTTCAACAGGTCTCGGGTCTCTGATCGGGTGGCTATTGTACGTTTTGGGTCACGCTCGTTTGGTTGGACTACGAGAAAATTTGGTACTCAAATATTTTAGATACGATTATTACATGATTATGTTATATATAAATAGCTAATTAAGTAATTCATTGGTCACTCGACGGGGTTCGTAACCCGATCATTCCATCTATCACGTACTTACCTGTGCACTCAAATACAGGTTTTATTATGTTACTAGAACGAGACAAAACATTCTCCATCAAAATCATCAATAAAAATATCTACCATTGATTTAAGGTTCAAATTATTTTATTAACAAGTCAGACTTTCGAATTGCGTTGCGTTGTATAGCAGGTATAAATCACAAAAAACGTGCTTATAGCGCTTCATTAATGTGTGGTGGCGTCCTTAGCGATTTGCTTTTAGCGCTATCAGCGCTGGGTAGTCACTCCAAAAATGCCATAATGATCGTGACTCAGGACCGAGTTACCGTGACCCAGTCGATCTCGGTGATCGAATCTTTTCGTGGGTCGTGACTCGATCATTCATAAATGCTCCGCGATCGAATCACAGTGATTTGATCAATCGCGATCGACTCAGGTCTACCACGAACCTGTCACGCCGCGGGCAGTTCTCCTCGGCGCGTCTGGCGGCGATGCCGGATGCGCCGTCGATCGAGCGCTCGCGGCAGGCGTCAGTGGAGGGGCATCGCTGAGGTTTTTAGTGGGTAGGCCTACCCCCTTCTGGCGAGGAGAGCCCCACATAATTCTGCGCTATGCCCGGGGTGCAGGGTATGCAATTCAATGCATTTTCCTCAGCGATAAAAAAAAAGGCTAATTGGTGTTAGGGTAAGAAATATTTATTTATTGTTGCGTATTTTGTACAATATGTCGCTCATCCAAAAGAATATTGACATAATTACGTTTTTGCGATTTTTCAGGAGAGCGTTTTAAAAGTTTGACATCGAAAATATTGTGTATTTCCAATCATTCTATCGATATATTTAATAGTTATGTTGTATTACTTTATTAACAATAATATTACATAAAAAGTTTGCGAGAAACTCAAGATAATTATTAAAAAATATCAAATGAAACAAACCGGACGTACATTTATGACATTTTGTAATTTAAATATTACAATTATGACATTATACCAGGTTTGGATATGGGAATAAATCATGAATTTAAACTACATAATTCTTAATTTGTTTTATTTTTATAATACATTTTATGAACTTGAAACGTAAACTTTTTCAAAAGCTTAACTATTTTTTTTTATAAAAACCTTAACATAAGAAAACAAAAATAAACTGTTATTAAACAATTCTAAGTAAATAATAAACGACAGTGACTCTCTCTGTCGGAAACTAATGGAACAAAAATTCTGTCGTTTTTACCACAGATAAAACGTGCAAAACACGAAGTTATGGTATCAAAAACTCATTTTCGACTTTTTGGTAATTATGTCAATATTCTTTTGGACTAGCGATGTATGTTTAAGTAAAAGTATTTTTTAACACAGAGCAAATCTTGATAAACAGTTCTTAAGAAATGAGTTAGGCAGATTTTTACTCTTCTGATGGCCTTTTGTTTTGGCATTTTTTCCTTGCTTGCGTACCGCAGATACTTCACGGCTCCCTGCTCTAAAGGAACATATTTATGAATATGACCTAACTGCATTTGCAGTAGTTAATTGAGCATGTATATACATATAACTAGTGTTTACATAGTGATGTTTTCCATTCTGTTGTATTGTTATAACTAGCCTTATCGTCAGTTGCCGAATTTGTCATATGCAAAAATAGATTGATTCTTAGATCATTTAACAGGTTCACGCAGTGACAAGACAGCTGTCGCAATTCACGACTGTGACTGTAGGCCTGTCCGTTGGTGGTTTGGACGTTAAATATCAGGTACGTAATTTAATAGTATTAGCGTTGCCTTTATAATGTACTAGCTTTTGCCCGCGACTTCGTCCGCGTGGAATAGTGACTTCCGGCAGATTTTTGGTTAACCAACAACATATTTATATTTATATTTGAATAAAGATTAATATTATTATGTTGATACAACTTAAACAAATTATTTCGACCAAATTTGGTACCATAAAAACGGTCATTGTGACTAAACCTTAACCCCCTTATTCCAAAACGTGGACTAAATATAGTACCAGGTTTAGTGCTATGTTTAAACCATGAACACAAATAAATTGTATTACAAAACGAAGACTATCGTTAGTCCACGGATCATCTATGGTACTAAAGTTAAACCTCTGTGACCCCTAGTTTATCTTTGGTACTAACCTCAAAATTCAGCAAGTATTGTGATTTCGTAGCAATCTTTTTAGTGTTAAATTAAATAAATCGTTAAAGATGGACATGAACGCAATATTTAGAAGATCTGGAAGTCTTGATGATTCAAGAATTTATCGGGGGTGCCGTTTGAAGCAAAGTTTTGAGGCAGGTGCATTTTCCAATGTACTTTTAGGCGATAGTGGTTACCCTGGTTATCTGATATGTGTATTGTATCAGGTAAATATATTACTGAATATTTATTTACCTGGAATTATTTATATCTTTTCAAGACCAGATGGAACATGAAGTAGATAAGAGAATTACAAGCGTATGGAAGAGATACTGGTCATTAAAAGATATTTTGAAGAGTACCACGGCAATACAAAAATGGTCAATATATGCATCTTTCCAATATTGACATAAGGATGTCAAACCTGGGCCCTAACACAAAAAACTACAACAAGTATGGAGCAGAGTTTGTTGGACTTTAAAAGGAAGGACAAAAAAAGGACTACAGAGCTTAGGAAGACTACCAAACTAGATGTCATCTTGGAAAAGGTCAAGGAATTGGAGTGGAGATGAACTAATCATGTATTGACAGACGGAAATTATATATGGACCAGGAATATCATTGAATGTACTCCCAGACTGAATGTGAAAAGGAAAGCAGGAAGACCACACAGAAAGCTGTTAGATGGTCTGCAAGAATTTGCCGGCCCCCTATGGGCTAAGATCCCAGGGACAGAAAAAGCTGGAAATTGTTAGATGAGGTTTATATATCCAGAAGGGACACTGACAAGAGAACTGATGTGTTAATGTGTTTTGAATAGTATATGTTAAGTTAGTTATAAAAGCTTATTATTATACTGTTGAATATTCAATAGCAGTATGTGAGATAAATTAGCATATATATTTATCAATCAGGTTTGACAAATATGACATTAGTAAAATTAAATAAAGAAAGCTATAATTATATAAAATACCTTTTATTTACAAAAACACAAAACAGCATTACAATTAAATTAAAAAACTATATTATTCTTGAGATCAGTTTAAACAATCAACAGATTGCTGTCAAATCATCTAGTTAATACTATCATATACTGAATAATTATAAGGTAGGCAGGCCGATAGTTACAATCTGAAAATAAGTTCCATATTAGTATATTTTATTATAATTGTTTGTATAAAGGTGATAGGATCTAACCATACATATTTAAAATAGGTTCTGCAGCACTTAGTTTGTAATATTTGATTACTTCACTGTCAAAGTCGTTTACATTCATGACAAAGTCGTGAGGAGCAATTGCCATGATCTGTTAGTCTTCAGGAGAAGGCGATGGGGGCTTACTACCACTTCCCGTTAAATAATTTTCTTTATTGTGGTGGGACAAATTGACTTTGGCTGCTAACTTCATTCTCTTCCAAGCCAACTTAATCTACAGTTCCCAGTTTCCTAGTTATTTCTTTAAATCTAGTTAAGGAAATGAATACACTTGTTATATCACCCTCACAACAAACATGGTAAAAGAAATAATCTTTTCATTGGACGCAAACAATCAAAACTTACTTATCGGCAACATTTTCCCACTCTTTCTTTTTTAAAACATTTATATTAGTTTTAGTCGACTTATCTTCTAATATATTAATAATAGCATGAAACTTTTAAATATTTGGAGGTACGTAAACTGCAATTACAATCAGGACTAACCTTTTCTTCTGAACTCCAATTTTTACCCCTTTTTATCTTTTGTTGTTCCATTTTTTTTTTGTAATTTATTATATTAATTTATTTTACAGAAATTATTACAATGAAGTTAAGGCTCACAACAATTAAATTGTAATCACATCAAACTAAAACGACGATACAAAATATTTTCTGCAATTTGAAATATTGCGCGCCGCATTCCATTTTTTCGTACATACGTCCATTGAATCAAAAATCTCAGTTATACTATTTTACAATAGTGGAACCTCTCGTGCTATAAAAACGTTATATTTTGATGTTATATTACAATAACCTTTACTTTTATATCAAACAATTTCTATTTTGAACTCTGTACTTAAATATAAAAATAAATATTATCATTTTAAACATAACAAATATTTTGTGAAATGGAACGTTACGTCAAATAAGAATGAATGATTCAATGATATAATGACATTTGGCTGTTTTTATCTATGATTACGATTAAACCAGGGACGATCCTTAGTACTAAATAGTTCTTGATTGGTTCGAGATTTGTAATAAGAATGCAATTTAGTCCGAGGTTTAACTTTGATACCGATTAAACCTAGACTTAGTAGTTCTGGTTTAAACCTGGTTCTTGGAAACTTTTTGTAATAAGAGGATAAAAGATAGACATATGCCGTCGCGGACTTTTTTTTAGATCATGTATAGAGGAATAATTCTTTCATACATATTTTTTGTGTATCTTGAACCGTTTTCGCAGCGCACGCAAAGAAAGCCTTCAAAAATGAATAATTTTCCCCGTTTTTTACACATTTACCGCTCTGTCTTTGTTCCTATTGGTCATAGCGTAATGTTATTACTATAGCCTTCCTCGATAAATGGACTATCCAACAAAAAAAGAATTATTCAAATCGCACCAGTAGTTTCGGAGATTAGCGCGTTCAAACAAACAAACAAACAAACAAACTCTTCAGCTTTATATATTAGTATAGATAATTTTTTGGCTTCTATGAGGCCTTTGTTTGTCAGAATTAATAAAAGGTATTTTGTAGTAAGTATTAATAGAATTTACTGAAAGAACCCAGTAAAGATGCCATAATATTCACTTACAAGATAATTTGAACCTACGTTGCAAGGTTTTATTTATTTTGAAAAATAAAATTTACGGTTTCTAATAATAGGATTCAAGTTTAAGGATTTGGTCCGGATTGAAAAGTTTCCATTTTTGTTGGTTTAAAATAGGGGACATACTGTACTTTTGTTTTAAAAATTAAATTCGTTCTATTTATAATTCGGAAAATTAGGATTTATCAAATTGAGACTTCATAATGAACCAGGAATTTGACTGTTACTTTAAATAAAAATTCACTAGTAACAGAGATCCGTAATTCGGGTGCAGATCTCTTAATAATGAGGTAGTGCAGACTAGCTTATAAGCATATCTTTAAAGGATTATATGTGGAAGAAATTCCCTTTCTCAACCATGTTTGGCGTGAGCGTCCAAATATTTTACGACGTAAATATCTGTCGTGAATTTAATAAATGGAACTCCGGAATATGGCAACGAAGGAGGTAACTTACAGCTTGACAAAAATGTGTAGAAACGGAACTAATTTGACCACAGACTAAGTTTGTTCTGTTTTCTTTGTTTTGTGGATCTTGTTTTCTTTAGTGTTACATAGTGCTGATTAAAACTTCTTTGTTTACGACTCCCGCACACGGGCCACCGGACATAACCACAAAACGCCGGCACTGGCATATTTCTTGTAATTTTCATACATTTTATATAGACTCGCCGCACACGGTTGGCGCCGGTGGCTGTCACTAAACTCGCACACAAAAAGCCGCCACACGCGCGATTCCGCGCCCCTCTCTCCCTTTCAGTAAACTATCTAATAACTACTGTTTCGTCTTCTACGACGACGTCTTTTTATCAAAAGTAGCGCAATTAAACCTTCTTCGTCCGAGTCCATTATGATACTGCATGCCTGGATTAAAAAAAGTAGTAGCTACCGATCACAAGTAGCGACCACCGGCCACAAGTAGCTATCGCGCGCTTCAATTACTTTTGTAGATGCGTCTAGCTTCTCGTGGCGGCGTTTGTGGCTGTGGGTCGTGGCTCGTGTGCTACACTTAGTAAAAAAAAATCATGTATCTCTATGTATGAATTGTTGCTTATTGACATTTACAACATAATAAGATGCTGTCTATTCTTTATGTTCAAAACTATTTGTGTTACTTTCACAATAAAAGCAATGCTTGTATAATAATAATAAATATGTGAACTGTTTGCAGGAAAGCGTGCTGCGAAGAAATCCAGACATCGTGATCGCTACCCCCGGCCGTCTGATCGATCACATACGTAACACGCCATCGTTCAGCTTGCACTCGATCGAGGTTTTAGTCCTGGATGAGGCTGACAGGTTAGTTCAATTTGAACTGACAAAACGTAGTTGTAGTTTCACGTAATAAACAATTCAGTGAACCGACAGTGCGAAGCGGGTTGCTTGTCAATTTGTTTGAGTATTGTTCTTTTATTATTGAAGGAATATAAAGTCTCAACTGTGTGTCATTTCTACTGTACATTGAACAACGCTGCTAAATGTAATGTTTCAACTGTGTCTAATTTCTATCTGCACATTGAGAACTGCCGCTAAATATAAAGTCTCAACTGTGTCTAATTACTGTCTGCACATTGAGAACTGCCGCTAAATATAAAGTCTCAACTTTGTCTAATTACTGTCTGCACATTGAGAACTACCGATAAATATAAAGTCTCAACTGTGTCTAATTACTGTCTGCACATTGAGAACTACCGATAAATATAAAGTCTCAACTGTGTCTAATTACTGTCTGCTCATTGAGAACTGAATATGCTGCCAGAAATTTCAAATAGAAATCATCATCCTCTTGCCCATTTCCCATTATCTGGGGTCGGCGCAGTAGGTCTTTTTCTTCCATTCCTCTCTATCGGCCGTCATTTCCATGCTTACTCCTTTCATTCTTATATCATTCGTCACACAATCGATCCATCTTTTATTCGGCCTTCCGCTGCCCGTGTATCCCTCCACGTTCATATTCAACACTCGTTTTGTGACATGACTCATCCCTCCGCATCACATGTCCAAACCACGCTAATCTACTTCCTCTCACTTTTTCTACCACTGACTTCCTCTTATATACTCATTCCTTATCTTATCCATCCTTGTTGTGACAAGGATAGATAACATCCCCATACATCCATCCATCTTTTCAAATAGAAATATACAGTAGATTTCGCTCAGTTTTAAAAAAACCTGGTATCTATCAATGTGTGTGCAATAAATACATAATTAAATAGATATTATATTTTGTTTTTAGATTTTTCATTCAATTATTAATTGTAGCGAGGATTTTTATTAGCATATTTTGATGACAATATTCCGATGCGTAAAGTTGATTACGTAAATGCATTAAAATTACGGATTTTTAATTGAAATAGTTCAAATTTTTTCACTAATATGGCAACTCTGGATTAAGTATTTTCTCCTTTCAGAATGTTAGACGAATACTTCGCAGAGCAAATGAAAGAGATCATTCGACAGTGCTCCCCGAAGCGGCAAACTATGCTTTTCTCTGCCACCATGAGCGACGAAGTCAAGGACTTGGCCACTGTATCGCTCAATAAGCCAGTAAAGCTATTCGTGGACTCGAACAAGGATGTCGCCTTCAACTTGCGTCAAGAGTTTGTTAGGTGAGTGCTTTGGTCAGAACTTATACTTACCCCAGTAAAAAATTTGTTTATTAATTTGCACTTTCTATGGCCGAAGAAGCTTCGTTTGCTGTAACTAAACAGCCAACGCGAGAATAGGGTGAAGTGCACTCACGGTAAAGAATGCTTAATTTAGCCTCCATGAGACTTGGAAATTGGAAGATATAGTGACAATTTCGTGATTATTTTTATGCTGAAAATTAGATACTGAATATCCATTTCACAGTTTGTAATGTTATTCCCTTTGCCTTCATCGATCCCTAAGAAAAGAAAACAACTGACTTGTTCTAAATCTGAGAACGAATTTGAAAGTGACTGTCGGTTGCATTCCTCTGTTCCTCGGTTTTATCAATTCATATCATCCTCTCTGGAATTAATAAAATAATAAGCAGTGAAATCCTAACATAGCCGCTGGGTGATTCAATAAATCACTCAATATCAATTGATTCAATCAGTCGATTTGAATAAACGCGTCGCGCAACTTGATCCAATGTTTTGATGTGTTGCTATTAAAAATTGTATTTCGCTGTAAGTTAAGGGTGTCTTCACTATGAATGTCTAGTAGTAGTAGCTGGTCTTACTGTATTTAATTGGTCAATCGTTAACTAACGAATTTAACGAATCTAGATTAACTTTTAAGTCGACGACACAAAATGGCCTGAAATATCCGTTTTGTAGAACTTCGTACAATACCATATAAGTCTAGATGGCGAAAAAATTTGTCTGTAATTGCCTATGAACCCTCAGTGTATGCACGGCGGTTTGCTCATTAACTTTTTAATAATTATACATTTTTGATCTATTATTGTATAGATCTATCACATTTCGTAGTGAGACGCATAAATTAATGTGATAAGACATTTTCTTTACTGTGCAAAACCTACATATACATACATTTAAATAGCAGGCCTCCAAGTCGTCCTACTTTCCTACTTTCCTACTTTTTAGTAGGAAAGTAGGAAAAGTCCTACTTTTTACACATTTGTCCTACTTTCCTACTTTTCTCTAAAAATTGAGTTGAATTTGCGATAATTTATTACAGTTATTATTAATTTTTACATAATTATGTCAATATTTCCCAATGAGAAGTTGTTTTTTTCCTAAAAATTGACTGACTAAGATCCTTTTCTTTTTATGGAATAAAATAATTGATTAAATGTATTTAATGTAACCTTCTGTATGCAATAAAATATTATAATAAAATAATAATAATGGGCTCTGCCCCGCTGCCGGCGGCACACAGGTTTAAGTTTTTTATAATATTTATGTTTTATATCTATATGTATTGTAAAAAATTTAAATTTAATATTGTACTTTAAATAAATGAATAATAATAAATGATTTTTATCAATTTATAAGTTCCAATAGTACTATATCTAATCAACCGTGAAAACAATTTTTTTCAAAGACATGGCAATACATTGTGATACAAAATAAAAATAGTGATTATTATCAGTTTTACTATTTTGACATGTCTCTTAGATTTCCCAATGAAGTAAACTGAGGGGAAATCCATGCTCCTGGGTTAACCCAGGTTGTGGCAGCATTTTCTTTCCAGGTTCAGGATATATTAAAAGTTTACCCAAAATTTATTAGGCCTACTAATTCATGCATTTTTTGAGATCTTCAATTGGTACTATTTAATAGTACACACAAAAATATAACACAGATTAAAAATTAAACAAAAGTCAAAAATGTACAGACACACATATAAATTACTGGTACATTTCTACCAATAAACGCGAAAATTTGTAAGTATGGCTGGATGTTTGTTGCCCCCTCAAGTAAAAACTTGTAAATGGATTTTAATGAAAATATACAATAATATAGCTTATCAGAATAGCACGTAGGCTACAATTTGTAAAGATATTCTGTGAATGGGCTAGTTGACAAAATTTGGAAATTCGTTTAAAACCATAGTTTAGTATCTATTTGACCCCTAATATATATTATTTTTAGAAAAATAGGCCTTTCTCATAAGTATTTTGCTTTTTTAGAAATGAACTTCTAATTGACTTCGAAAAAGGCCAAGACTGTCATGGCGTCTTGAATGACGTCACTCCTCGCGAAACAATCGAGTTTATTTATGTCAGTCGACGAGATCATTATAATAAATAATGAATCCCTCTTATTATACATACTGTATAGTGCCCCAATGTAAACGATGCACAAAATATATATACAAAATCTATGTTTGTTGCGAAAAATTTCCCAAGCATAACGGCGTCAATTTTTGACAAATTACTGCTGTTTGCTTTGGTAAATCCTGATTCCATGGCAAATGTCCGTGTCTTTTAAGATTAAATTTAAAACAAACTGTATTAATTTAACAATAATCTCTGAAAACAAATTGTATCAAAATAACCTGTTCAGTGTTCAACAACACAGATTAAATAGAAGATGTACAGCTACACTACAACCGGTGTTTCGCGAGGCGTGACGTCACGCTTCTCTGATTGGCGTTTAATGTCGCGTGAATAAATAAATAATTTTGCCGATTTTAATTTCCAAAAATATTAGTAATCTTACATATTTTTAATAAAAAAAAGTTGTTTTTTGTTTACTACATATCATGATTAATCATTAGAAACTCTAAGCCATCCGATTCATTTTTAGTGGAAACAGGCCTATTGTCCAAAATATAATGATAAATGATAACTAGTGTCCACCAGCTAGTGCATAAATATAAATATTTCTTTATATATATATATTAGCGGACCCGACAGACTTCGTCCTGTCAAAAAGATTTGTAAAGTGTCCGCTTTTTGTTCCTACTTGAAATGCCATATGATGACATTAAATTTGTTTGACAGAACTAACGTCACTTTTTTTGTCTTCTATTGTTTTGTCAAAGGTTCAAATTGGCTTTTAAGTATTAATACAAATTGTTTGTATATGGGAGTAAAGAAAGATGATGATTTAACACTTTTTCAAGTATTATTTGAATTTTCTCTATGTACAAACCTTCTCTGGACTTCCACGAATAATAGGCTTGTATCCACTATGAACAAATCTGATGCATTAGATTGCATAACTATTAAGATGATTATTTAATTATGAAAAAACAAAGTTTTATAAAATAATAACTTTTGATTATTTATATTTTTATAAAATAAAATTGCACAAAATAAGCCATAAGTCACGTGACAGCAAACACCAATTAAAAAGTGTTACGTCACGCCGTGCGAAACGTCAAAGTCAAAATGTCATTCCCAAGTGTCTTGTGGAAGTGCGAAAAAGAATGGGCATCATTCCTTCTCGCGAGTGTCAGCCACTTTTTACGTATCTGCTGATTGTTTGGCCCGTATATAAATATTTTTTTTGGTGTTTTTATACTTGTGCTTGTACACTGGGGCACTATGCAGTACTTGTAATACGATGAATCCATTTTTTATTAAAATAACTTCACAATACCGAATATTCCGGTACTAAAACAGCTGTGTTTTGCACGGCGTGACGTCATTCAAGACGCCATGACAGTCATGAGCGTTTTTGATGACTAATGTCAAATATTTAATTAAATGCAAAATTATTCTTATAAATAAGCATTTTTTTGCAAAAATAATAATTATTTTGTATAGAAAAGGCATCAAAGTATATTAGTATCTAACTACTGAAATATAGGCAACAAGCCTATTCAACCAAAATTAGTTAAATCGGTAAACGCATTGTTCTGTAAGGCTTGTGTTATGGGATCTAGTAACAGATAGTCATACATATATAAATAAATTTGGTAGAAATATATTATAACAACCATGACTAAGGTACAAATGCTATATTATAGCCTTAACTATAGTTTACTTCACCGTAATGAATTGAAGATGCTAGAGTTTTTTTTTTGAGGGGATTTGCATTATGCAGTGACACCGCGCTGGCTAGGTGCGGCCGTGTGTGGGGCTCTCCGGTCTGATAGGACCGGCCTACCCACTAAAACCCCCCTGAGTTCTCTAGGCCCATGCGGGGCACATGGCGGGGTGCGCTTTCGCGATTCTACCGCCATGAGCTCCGGGACCGGCTCGACCTAGGTCTGGTCGAGCCAACGTCAAGGGAGGGATTGTCCGGGAACCCCTGGACAATGGTCATTAGGCGAGCACCGCTCTTGCGTGTGCCCGCCTTCACCTACCTATCCGTATAGGAGTAAAACTGCTATATTTTTGGTACATATATAATAGGCTTGTATCCACTATGAACAAATCTGATGCATTAGGTTGCATAACTATTAAGATGATCATTTAATTATGAAAAAACAAAGTTTTATAAAATAATAACTTTTGATTATTTATATTTTTATAAAATAAAATTGCGCAAAATAAGCCATAAGTCACGTGACAGCAAACACCAATTAAAAAGTGTTACGTCACGCCGTGCGAAACGTCAAAGTCAAAATGTCATTCCCAAGTGTCTTGTGGAAGTGCGAAAAAGAATGGGCATCATTCCTTCTCGCGAGTGTTAGCCACTTTTTACGTATCTGCTGATTGTTTGGCACGTATATAAATAATTTTTTTGGTGTTTTTATACTTGTGCTTGTACACTGGGGCACTAAAAAAAATGGATTCATCGTATTACAAGTACTGCAGTACTTGTAATACGATGAATCCATTTTTTATTAAAATAACTTCACAATACCGAATATTCCGATACTAAAACAGCTGTGTTTTGCACGGCGTGACGTCATTCAAGACGCCATGACAGTCATGAGCGTTTTTGATGACTAATGTCAAATATTTAATTAAATGCAAAATTATTCTTATAAATAAGCATTTTTTTTTCAAAAATAATAATTATTTTGTATAGAATAGGCATCAAGGTATATTAGTATCTAACTACTGAAATTTAGGCAACAAGCCTATTTACCCACCAAAGTTATATCAAGAAAATAGTTATGTTTCAAATCCTCAGCTAAAGCTTAGATAAGTTATAGTACATTACTGCAGCGGCCAGCAATAGAGGCATTGACGGACGAACGTGTACATGTGGGCCGACGCGAAGCCGAGCCACACATACGAAAGTCCATCAATGCCTAGCTGTGGCCAAGGCTTTTGTATACTGTACTTCTCTCAAATAATGCGCGGAAATTAAAACTAAGTAGTACCAAGCAGAACTTTTATTTGAAAAACAGGTTTTTATTGCAAGCTAAGTCGATATTTAAATAAAACTCTGATAAGTTGCCTCCTTGGTTTGCCATTTTTCGGAGCAACAAATCGTTCCATTTTAAAAATACACGATAGATATGAATTTACATGTATATTTATTTGGCCGCTAAAACACGACAGATATGGATTTTCATACATTCTTTGCCGGCCGCTGCTCGCATGTATTTGGCCAGTACAACAATTTCGATTTATCTCGAAGAAGGCTGTCAAAATAATGCTCAAATTTCCAAGCATGTTTGAGATAAACTTATTATTCATCCTTTTCTTTAACATTGTCTCGGTAGAATACGCAAGGAGCGCGAGTCGGACCGCGAAGCTATTTTGGCGGCATTGGTCTGCCGTACATTCAGGGATCGTGCTGTGATCTTTGTTCAGACGAAGAAGCAGGCGCATCGTCTGCACGTGGCCTTAGGGCTGCTCGGAATTAAGGTACGCTGCTGTTTTCCGACTCTTTCTGAATGCTACTTTTCTAGAGCTCAAAGTCACTTCAACCCGTTTGTTAATATCGAGGAATTTTCTCATAGCAAGTCAATACATTGATGAAAATTTAATTCAATCAATAAATATTTTTGTATTTTGTAATTTTAATGACTCGGTCATTACGTTGTAAATAACACAATGAAACTGATTTTTTGTAGATACCAGGGCTTGGTAACGTTACCAAATTCACATTAAAAGTATCGTTATGTAACGGTATTTTCATAACGATAATACTTTAACGATATCTGGAGATACCGGTAAAATTTTAACTGTAAAAAAAATAACGGTAATTGGGTGTGGTAACGATATTTTGGTATCGTTACCAATATTAAAATGTTAACAAATAACGTTAAAAAGTATCGATACTTTTTTCGTTACTTGAGGCGCTGTTGCCAGCCCGTGCATGTAAAAAGTGTAAAAAATCGCGAAATACAGACGCGAGGATGCTTCACTGCTTAGAAAGGAAAAGACTTAAAGAGACAAACAATATTTTTACCCCTTTCCTTCATTAAAGTAACGGTAACGCTTTGATAACGTTAAAAAGTAACGATACTTCAAGGTAACGTTATTAATTACCGAAGAAAAAACAATAACTACAAGTCCATTTACCGGTAAAAGTATCGTTATATGGAATAACGTTACCTCCGCTTTTAACGTTATCCATAGATCATGAAAGTAACGATACCAAATTTTTAACGGTATTCAAAGCCCTGGTAGATACAATATGATCTTTTTTAAACTTGTCAAGAATAGTGGGTTCAGACTATTTATCTGAAGCCAGCTTCTAATTGCCGATTCTGTAAAAATATGATGTCTTTGACGTACAATAGTGATTGTTATAATTCGTACTTTTGTGTAATGTTTTTTTTTCTCTGTCGATCGTCATTATACATGTGCTGCGAATCTCACGAGAATCCCATGGCACACAAAAGTGCGTTTCAATATTTATGAAGCGCCCTCTCTCGATAACTATTGATACTGGCGATATGCTATTTTATTATATTAGAAATATAGATCTAACTTCAAAACATCAAACATACTATAGGCGACTGTTATCGCGTAGACCAGCAACTCACCTTACGTCTCCGTCACCCTCTCGGCGTCATTTAAGGGTTATTTCCGCGTGAAGGCAGTTGTTATATCGCGATAGTTCCACAGGTTTTAGTTTGGCAACTCCAATGTACTGACTAGTCACGAACTTTGTATATATCACAATTATACTATACTAGCTTTCCGCCCGCGGCTTCGCCCGCGTTATATTCGAATTTCCCACAGGAAGGATATGTTTTCCGTCGGTAAAACTATCTTATTTCCTTCCTTGGGTCCTCGGGTTTTACGATTGGTATATACGGGGTAAACTATCTGTGTATAAAATTTTATTTAAATCGGTTCAGTGGTTTTTACAATACTGCCATACAACCTTTCACCCCTTTACAGCCCTTTTCTGCTTTAAAAGTTAGCCTCTGTCCTGTCTCAGCCTCTAGACTATCTGTGTACCAAATTTCATTTAAATCGCTTCAGTAGTTTTAACAATTTTTCCATACAACCTAGCATCCCTTCTTTCAACCTTTTACAACCCTTTACAACCTATTTTGTATAAAAAAAAGTAGCTTATGTCCTTTCTTGGGCTTTAGACTATCTGTGTACCTAGTTTCATTTAAATCGGTTCAGTAGTTTTAACAATATTTCTATACAATCTATTATCCCTCTTATTATCATGCCTTGAGTTCATTAAAATGACGATAACTTTTTTTTTAATGAACCGATTTTGATGAAACAAAGTTTAGATATTATTCTGAGTTAAAAAAAGCAAATAGTGAAAGTTTTCAAGCAAATCGGTTCAGTACTTTCGGAGATAAACGTGAACAAACATAGACAGACAGACAGACAGAAAAAATTCCAAAAAATTTTTTTTGCTTTCTAATAATCTATTTAAGTGCCCCTCTATCCATTTCAGTCAAAAATACTAAATGTACAGACAAAATATTTTTACTGTCTTATTATATGTATAGATAACTCCGAAAACAGCGAACAACAGAAACGAAAAACTCACACGCTTGCGGCGGAACCGAACTGGAGACGTATTTTGAATCATTAGACGTGAATTTGGAATTCGAATAGGAATACAAATCGTGCGCGTAATTATTTTCTACTGCTTACAATTTTATACATTTTTGAATCATTCAAATTCAGTGCTGTCATTAAAAACAAATTCTTAATTAAATTCCGTTTCACGCAGAAAAATTCAAAATCACAACAACAAAAACAAAGAGCCGGCGATGACCCACACGTGAAACGGATCACTGTCAAGGTCACTTCAGCGTTGGATATTATACTAGTAGAAATCAAAACGAGTGGGTTGAACCACTCGTAGTACAACGCACGAAATGACAGTTCAGAAATAGTGAATTCGGTAATTCGTATACGAATCTCACGATTTCGAATGCGAATTGGTTTTCTATTGTTTTAAAAATTCCTTGTGCGGAGCACAAGTCTAGGCCAAGCTGTGGCGCTAGTGGCGCTTCCGATATGTTAAGGTAGCCAATCAGGATTAGATAACGAAAGTTGCCAGCCTCAATATTTAGGAAAACGAATGAAAATTTGAATTTATTATTTAAATTGTACTGTCTGCAACGGAACAGCGACTGTAACCAATTAACTTCAGGTGGGTTTAATAAAAGTATAATGCAACTCCGATCACAGTTTTACTAAAGTCAGAATTTTAATTCGATTCCAGATTTGACAATATCAGTGTTGCAACGTTATGACAAGTACTAAATAGTGACGTTGCGAAATTATTCGATATGGAAATGGATATTTCCGGATCGATTCTTCTCGTTTGTAATTTTACTCTCGTAAACTAAGTATATCAGGAAATGAAATATTTCTGAACCGATATTTAGTTTTGACGATTAATTAACGATCTGAGACTTTTCTTAAAAAATGTGACCATGAAGAAACATGACAAATAAAACATAGATGTATTATGGTAATAATTTTTTTTTATTAATTGTCGCTGTCATCGCTATCGCTTCCACAACTTCAAAGGCCTCCAATTGCGCAGAAATTTCATATTTCACGTATTTGTAGGCGTTGCTAAAGTAACAGTGAAAGCTTTTCGTGGACGTTTTTTTCTTGGGGACAAGAAAACATCCACGTCTTTTTGTGATGTACTTGGCTGAGGATCCATTTTGATGGAAACCCAAATAGATTCACTCAAAGTTCACAAAAAACTATAAACGTAACAACAAACACAACGTAACAACACTTTAACAAAAACCCAACAAAAAAATAACAAAATATCGATTCACAATGAAATAAGATATTCGTGCGGTCAGACTGGGAGAACGAAGCCGAAAGACACGATAAACAAAATGGCGATAGTTGCACGAGCGCGCACGGGTTGCCAATACTGAAAACTATCTAGGCTCTTTTATTATAAGTTTTGTTTTTAATATAAAAACAAAAATATTAACTTTTTATAAAATAGAGCAGCGATTACTAATGAATATATAATTATTATGAATAATTATGTATTTATTTAAATAAAAATCAATAATTTAGGCTTTAATTGGCACACTGATGGCACACACACTGATTGTTTATCGATTTTTGTGTTTATCACTACACTATTATATGTGGTGTCATTATTTCACAAAATGACAGTAGCCAATGTCAAATCTGGAATCGAATTAAAATGACTATAGCACGTATCGCTTTTCAGGTGGCTGAGTTACACGGTGCCCTCACACAACCTCAGCGATTGGATTCTCTGAAGCGATTCAAGGAAGAACTCGTAGACGTCCTCGTAGCAACTGACGTAGCGGCTAGAGGTCTCGACATACCTGGAGTCAAGACCGTCCTGAACTTCACTCTGCCAGCCACACTGGAGCATTACATACACAGGGTGAGAATTAAAATCCAAATCTTCTTTTTCTTATATATATATATCGCACTAATAATACAATAGTGCATCAACTCAAAACGTCGTACTTGACATAATACTATAAACACACGCAAAATTTGATTCCTCACGCGTGATCAAGACCGTCGTTCGATTAGTGCAAAAACAGAATAAGGATAAATTAAAAAACTTATGTGACAGGTATTCAATTTGCAACTATTACATGAAGTGAGTAATAAGTTTTTTGTTGATTCTGAAAAATGATCAATTTTGAGTTGATACACTATTGTATTATTAGTGCGATATGTCGCATCGTCCTTTCCGAATCTTTCCATCGTTTAAGCTTCAGTCGCAAAAATAATGAGCACAGCCCTTGCATTACGATACTTGACAACTATTCGTAATAATAAACGCGAAATTGATTATGATCCAAGAGATGTTTATCGATTTAAAACGTGGCGATCTCAAGGTGGCGTAACCACACGCATTCCGTTAGGAACTCTGACAATAATGTATCCACTAGACGTGGGCGTTATTTCACGTCACTAGATACAATAACCTGCGATGCGATATGTAACTGAATCACTAGTTTCCATTGACATATCGCTCATCCAAAAGAATATTGACATAATTACCAAAAAGTCGAAAATGAGTTTTTGATACCATAACTTCGTGTTTTGCACGTTTTATCTGTGGTAAAAACGACAGAGTTTTTGTTCCATTAGTTTCCGACAGAGAGAGTCACTGTCGTTATGGTTTTGGCCTATTATTCGTAAGGTAACGTAACTAGTGAAAAGTAGTGGTTTATTAAGATCATAATATGGAGTTCCATCAAGAAGTTACAGCACAAAGCATAAAATATTAGATTTACTTAGAATTGTTTAATAACAGTTATTTTTGTTTTCTTATGTTAAGATTTTTATAAAAAAAAATTAGTTAAGCTTTTGAAAAAGTTTACGTTTCAAGTTCATAAAATGTATTATAAAAATAAAACAAATTAAGAATTATGTAGTTTAAATTCATGATTTATTCCCATATCCAAACCTGGTATAATGTCATAATTGTAATATTTAAATTACAAAATGTCATAAATGTACGTCCGGTTTGTTTCATTTGGTATTTTTTAATAGTTATCTTGAGGTTTCTCGCAAACTTTTTATGTAATATTATTGATAATAAAGTAATTCAACATAACTATTAAAATATATCGATAGAATGATTGGAAATACACAATATTTTCGATGTCAAACTTTTAAAACGCTCTCCTGAAAAATCGCAAAAACGTAATTACGTCAATATTCTTTTGGATGAGCGATATATTCTACCGATAGACAAGAACACTAAAGGAAAAAGTGTGTTCAAATACTGGTGAATGTTAGAACCATAATCAGCTAGATCGCTAAATCTATGTGAACTTACAATAACAGTTATAGGAAAATAACACAACAGTGTTATTCATTATTACAAAACAGTCGTTATTGCCATTACTAGCTGCTGGTTGCTGGTTCTTTCCACCGTAAACTTGTGAACCAATGGAGTACAAGTTCTCCCGCCGTAAACTTAACCAATGGCGTAATATTCTTACTTTTTGGCGTAATATTCTAACTTGTGGACAAATGTTGTAAAATTCTATTTACAGTTTTTTTTTAATATATAACGCAAAATTAACTATATTAACCATTTGATTCCAGGTGGGTCGTACGGCAAGAGCTGGTCGCGCTGGTGTTTCGGTCTCTTTGGCCGGAGAAGGCGAGCGTACCCTGGTGAAGGCAATAGTTCGTCGCGCTCGCAAGCCCGTCAAGTCCCGTCAAGTTCCCGCCGACATCGTGGCCAAGTATCGCGACAAACTCGCCAAACTAGAACCCGAGATAGGTAAGTTACACTTTTCGTTCTTAAATATCAAACAGTTGCACGAAGATAAAATTATTAAAACTAAATCATGAATAACTTATTTTATTATAGAAAATGTCACAGTCTCTCTAATCAGTAAAGTAATCGAATGAGAATGAAATGGCTAAAGTTATTTCTATATATTCCGTGACTAATTGTAATGTTAAAAAAACTTATGTTTTATATTTGTTCGAACTAATATATCACAAAAAAAAAACATTACATCATCAACGAAACATCCATTTTCTTTTGTTTCGAGAAAATTAAAGGTCACACGACAAATCATATGAGGTCTGGCATTGTTTCTATTGTCTTAATTTGTACAAAACATGGATTTTTTTTGAGAAATTAAACACAGACCAGTTATATATAAAAAAATTACATTAAATTAAGCCTGAATTAAAAATTAAAATTAAATACAAAAAAAAAGCCTAAAAATCTCTGCCTACCCCCATGGGAAAAAGGCGTGAGTGTATGTATGTATGAATTACATGATAGCTCATTTTTCTCAAAAATGGACTTGACCACTTTCAAAATAAACGGTCCATATATAGTAGGACCTCGATTATCCGGACCTCGGTTATTTATTTATATATATTTGGGAAACAAACAGTAAACATTTTACTTAAAGCTATATATAAAATTACTAGCTTTCTGCCCGCGGCTTCGCCCGCGTGGTTTCGGGATTGGGTCTATAGAGGGTTAAGGGTCATAGCTTTTGCCCACGGCTACATATGCGCGGAAGGAAGAGTTTTTAAATGAAAGAGTAACAAAACATCGACCCATACAAAAATTTCTTGTTCATTCATAATATAAATTTGGATTAATGTTCAATGGCGGTCGAATCGCGAGAGCGCACCCCGCCATGTGCCCAGTATGGGCCCAGAGAACTCTGGGGAGTTTTAGTGGGTAGGCCGCTCCTCTTGACCGGAGAGCCCCACACACGGCCGCGTCTTGCCAGCGCGGTGTCATGGTGCACAAGGTTGCATTTCCCCCCCTCAAAAAAAAATTATGTTCAAAATACTATCAATTCACAGCCGCCATCCTCGATGAGGAGTATGCAGACAAGCAGCTGCACAAGATGGAGAAGCAGACCAACAAACTTGCGGGCAAGCTGACCGAGGGTCAGGACCAGGTGAGATTGGTGCAATATTAGCTTCCGCGTTATTGCGGAGTTTCCAAAAGGAAAATTAACTTCTCTGTTCTTACCCAGATTTACAACCCATATCTAATCGCATCAGAACTCGTCTTTTATTGACAGATTTTCCTGTGGTAAAAAAGTGCCCGTGTCCTTGTTCAGATCTCAAGCTTCAAGTTCCATTCCAAATCGCTTCGGTATTTTGTGAGTCCCTATTCAAACATAAACTTTAATCCCCTATTTTACTGTCTTTTGTGTAAAATTTTTATACAATTTTAATGTCGTAAAGCTTAATATGTTACAAACTGATAGCTTCAAAAATTAAGTACTTTCCATACAAATTTCCATCGCACATTTCAACAGTTTCAAGCCATTTTTCGCGTTAAAAACTAGTATATGTCTTTTCTCGGGCTTTATATAATCTGTGTACCAAATTCTATTTAATTTGGTTGAGTAGTTTTTATGTGAAAGCGCTACAGACAGACGAGAGTTGTTTTTACATTTATGCTAGGAAGAATGACACAGTAGTAACCGCAACTTTTACACAGTGAAAAATACCCTAAATGTTGTTACAACGAAAAATAACCGTAGTTCTGTCACGGCGTAACGTAACCGTAGTTATTTCACAGCGAAACATAAATGTAATTTTGACACAGCGAAAAATGACCGTAACGTAATTTTGACACAGCGAAAAATAACACTCAAAATCAAAATAATATTTATTCAACATAGACCTTTACAAGCACTTATTGATGTCAAAACAAATAAAAAGGAAAGCTTAAAAATAAAACAACAACCTTGTGCGTACGAACAAGGAAAACAAAATTGACTACACCTGATCCACTCCACTGATCTTGTTACATCGGTTAGCTCTTGTCAGAAAACATGTTTCCTGAATAGCAAGTTCGTTTATTTTATACATTTACTAGTAGACCCGACAGACTTCGTCCTGTCAAAAAGATTTGTACAGTGGCAATTTTTTGTTCCTAATTATTTTATAGATAATTTCGCATAGCCAACCAAATCGGAAAAAAACTCTAAATGACCTATTACATTTTGTGGCTATTCAATTTTGGAACGTGACATTAAATCCTCCAACGATGTATTCTGTGCTCCAACGCACGCACGCACACTGTTTTGATAGATATGATTGAATTTCAACTATATGTAGCGTTAATAAAGCGCAAGTTGACTCTTTGATGTTAGGAACACACCCTCATTGCTTAGACAACATTGAGTGCTTGCAATATGAACTTTATACAATAACAATAAAGCTCAATTCGACTGTACGTTTTAGTTAGAAAACGTTTGCATTGGAAAATAAAAGGGCTGTTTTTAGAGTTTTTCCGATAATTATTCGAATTTTTCCCTTAAAAACCATCCTTGAACTTCAACGAACATTTTAAAAAAGAATTGGCCAAATTGGTCCAGGCGTTGTTGAATTATGCGCTTACCAACACATTTTGCGATTCATTTTTAAATATAAGATTAATATAGTAAATTAAGAGTTAAAGTAAGTAATAGAGAAACAAATGGACCACAAGTAGAATTATTTGTAGTGAGGTTGTCCTAATCTCAGTATGTTTTTCCCCCTGAGGAAAATGCATTAAGTTGCATACCCCAGCTGTGGCGAGCCGGCGGTTATGTGGGGCTCTCCTCCCCAGAAGGGGGAGGCCTACCCACTAAAAACCTCAGGGATGGCCTTCCCCAGGCATGTAGGGAGCCCCCGGGAACGCGAAGTGACTTCCGGGAACCCCCAGCCTTCGCTCCCCTGCCGATACAGGGAAGCCCTCGGGGGAAAATCTCAGTATCTTGTATTACATATTAGATATTGGTTATTGTATTAAAATATTGGTAGGTAAATAATAATCAATAACTATTTCTAATGCAGGAGGGTCCCAAGTACGAGGCGAAGAGACAACACGATTGGTTCCAAACGCCCAAGCAGAAGCGCGAAGAGAAAGTTAGGTTGGCCCTCACTCAACATCCAGGCAAAAGTGAGTGAATATGTGACTGTATGAACGTAACGGTATATGTACGCATACGTAACGTATAGAAAGAAAGAAAGAAAGAAAAATTATTTATTTGGCGCTTAGTAGTGTTTACAAAAAGGAAAGGAACAAAATATTAATTATAATAATAATATCAGCGACCAAAACCGACTCCACTCAGCTTTAAGTCACAGAACACTGTGACGCTGATTTTCAGTGAAGCCGCTAGAACGACAGCGGGGTTTCCATCACCGTGAATATGCGTAACTTATACTACTCATCATATATTACTTAAAACTAGTACAACAATATTACAAACACAACAACAATAGGAACATTATACAACTAAATAATAACTATATACAACGGGCACAGAATAATTTGGACACCTGCTTAAGAATCAATACGAGCTAGATATTTAACTAATCTTATTTTGGGCATTTAACAAATATTTCCGATAATTGTTCTTGAAGCAATAGATCGAAGTAGCATTCCTGATAGGTGGGGGTAGATTATTCCAGCACTTCGTTGCAGCATATCTAAAGCTTCCACGAAACGCTGCTGTTCTAAAAGCAGGACATATCAATCTTACAGCATGACGTACCCCAAGCGGTGAGAAATGTAATTTATTATACAAGTATGATGGCTTTTTCTCCTTCAATACTCCAAAAAGCAGTGTTGCAAAATGCAATTCTCGTCTGCCTGCCATATTTAGTAATTTATTATTATTCAAATAAGGTGTTATATGAGAACGACGAGGAACCCTAAAGCAAAAACGCACACATGCATTCTGAATTCGTTGTATCGTGTTTTTTGTACGTGCAAGTAAACAACCATGAAATACAGTGTCAGCATAATTGAGTTTCGAGAGCACTAGGGATTCGCACAACTTTATCCTAGTCTCTACTTGTAGGTAATCTCTAATATCGTATACGTACGCATACGAAACGTATACGTATCTGACCATAGATCACTGATTCCCAAACTAGTCTATATCGACCCCTAGGGGTCTATGACAACTTGCAATGAATGTACGACAGCGAAACAAAAATTTGAGGGTCCGTGAAATGAAAACGGGGGATCCACGGTAATGGTACAACATACACTAATAGTACCTATTTACTTACATCATACTGTCTTCTTATATAAAGACACTAGCTGACCCTTGCCCACTTCGTTGGGCATAATATGAATAATCCCCGAAGCGAGCACGAACGCGAACCGAATTAAACCCGAAGCCATCGCGCGCCGTCCGCTGCTTTGGCCTTCACACAATGAGTTTACTTATTGTCATAAAGATTCATAATTTTCGGTAACATATGACTAATAAATTTGACCTAATGATTTAAATTATTTTATTAATACTAAAAATTAATTTATCTGTAATAATATTTAAAAAAAACTACATTTTGTAACTTAAATATAAAAGTTAGACATATTCTGTCGTTGACTTTTTTGTAGGCATTCTCAAGCTCCACATCTTTCCTCTAGCACTCAAAAATATGTCCTTCATAGTAAGACAGCGTTCGTAAGAAACGCTTTTATTCGTCCGTTTTTTACTCCGATTCACTTTGCAAAACGGACTACCACGTAAAAGCCTTTTTATTTTTCGGATGTTTATAATGAATGTGAAATAAAAAAAATTAAAAAAATAATTTAAACCTATGCCTCATTATACTCAGCAATAATGTGGCTTTCTATTGGTGAAAGAATTTTTAAAATCAGTTCAGTAGATCCCAAGATATACAAACATACAAACTTTACTTCTTTATAATTAGTGTAAATAAAATTATTATAAAAATACCTATGAAGTAAAAAATGTATTATAAATGTTTATCAAATAATGTTAGTTGTAGGATGTAGGCATTCAGTATCAGTTAAGTAGGGGGTCTACCCAAAACCGAAAGACATATGGCAAAGGGTCTATGACACAAAAACGTTTGGGGACCTCTGCCATAGATAATTTACATTTTCATTTTTAAGTCGGGGAACTTGTGTTAGATTTTCATGTAATAGGCTTAGATTTACAGTATATTAACTATAGTCCATTTCAACTAGGATGATCTCTGTGACAGTTCATTGTGCTCTGTTTTACGCATTTTTCGTTTGACAAACAAAAATAATTTTATTCTTTAATATTTTTTATTCATAGTAGCTTCATTGCAAAAAATAATAAAATAAAATATATTTTACTTATAAAACGAAGACAGTATCGCTTAGTTTATTTTAATGAAATAAAGAATAAAAATAAATCTTCTTTAAATAACTATGCAATTCGCAAACATGAAACGGAACGTCAAAGAAACATAGAGGTGGGACATCGAATAATCGGCGGTCATCTTGTGATTACCTGACAATCGTTTATGTTTATGTGACTGTCACATAAGGGTTATTAAAACAAGAGCTAGATATAAATAAACGAGCCTTACCAATGAAGTAAATAGCTTTCGCGGATGTTTTAATACCAAGTTATGAACAGTTACAATTTTCAAAGTAAGAAATCACAGGTAAACACTTGACTATATTTCTACTATACCTACATAATTTTATATACATAAGATAAATACATTGATCAACAAAAACTTTCAATATAATACAGAATCACTAATGATACTCAAAGTTTTGGTAGTAAGATAATGTCGATTTCATTTCCATATAAAGTATAATCGATTACCAGAAACAATCGATTTTATTTTCACTGTAGGACCTCTCTACAAGTGTCGAAATCGAACTGTCACAGAGATCATCTTATTTGAAATGGACTATAATTTATATGCAAGTTAAAAATGATTAAACAACCATTTTTATTTAGATATACAGTTATGAGAATAAAAGGGAAAGGCAATGATTTTCTATTGGTCTCGGCCAAGTGAATAAATAAATAAATATTCCTTATAGTTACACCAATTTGCCTAGCCCACAGTAAGCTCTGTAATGCTGGTATTATAGGATAGATATACATATATATAAGTATTTTTGATTGAAATATATAAATATAACAACCATGATTTAGGGACAAATGCTCGTATTTATCACAAACATCTGCTTTTACGATCTCCGTAGTTGAATGGTTGATACACCGGTTTCAAGGTGTCGTCATCTCTGAGGTTCCGGATGCGAGCAATTGAATCTTAGTCATGGTTGTTATAATATATTTCTACAAAATTTATTTATATATGTATAATATATGTATGACTATCTGTTACCCTAGATCCCATAACACAAGCCTTACAGAGCTTACTTTGGGCTAGGCTAATTGGTGTGAGTGTAAGAAATATTTATATATGTATGTCTATCCGTAGCTCTAGATCACATAACACAAGCCTTACAGAGCTTACTTGGGCTAGGCTAATTGGTGTAAGTATGAGAAATATTTATTTTATTTATTTATAGTGTACTGTGCGCTAGACCAGTTGGTGTAAGTGTTAAAATATTTGTTACTTATTTATTTATTATGTCTCTATTGTTCTCGCAGTGGAGAAACAGCAGAAGGGGAAGGGAATGAAACGTAAACGCGACGTTTCGGACGATGAAGAGAATGAGCACGGCGGCAAGAAGAAGAAACATAGCAAGCACAAGGCCAAAGACACGCCCGAGGAACGCGTGCGTAGGGAAATGGAGAAGGTAAGATTTTTTTAGTAATGAGGTATTTGATGACGGTCAATAAAAAAAAAATATTTAATTAACAAAATACTGGTGGCGCTTTTGTCCTAAGATGCGACAAATTTTTGTTGATATGCCACGAATCATATTATTAAAGTCGACATTTGTAATATGTAGCGCGTAGATACACGCCGTAAAAGTTAATAACTGTATAGCGGAGTCAGTCTCCGGACTTGTTAATTATATACGGATAGATTTTTTGGTAAGGTTTTTTTTTTTTTTTTTTTTTATAGCATAGGGCAGCAAACGAGCAAACGGATCACCTGATGGTAAGCGATAACCGTTGCCCATGGACACCCGCAACACCAGAGGAGTCACTGATGCGTTGCCGGCCTTTTAAAAGGGAATAGGGGGAATAAGGGGAATAGAGGGGAATAAGGGGGGTTGGGCCTCCGGTACCCTCACTCACTCGGCGAAACACAGCGCAAGCGCTATTTTACGCCGGTTTTCTGTGAGGCCGTGGTATCACTCCGGTCGAGCCGGCCCAATTCGTGAAAATATTTAATTAAATATTATATAGAATAAATAAGTGAAATATATAAAAAAAAATAATTACGAATGATAGGCTTTTTCGTGTAGTGTTATAGGTTTACGAATGCAGCCATATCGCACGATAAATAATGTGTCATATCTAATATCTTTGCTTGTGCTGCGGGGCAAAGAAACTGTTTACGATGATGATTTTATCACCATTATACTATCGTCATCACAGTACGGTCACATCGACATCATCCATATTACAGGCGACCGATTTGGATCGATGACATTCTAATTCGTTTTGTTAGAACAAAATACATATTTAGGAAAGATTTCTCAAAGTGGATTCATTTCCATAAGTTGCCGTTAGATTACGCAATTATTAATACTGACTAATCGAGGCTTTTTGCAACCGAACAGCGCACGTGGGCGCTGACAGTAAAAATTGGACCGCACTCTTAACATACAAAAACAGACCAGTTGTTTACTGTGATCATTTTATGTGTCTCTATATAAAATTAGTACATGTAATTTTCATTACAGGTCGCCCTGCTTCAATCACGAATGGCGAAGCGCAAGAAGAAGATGCGCCGCATTCGCGCAGTCGACGACGTCGACGATCGCCCCGACGTACGCCAAAACAAACCTAAACACAAGAAAAATAAGACCAACTTTGCCATGGACCTCACCGACACGTCCAAATCCACCGCTAAGAGGTTGCGATACGACGCCAACGTGGCGCAGAAAGGCAAGGGAATCGGGAAAGGAAAGCCGAATAAACAGAAAGGCAAAGGGGCCACGAAAGGAGGGCCGAAGAATAGTAAAGGTCCTGCTAGCAAAGGGAAAAGTTCCACAGGCAGGGGCAAGATAGCACAAGGAAAACCTAAGGCGTTCGGAAAACCGAAAGCTCCCAAGGGTCGTAGGTGAAATAAACTTGTGTAAATACAACTATAGTTTTATTTTACTTCTATTGCTATTGGTTTTTTTTGCCATATATGTATGTGTGTGGAGATTTTTTGAAAGCAATATTATTTTAGTGAATTTGTTCTGTAATCATCATCACACCTCATATAGTTCCCAACCAAGGAGTTCGAACCATCGCTATGTAGGTTAGGGCAATTAGGCTTTTATCTACCAACTGACTCTTTCATTTTATTATCGCCAAAAATCGTATAACTGGGATAAAAACGTATATGACATGTTTCAACATATCTTCAACATGACCTGTTGTAAACAGAAATAGGCAAATATTAAACAAAATGTCAAAGTCAAATATAATTTTGTGAGTCATTTTTGTAGTTGTGATGTTATACTAACTACATACTTATTCAAGATTAAATAAAGTATGATTTTGCTTGACGATGAAATCAAACATTTATTAGTTAAATAGGATTTTACAATCCCTTTTGCGTGTCAAAAATGCTATGTCATTAGATGAAAGCTTTGCCCACGCCCAAGGGTCATAGCTTTTGCCCACGGCTACTTATGCGCAGGAGTCGGTTTATGGCGCGTACGTTTTATCGCGCTTCCCGTGGGACTAGCCGTTTTTCCGATCGATCAACCACCACGGAATCATATTAATTTCGAACCATAGTTCTCTCTGTGAGATAGACAATAGGGTTACGCACTGCCCATTTGCACAGCTGGAGCTGGTGTTTTTTTTAGTAGAATTGTCATGCTCGATAATTGTCGACATTGTCGTATCGAAGGGCAAGCTGCTGATTGACGATCCAGGCTATTATTAGGTTGTGTCTTTGCAAATACTCTTCATTCGCAAGATGTGAACAACCAGAGATAATACGCCTGAGTGACTCTCACGGTGGTCGGTGGCGCTGTGGTCTCGGCACTGGTTTGTGCGCCGCATGTAATCGGGAGGCCTGCGATCTAATCCCCACCGTGTACCAATGTGTTTTTCGTTCCGAATTTCATATGTACATTTATCCGACGCTCCTACGGTAGGAGACCTGCGTACATCTGCGAAGCGATTCAAAGGTGTACGTAGTCAACCAACCCGCACTGGGCCAGCGTGGTTGACTAAGGCCTAATCGCCATAACGTAGTTAGGGTAGGCTCGAGCCCCTCGGTGGGGACGTATATGAGCTGTGATGATGATGACTCTCACGGGCGGCGGTATGACCGACACATGTCGACCGTACCGGTCTTCATACCAACCTATGATTTAACTGGCCAGGAAAGGTTCGAACAGGGGACTGCCCATTCCACAAGTTTAGATCAAGAACTGGCTGCTAACAAAAACCGAAGAATAACATCTAAAAGAATGAAGAGCTAATGAGGGAGGCAAACAAACGAAATACGCAGTTCCCGGTAGCGCCCAAAAAGCTTGCTCATTCCCACATAAAATTAAACAGGATCAAAAGGGAAGTTATAGGTGCTTTAACCGGACAATGTCCCTTGAACCACATATTGACAATACGTATACTTTGGGTAATCTATGATACGTATGAGCCCTCTGTGCAGAGGATTCATAGAGGCAGAGACAACACCACAACATGTTCTCATAGAGTGTAGAAGCGAGTGTAGGTCGATCAACGGACAAAACTTTTCCACTCCCCAGTATTACATAAACAAGCATCTATCATCTGATCTATGTTTCACTATAAAATCTATTTAATTTCATATATGTATTATACAAAATCTAGTTTATTATTATAATCATAAACAAGTGCGTGGTGCACCAAATACTATTTTCCTCCTTTGTGTAGTTAATTGTTTATGGAGCTAACAACTGACTGATTAGCCTACAGATGGAAGTTGTCAAAAAATAGACTTCTTTGTATTTGGGAATTATTAAAAACGTGAATAGCGTATGTAATTATTAATTATATTTTATAAATTCTATTATTCTTTGGACACATTTCTACGTCTGTATATAGTTGTTTTCAATGTGTTTGTGAGTTTTGTTTGATATTTTCAAAGATATATCTGCTTCTTCGCTTTTGGAATCTTGTTATTATTATGTATTGTACATATGAAGAAAATTAACTTTGGATTTTGTTGAAAGAAACATACAGAAATAATTTGTGAGTAACATTAATTATTTATATATTAACTTTTATTTCAACTTTTAACCAAAAATCTATTCAATACCCAATTCATTTTGATACATTATTATTAGATAACACGTCAAAACGACTACTCATACTCCCTTGGGGAGTGATCTTATATAACTTAAACACTTTATGTACATACCACAGTTATAATAATTATTTTTATTTAAAAAACGTTGTAGCTAATATCTATATAATATATTAAAATATCTTATTAATATACTTGTATAAGTACAATATATATATTTACATTGACATAAATTTCGTTGTTATATTCCAGGAGGTAGAGTCTGCACAATATAGGTATTACTTGTTCGCATCGCACAAGATGTGCAATTAATTCGCTTTACGAATTGCTATTGCTTGCTTATCGTTCCGCGAACCTATTTCTGCGACTAGAACACTCGATGGCCCCGGCGACCGGCTGCCAGTACGCAATATCCTTTTATAGGGAAAATTTACGATTTATAAAATAAATTATACCATTACACTCGAACAATATATTTCAATTATTCTATTACATAATTACATTATTCTAAAACATTATCAAATAATTATCCTATAAAACTTGAGCACCTAAAACTCCAAACATCACTTCGTCTTCTAATAAAACTAATATAATGACGGAACACTTCATTCTTTAAAACTCATCAAACTATATTTGAATTTTAACAATTTTAACAATGTAATGGTATTCACTCCTTGTATCTACAAGAGAACCATTAAAAGTATACAGAGAGTCCAAAACGCTTGCATGCGTTTCTGCTTTCAAATACCTAGAAGGGACAGAATTACGCCTACGCATTACGCATTTGGTGAACAGAAAAATATTAAATATGTCAAATAATGTGTCACTAAAGTATGCATGTTTCTTGCACGAATTGCTGCGAATGGGGACACCATTATATTTGCGCAATAAATTAACAGTTACGTCTTGTCCATGAATGCTCAGAGATAGAGGTTGCCAATTGTCCCTTCCCATCATAAAACTGTCATCTACCAGGGGTTCCTTTAAGTATGCTGCTGCCAAAATATGGAATAACTTGCCACCACCCATTCGAGTGGATTCATTTTCGCTACAGTCTTTTCGAAACAAATGTCGTGAATGACTACTTATGCGGCAATCCCTGGTAGTAATATAGCATGGATGACTGATGGAGTGCCTATTTTATTTTATTTTATTTTATTTTTTATTATTAGTATTCACTCAGTTTTTATTTTTCCTTTTTCCTTTTCGGTAATATTTGGTTTTGTACCTCTAGTGTTAGAGGCTTTTAAAAATAAATTGTAAAAGGTTGCGACAGAATAGCAGAGGTTGTCGCTAGTCGGCAACTACTGAGTTGTAAACCATTTTGTCTTTACGATAGAAATCACAATGTTAAAAATCAAAATAATGTAACTTTGTTAAGACAAATAAATTGATTTATTATTATAAGTTGTTTTGTCTATCGGATATATCCACAGAAAAATATATTTTCCCTTGGTCTTTCTCCGTGTCTCAAATTATCCCTACATCAACTTTCAACAAAATCGTTTGGTAGTTTCTGAGCTTAATCAAAAGAAGTATCCAACTTGAATATTACGTATCCCAACTAATATTATAAATGCGAAAGTGTGTTTGTTTGTTTGTTTGTTTATTTGTTTGTTTGTTTGTTTGTTTGTTACCTCTTCACGCTTAAACTACTGGACCGATTTCAAAAATTCTTTCACCTTTGGAAAGCTACATTCTCCCCGAGTAACATAGGCTACTTTTTATCCCGGAAAAATCGACAGATCCCACGGGATGCGCAATAAAGGCTTCGCTCAAAAACTACTGCACAGATTTTTATGCGGTTTTCATCAATAGATAGAGTGATTCTTGAGGAGTTTTGCGGCATTTTTTATCTCGGAAAAACGGATAGTCCCACGGGAAGCGCGATAAAATCTTCGCACCATAAACCGACTTCCGCGTATATGTAGCCGTGGGCAAAAGCTATGACCCTTAACCCTCTATACACCCAATCCCGAAATCCACGCGGGCGAAGCCGCGGGCAGAAAGCTAGTTTTCTATATAATCTTTCATCCCCTATTTCAACCCTTACGACCCTTTTTACGCATTATAAATTAGCCTATGAACTTTCGCAGACTAGAATATCTGTGTACCAAATTCTATGTAAATAGTTTCAGTAGTTTAACGTGAACGAGACGGACAGACAGAGTTACTTTCGCATTTATAATATTAGGATTTTGGAAATATAATATTAATTGTCATAATAACAATCAAAACAAATATGTATTATTACTTATATTATTGCTTTATAAATTTGATAAGTACTTTTTGCTACTGTCTACATCGAATTACCAAACATATTTTCACAGTAGCTGCTGCTCGCGATTTTCCTGCGCAGACAAATTTCGAGTAGCTTATATTGCCGTGGCGTATATCTTTATTAATCGTATGTATAAGCTATATTATTGCAACCGACGCGCGTGCATGAAGACGCTCATGAAAGTGGAGGAAGCAAGAGAAGTGTGCCAGGATCGTAGCAAGTGGAGAGAGGTGGTCTCTGCCTATCCCATTGGGAACAAGGCGTGACATATATGTATGTATGTATTTATTTATTACAATTCATTTACTAGTTATTACGTGAAAGAGTAACAAATATCGATACTTACAAAATTTCGCGCTTACAATATCAGTAAGGATTTGCAATGTTGGAAAAATTTAATCACACCTGATGTATCCAATTCATGCTGTGATTTTTATATACAAATATATCATCTGTGGAATGATTTGTCGCCTGCAGTATTTCCGAACCGATGCGATATCGGAACCTTAAAAAAAAGAGCATATTCCCATTTAAAAGGCCGGCAACGCATCTGCGATTCCTCTTGTGTTGCCATGGGCAGCGGTTATCGCTTACTATCAGGTGACCCGTTTACTTGTTTGCTGCCCTATTCTGTATAAAAAAAATTACATCTCAGTTCTGGAAATTGGTCATAAACTAAATGTGATATTGATGTCGGTTTTATTTAAATGTACAAATAACGAACTACTTGCGTATCACCGAATGAAACCTGCTATTGTTTTCAATTACAATTAGAAGAGATTCGTTTCTTATTATAAGAAATAAGTTTATTTCTATAGAATCCACGGGCAATGGATTCCTTGAGTCTTTTTCACTACTGTTATGTATTGACAAATAAGTAGACTGCCCTTTTGTCCTTACCACCTTATTTATCTATTTTGCGCCGTTTATTAGGGTTCCGTTGCCGAATGGAAAAAAACGCGCAACCCTTATGCCTTCGTCATGTCCGTCCGTCCGTCCGTCTGTCCGACCGTATGTCACAGCCACTTTTTTCCGTAACTATAAGAGCTAGGAAACTTGTTAAGTAGATGTATTCGGTGAACCGCATTAAGATTTTCGTACAAAAATAGAAAAAAAATAAACTTTTTGGGTTCCTAAATACTTAGAACTGAAACTCAATTTTTTTTTCATTAAACCAATACGTTTGGGGTATCTATGGATAGGTCTTCAAAAATGATATTGAGGTATCTAATATATATTTTTTCTAAACTGAATGCACGAGAGACGCTTCCAAAGTAGAAAAATGTGTGTCGTAAAAGTTCATGCATCGGTGACTGACTCGATCAGGCAGTTTGGAACCTTATAGCACCTGATCAACACGATTTATTAAACTTTATTGATCACGCGTCTGCGTGATGTTCACGTTTTTTTTTTTTAACACTATACCAATTATTTGATACGCGATGCGAAGTTAACTCCATCGAATTGTTGAAGCAACTCTAATGGCGGAATTGCTTTGTAAAAAAGTTTGCTTACCTCAAAATCCACGTATTTCTGCCCCCTCAATATGTAACACTATAGTTATCAAAGGAGACGTTTTTTTTGGGCCCCATTTTTTATTATTTTACTACACTTACTGTGTGATGTTTTTGTGCTAAGATCTAGCCCCTCTAATACAAAGTTTCCAAAAAGAAAAAAAATATATAAACCTGCGAACTTTTGAAAAATAATATTTAAAGTCTCGAATATTGGTTTCTTTCATAAAGCTTTTTTATATTTATAGGTTTTAATGAAGGCGTCAAGCTATTTATATTATTTTTTCGAAACTATTAATACATTCTGATAGTAAATATATGCTCTTACTGCAGATTTATGCCTGAAAATGAAACCGTAGATGCTGGCTGTATTGGGTAGTTCCTTTGTATTTTTATTAAATAATGAGAGTTTTGAGAGTTACCTCCTATCATCGTAATGTCATTGTCAGTGTGACAGTGACATCCTTCTAGTTTGGTAGGTAGTGGCGGTGAAGCTTTTGACATCGGTCATGCCACTCATTGTGACAATCAAAATCGAAGTTGCAATATAAAAAAGTTTTGCTGTTGTTGCTGCTGTTTTATTGATCTTAACTTCAAAACCTTTCCTTTCTTTACAATGTTTTACAGGTTTTAAAAAAATATCTTCACACGGGTAAAGGTTCCTTATTTTTTGTTCTTTCCATGAAATATTATTTTATTACTGCGGGCTTAGAGGGGCCCAGCCTCCATACAAAAATGGAACATCTCCTTTGATAGAAACTAGTAGGTAAGTGCAGTTTCATTACTGCCTTATTAAGAATCGACGTAACAATCATCTTCATTAAGCAGTAATGTAAATGTGTAGGCAGAGGAAGACCGAAGAAAAGATGGATGGTCTGTGTTAATGATGATATAGTGAGGAATGGAGTGACTGTCGAAATAGCGAGTCGTAGAGGATAGTGGAAGAGGAGAAGAAGTAATGTATGCCTTGTCTGTAGTTTTCAATCATAATGTGATAACAACAGAGTTGCATAATCAAATTATTTATCGAATTTGCTGTCAATATAGCAAATCAGCGCACAACAAAACTGCGTTCCAGTAGCCAGTAAAGGTCTATAAAAAATTTTTTTTTTAGGCACATCCACATTTTTTAATGGAATTGAAAATAATACAATTTACACGATGCCAATGTTTATTACCATATATTAATTATTCAACTCTTCATTTAGATATTTTTCATGTAGTGTTTGGTTGCACTGTGCATGGAGGACTCATCATATTTCAGACAAATGCATTATCTCTTTTACAGTTCTGTAATTTCCATTGATTTTAAATTGAGAACCAACCGTCAATATATTTTGAATCAGTCTCTGAGATAATCATTTTTAATTATCATTTCAGTTATGCAAGCCTGCTGATTGAGTTATAAGTCTTTGCAACACTGTAAAACAGTTAAAGTTAGGCAGTGCCTAAACTCCACTTTAACAGATATTGGGTTTGCTGCTTCAAATCAGCAGTGCTTCTGTGATGTAATTGGGCTTTAGTGTATTCTAAGAACCAGCAGTGCTTCTGTGATTTAATTGGGCTTTAGTGTATTCTAAGAATCAGCAGTGGTTCTGTGATTTAATTGGTATTCAGTGTATTCTAAGAATCACTAAGGTAGCAAATATTGGGATGGATCGTTACATTCTCGTGATCGTTCAATCCCTCTGTGATTCTTAACTCTCATACTTAATTCAAACTGCTTCAGTACAGAATTTTAATTACTTACACTGAAGCACCCATTATACTGCGAATTTTGCTTGAAATCACTAGAATTCCTGGCTGCCTCTCCATTAATTTGACTTTTCCTGTATATTGAATTTGGAGCACAATTGAAGAAACCCGTAAACCACATGTCACCAACAAAAAACTATAACTTTCAATAATATTGCATAGGAATAATTAATGTTAAAAATAGCGGCCGTTGATTTCGTAAATTTTGTTGGCTCCGTAACTGTTACATTTTAAATGACTTTTTTCGTGACAAACACTTTTTTGACATATTTAATTATATAAGAAGTGCACCGCTTAAGTAGATTGTTAAAGGACATTCTCAGCGCGTGTCTTCTAAATACAAAGCGTATCCTACGAAGTTTGAACGCAAATGGTCCCTGGAACACACTCGAGCTAAGTACGAAGTCTGGTTATAACCACTGACCCATATAGCATATAAAGACCGTCTCTTATAACACAATAATTGGTCAAATGCGTAGACAACCAATTTATCATTTTCCGCTTTCATGATCAATGATATTGTTGCAAAAGGATCAGGACCAATCATATTCAATCAGTGCTGAGTGCAACTCCCGAGACAATTTGCGAGCCGTCGGTCAATGACCCTGATTTCCTTTTCAATTGTGAATTGTATTCATTCTGGTCAATACTAACGAGAGTGCACTACAAGGTACTATAGATGCTTTTTTTAATTTAAGTAATTATGATTTCATTTATGTATATAAAAAATATTTCTCACACTCACACCAATTAGCTTAGGCCAAAGTTAGCACTGAAGGCTTGTATTATGTAATATTTTTCATAGAAATATATATTAATAACAAGTGATGCAACGGAAGTGTCTTAGCGGAACCAGAAACGGAAACAGATGTCAAAGTAAATTTTAGCAAGTAGGTCCCTCAGAAAGAAGGATTTAACATAATTTTAGTCTTATATTCAGACGTTCGCAAGCCTGTGGCTGTATATAATAATAAAACAACTACTTAAGATTTACGCACAGTATCTGTATATTGGTATTTGCCTAATCAGATATTGCGCTATTTCACAGCTGTTATACAGCTAGTTCTACACTTTGTGCTGTAATATTAATAATTTGGGGCCTTTTTTGCGGATATATCGACTGTATATCTGGATATAACTAATTCAGCCACTTGTACAGCCTAAACTCTTGAAATTTTTCATTGTACAGCGTTTATACAGTTTAAAATGTTATTTGGGATATGGTTCTTTGAACTTAGACAAAGAGATATGGGAGACGGAAAGAGATAGCACTGCATTTGCCAAACAGTATCGGCCCGTCATTTCCACTGTCAGAGCGGTGCTATGTAAATAAAATTATTTTATCTCCTCAAGAGGCTGACAACCCTCAAGAACACCACTTATGTCGTTTGTTGATTATATCGAACTCCAGACAGATCAAGACGGCTCGACCAATGTGACCAACCGACCAAAGTCAGTCCAATGACCTTATGACTTGAATGGATTCCGATCGCTTCTCGATTGTCTTCTATTACATATATAGTTTAGTCTAAGAAAGGAAATAGGCTTCTTTTTAATGCGATAAAAGGACTGAAATAGGGGATGTAACTTTGTAAGTTATACGACCTTCGGGCTTTATAAAAATTTACCCTAATGAAGTACTACATGACAAATAACAAGGGATGAAACTTGTTTGAATAGGCTCACAAACTACTGAACTGATTTTTATGAAAATATTTATAAGGTTGCTTTGAGACCTGGAGACGAATATAGGGACGTTTTTAATATGCTGAAATAAATTTTTCCTGCGGGAAAATCTCATTTAAACAGGTCGGGTTATGAAACATGGGATTCCCGCGCGAAAAATATCCTTTTTATTTGGAAGTATAACAATAATTAATATCCCCTTCAGTTTTGTAAGATCGCTTAATACGATTGCGGTATATAGCCAGCAAACTGTGACGGTTTAATATAATCCAAATACATTAAACTGTCTGGTCTGCTTGTAACTCACTAATAATAAAACGGATTCGACCTCAGAAAAAAATGAAAGTGTTTTTTAGTTTATCTCTTCCTTCATTAATACGCATGTCTTTCATCAATTACAATTGCATTTTTAAATATTTATTATTTTATTATATAGTACTATTTATTTGATATTTTGTCCGAACAATCGATGAATCAACATAATCATTTCAGCATTAGCTACAACTTATTCGTGCAATAACACAATGAACGTAAAAATAAACAGCCCATTACAAAACGTCAATAAAGAAATAAGTTGAATTTGTTTGAAAGTAGGTAAATCATTTTAATTAGGTATATAAAGAAGATAGTCCGCAAATGCGTCATTTTATGTAAATATAATCTCCCACATCACAAACTGTTTCCCCCACAAATAATTTTAAGATGCTCAATGGCAAATATTTTTATTTTGCTAAAAATCGTGCTTGTGGGATTTAAAATATGGATAAATTTCAATTAAATTTGGACACGACAAATATCAAAGAGAAATCACAGAACAATATTACGTCTAGCAGACTTAATAGTATATATTTAAATAGTATTGTAGTATCTTCTATAGTCTTCGACCCCATTCCTTTTACATAATCTTGGGTTTTAAGTCAAGATAAATCGCGTTTATGAACACGTATTTAGCTTAGCCATCTCTTAAGCCATGTATTTAAGAAAATAAGATTTTTTTTCCCACGGGGGAAGGTAGTGAATAATCATAGAGGGCGCGCCACCACAGTGGTCGTCTTAACAACCCCCTTGGTGCTCGGACGACCTTACACCGGATACCACCCGCAACCGGTCCATGGCGGGTGGTGATGTTGGACTCTAGCAGAAGGACAGCCTACCAACTAAACACTACTTACAAGCTTTTGGTTGGGCAGAAGGCCTGGGACCTTATCGGCTTTGAACTATAGCTCCCGCCTTCCAGAGAGGAGGGCGGTGCGCATGAAGAGATTTAGAAATGTAAAAGGGAAATAAACATTATAAATAGAATGTTTTTTGAAGATGAAGAATATTGCAATAATTTTGTTGTGGAAACGGAACAAAATCTTAAAAAATAGAAAATGAAATCACTTAAAATGTAGTGTTTAGCTTATTTTAAGTTAGTAAAGTAAATGTCAACAGACAGATAGGAGGCAGTAATAGGTTGGCAGGTATTCAATAGTAATGGGCAGGTAACGGTAGCAGCAGACAATCGCAAAAAGCAGTAGTAGTAATAGTCAGGCAGCAATAGTAGCAGTAGTAATAAAAGATGTTCGGTGATCATAGTATAAGCAGCACAGTAGATACACAGCAGTAGTATAAGCTCTTGTAAGGGAAAATATTGAATCATTGATTTTTTTATTTCATACCTCACATATTGAAATACGTATCAAAAAGACTTTATTATAAAGTCTGATCTATTTTCTAATTTATTAATATAAACTAGTCAAATAAAAGCTAAATATTCTTAACGACTCAAAACTTTCCTAGGACAATACATCTAACGGTGTTTCAAAATTTCCATACTTGGACACTATTTATGCATAATGAAGATTTATTATAAAAATTCATCTAAAAGAGTCAAAATTCGATATGGATAGCAAGACCTCTGAAGATTCGAAAACATTTAAATAGCACAGGGATTTTACACTCTCCAGTTCATAAGCTCATAAATTGCCTGTTATGATAGCTTTAAGTCTTTTAAAGGGCAAATTAGATGTTATTCTCGGAGTTGAGCAGGGGGCACATCGGTGAATTTTATAAGTATGTATCGCTATGTGCGCTATATATATTTACAGACATGATAAGATGTGACGAAACTGTGACAAATGTAACCCGTGTGTACTAGCCCTAATGAAGATGGAAATTTCTTCAATAGTGATGTAATCTGTATGAATGTGCTATTGTTAGCTTATTACCTTACCACAGAAGAGACAGAGAAAACTCTCAAGCAGTGAGAAATCGCTCCAGGCTACCCTTGCAACCTTGATAATAATGACCTCATGTCTTGGAGGCTGACAGGCCTTGCTATTATCTAAAACCAATTCGGAATGGTTTGCGCTATTATAGAGATATCAATATATTATTATTCTTAACGCAAAACAGAATAGTCTAAGTACTCTGTGTATAGTCTTATTTTATTCTATGGTTGTACTCGATAGTGATAGTATAGTCATCTGTGTTCGCCAGTGACAGATGTACAAATACTTGATCTGTGGTGACAGATAGCAGATAGAGCAACTGCAATAAAGTTTTGTGAGAGTCTGAACAAGTTTTAAGATGGTAAAATATTCTAATAAATACCAGTTTCGATATTTATTTAGTAGTAACACTCATGTGATCTTTATACACATTTCAGGCAACCGAAGTTGAAGAGACCATCAAGAGGATTCAGGCGCACAAAGGTGTTATGGGCGTAGTGATTGTGAATCATGAAGGTTTGATCAATGATCCTTTAGCAACATAGCAATCATATTGTATCTTGTAACTGTCTTTGCCATTTATTTGGTCTTCCATGAGACTTGCTGACTGATTATTTTCATTTTAGGTATTCCAATAAAAAGTTCCTTGGATAATGCCACTTCTGTTTTGTATGCTGGCTTGATTGGACAATTGACTGAGAAGGCGAGAAATGTCGTACGTGAAATGGTAATAATTATGTGCCAATAATGTAATAATATAGCAAAATACATAATAAATAATAATGTGTGATATGAGGACAATATTAAAAAACATAGTTGTTTTTTAATATTGTCCTGTGGCTGGTTTGTCTGGTTACTTAAATAAGATCAGGATTTAGTGGGTATTTCAGCAAACTGAATCTTCTTGATCTGAAATAATGTGACGAGACTCATCAGGAATGTTTTGTGTGTAAATAATATTCAGTAAAGTGTCTACTGGCAGACCCAAAGTATAGGACTTAACCCTGAATCTTAACTAGTTGCCAGGGCAGTGTAATTTTAAATGTTTTTCAGTGTAAAAAATAAATAACGAAATGCAATATAAATTTTCATATTAGACAAGTGTCTCAATATGTAACTTTTTCAATACAAATAAATTTATTCTATGTACATTTGTTGTGCCTATCAGAGATAACACTACTAAAATGAAGAGAATGAAACAGGCACCTTGAAAAGGGAATAAGTGAACCCACAAACTTTGTTGGAATGAAAAGCTATTGACATGTTAGATTGAAGTATTTAATGGTTAGCACAGAAACAGACCAGTAAAAAATTACTTCAAAGTACAAACAGCAATGTGTCTTTACATTATGATTTTGAGATCATTCTTATTTATGTAGCCATTATTATGTACACTATGAAATAGTGCCTATTTCAAGAATGCTAATATAAACAAACAGGCCGAAAGGGAAAAGGAAATGATCACACATTGATCACAACAGATTTGTTAATGGCATCATTGAATTAAAGAAGGATGGAGGCTTACAAAAGGATCATACATCTTCTAACATAACTACTGCAAAGCTATACTCCGTTTTTAGGTAATTAACTAAATGTAAACAAATCATAAAAGGTTTCTTTTATAGGTCCACTTTTTATTCCGAGATAAAATGTAACCAAAACAAATTATTGGTTCGTTTAAACATAATAATTACTATTATATCTTTCTATATATAACTACCTCATTTATTTTAAACAGTAAATATTATTTATTTAGTTTAAAAATAATAAATAACTTAGATTATAATAGTTTCACACAAGTTTGCAAGGTGTGACTACGTAAAGAACCTAAAAACTGGTGTTCAAAACATTTCTTTTAAATTCATAGTTAAAATAACCCTACTAAATTAAAAAGTAAACCTGCACGATAGAGCAGCAACACGTTTAACTGTAAGGATCGCTGTAAGGATCACGTAATTAAAGAAGAACAAAAGATGTTCACTTTAGATAGGATCACTGATGACATCAGTGATCGCTTTATAATTAGTGTTGGTGAAAGTTCATCTGACTTTGAGTCTGACTCAGACTAATAAAATGAATGTAGTAGTTATTACTTTTGATTACAATTATGTTGTTACGTAATAAATAATTTGTAATGCAATGTAGTTTTTATACACCTCAATATACAAATAAACATTGTAATAAAAGGTTGAAAATCCTGAACGCCGCCATTTTTATTGTTTACCTTTAGTTAATTACCTAAACAAACGGAGTATAGTTACTTATCAAATACAGAGAACATTCAACTAACCATCTCTCCAAAAACCATCAACAGCTAGTCTGTTTATTTGTCAATATACAACCGAATAATGCCCATGGATTGGAAATAAAAGAACACAAAAGTTAATGAAATTGTAACAAAATCAATACAATGATTGTACTATACATAACCAAGAAAAAAATTACATAACTTTATATTGTTATTAATGTAAAGTCTAGTATGTTACTGATTGTACATTGCAATCAGTATACTATATCATTTTAGCTGTTAAAGGTCTAGTAGTGGAAATTTTCAAGAAAATATCACTTAATAATATATGATACCTATTTAAAAAATACTGCCATATTATCTCTTACTTTCTAATACTCATGCATTTGCTTTCAACAAAATAATAAAGACTTAATTAGTGTATCGAATTGAAATTCTAATAACATTTTAAAATCCAGAAGTGTTAAGATTTTTAGTTATTAGTTTAACACGAACAAAAATTTTATGAAAATCAGTGCATCTGTTTATGTAAGTTATGTCATATACACACACACAAACTGTATATGAAAAGATTTAGCTTCGATTAAAAAAAATTGCTTAGATATTTTTTTTCTTTTCAGGATTCTACAAACGAGCTCACTTTTCTTCGAGTAAGGAGTAGAAGACATGAGATACTTATAGCACCAGACCGCGAGTTTATACTTATAGTTATACAAAATACATCTGATTAAGTGTCATATCTGTGCAGCTTCTCACAAATAATATACTTACAGCTATTTTATTATTCAACCATTGGCTTACATTATTGTGTAGCAGTGTGAAGCTGCTTCAAAAGCTTGTAGAATAAAAAAAGATCTTATCTTCAGTGGCAATATGAATTCATATGTAGTGTTATTAAGGTTTCAGATCTTATCTTAAACTTCAACATTTTACTTGTAAACTTTTTAAAGATGTTATTTGAATGATATGACATTAATATGTTAATTTTAAAAGTAATTGAAAAACATGCATTTGATTCATTGTGGTATGGAATAAGTTTGTGAACACTTAGAACGATATAGATTAGAAAATATTTATAAAGGTATAACTGATAATACAAATGGAAAATATCTCAGGTTATTAACAGTAATAACTTGAGATATTTGCCAAAACAAACATTGTGACTTTCGTTTACAGAAACGGAAGTTCTAATCTGTTTGTTTTGCCATTTGCAGCAATAGTTATGCACCGTGAGTGGCCAGATACGCACAGTGCAAAAGTGCCTTAGAAATTTCAACTCTTAAAGAATGATGTGTAATCAAATCAGCTTATTTAGTGGAACTGTATTCTTATAGTTTTAACTTTACCAATGACAACTTTATTACTATACAATTAAGTTATATTGACATGTTAATTTGGACATTACATACTAAGGTGTGCTATCCCTGTATAGCTGACTTACAAATCTTTACATCTTTATATGTAATTTTTTTTAAATTGCACTGTATGTTATGTGATAACATAATTAAATGGGGAATTCCGAGTTAACCAAAAAACTTGTGTTAAAACAAAGAAAAATTTTTTTCATTGTTTTACCGTTTAATGTATTTAAAACTAAAATAAAGCACGCTACAAAAACCCTTGAGTATGCCTTAATGGTGACGTGATTGTTCAATTAACAATCAAGTACCTAGTCACGATAGGTACTTTTGCAGCTGTCAAATATGTTTTGGAGTGATGGGTTCCCAAGTCATTCAGGCATTTGAAGCCAATGACACTGCTGATTGATTTGCTAAAGATGCCACTCATAGCGGTTGCGTTAGTCATTATCTAACGTACTCGCATAACCTATTAGCTATGGCAAAACAGCAAATGACATCTTGGGAAGGAAGCCATTATGCATAAATTCCAAAGTAAATCTCTTCTAATTCGTGTTTTTTAACATTTTAACGGGCCTCTAAAATTTGTACATCTACATCAATAGTTTGTCTGGCCAAATTAAAAACAGCTCTCTCTGTGGGTGTGGTTTGATGAAGGTACAGTTGAATTTTTCAACTGTCCGAAATATCAATTATCTTTGATATTCCAAACGCTTACAAATATAACTCAGTTCTTATGTTAATAATGATTGCTACCATCAAAATTCTTTGTCATTATATATCTTACAATCTATAAAACTTTAATATCTATTTATTTTCTGTTTCAGATATTGCATGCTAAGTTTTATTTTTATATTTTTTAATTCAGTCAGCGAACAGTTATTCATAAAATATTTGTCTTGTGAGTCAGCCTGAATAACATAACCGCACCGGCGCCGGTGCACCGCCATCTATCCTAAAAGAAAAGGATTCTGATGGTTGTTCGCTGTCAAGTGACCTACTTGAGTTACTCACTATGGGTATACGTAACCTATCCATATCTATGTGGATAATTAATAAACATTTTAAACTGCAACTAATGTTTTACTCAAATATTGAAAATTTAATATTTCATCATAATACATATTTATAATAATTGGCTTGTATAACAGGGTTCACAATTTCAAGTTTACATATATGTGATAATGATAATCAATTTAATTTTAACGTTTTCTGTAGATACATTAACTTAACTAAATTAAAGAAACATTAAAAGTCGAAAACACTACGTAAAAGTAAATCGTCGTTACAGATAGTCGTCCAATAACATTCACATTCCTGTTCCACGGAGGTCTTTTGACTCTATACAAAATACTTCGGTGGGAAAAGAACATAAAATGCAATACCAATATATAAACAATACAATAATGTCTTAAGTTAATTTTTATATTGTAAATTTTATTTTCAGACATTTGCTATAATTGTAGTCTGAATGAATTATTATTGGATCAATAAATGAATCAAAGTATTACCATTTATTATTTTATTTATTACCTATCTATAGCTCTGAACGAAATACATTCGCAAATCTTATAATAATACCATTAGCAACTTAAGAGCCATATTACATCTCGAACGCGATTTTTGCGTAAAATTGACAATTTTGGCGTTCTCGATCTCAGAAACAGATAGGACATTAACAATTTTGACTGAATGAATTTTATCTCTTGTATAGTCATATACAGGGTGCGCCAGGGAAACTTATTTGGAAAAAAATCCCGCGCGGTGATTTGGTCTGCTAGAATGTCGCAACTGGAGGGGAAAGTTGCCAAATTTGTTTCTCCTTCCAGTCAGTTGCCATCATGCTCTGGTCTAGGGAGCAGCGTGCCTTCGCAGTCGAAAGCTTCTTTTCTAATGGCCGCTCAATTGTTGCTACGCAACGTGCCTTCCGCGCTCGCTTTGAAATTCCTCCTCACAGACTCGTTCCTGGCCGTAATTCGATTCTGTCATGGGTTTACTCTTTTCGGGAATGTGGAAGTGTCGCTAAACCCAGAAATGGACTTCAAAGAACCATCAGAACTCCGGAAAATATCGAAAGAGTGAGGCAGTCAGTTTTGCGTTCTCCCCGGCGTTCGGCTCGCAAACACGCAGTTGCTATGGGAATTTCTGACACCTCTGTTCGACGAATTCTTCATAAAGACCTTCAATTTCATCCCTATAAATTGGCTGTTGTGCAAGAGTTGAGTGAACGCGATTTTGTTGCCCGTCAAAATGCATGTGAAATGCTGGTTGATAACCGGCCGGCCCGCTCTCCAGATTTGACTCCATGCGATTTCTTTTTATGGGGTTATTTGAAATCTCTGGTTTATGTCGATCGACCACGGACCATAGCACACCTCAAGAACAACATTCGCGACGCCATTGCCAACATACTGATTGATATGCTGCAAAGAGTGGAGACGAATTTCAAAAATCGACCTCATCAGTGTGTTCGCAATGGGGGTCGCCATTTATCCGATGTCATTTTCAAGACTGCATGAAAAAAAAATTGGTATATTGTATTCTCAAATAAAAAAAAATTAGATCAATAATTGAAGTACTTTTGTTTTTATTGACCTTTCAAATAAGTAAGTTTCTCTGGCGCACCCTGTAGTTCGTAGCGGTCTCGAAAAATAGATATATTATTGATTTAATAAAAAAAAATCTTAATCTAAACGAAAAAACTACGACAATCGCTTTAAATTGACTGTGAATATCTTCTACCTACGATAGTATTTATTAATAAAATTTATACCAGAATAAATGTCACTTTATGAAGAATAAATATGTTATATTTTTTAACAATTAATTTATTATCTTATTTTAATAAAAAACGATAAATGATACTGCAAAATTACTACAAAATGCGATGCACAGGCCGTCCGAATTCATTACAGCCACAGTGTCGGACCTATGTCGAATTTTTTCGCGTCAATATCAATAGAACCCGAGTGATCGTGCCGTTGAGCGTCAGTGTATGGCACGATTATCAGTTTTGATCACGTAACTAAAATTATTTTTTTGCGACTTTTAAACTGTTATTTATTTTGAATTTCATGTTTTATTCTAAAGTTATTCTATTATATATATTTACTATTCTATATACTTAAAACCATTGGATCGATTTGATGGAAATTCGGCAAATAGGTGATTCTGTTTTATGATGATTTATACTCCTATATAATTGGTAACTAGTTTTTTTCTCGGTAATATTTAATAAACATTATTTTTAACAATATCATCTGTCCTATTTATAATATCATCTCCATGTAATGTGTTTCTTCATATACGATATATATAGCAATAACGAATTATTCCATAAAAGTTATATATAAAAATTTTAGGAAAAGTATCGAAATCGCTTAGTCGTAGCGTCAACACAGTATTTTGGACGTGTGACCTTCAATGAGTTGTCGGGCGGGACGCTTCGAAATACATAATCTCGCAGAATGAAGAATAAGAATAGGCCTCTTAACATAATTTTTACCACACGGTTACAGCGGTGCTGTAGTATCTTCTCAGTAGTCTGTGTGTAGTGCCTCATTTATGTTTTTGTCTATGGAAGTAAACACATTTGCTTTTGGTTAACTAATGGTAGAGTCTGGCTAACGAAAGTTGTCCCCAGAATATTGGCGGCAAATTTAAAAAATACATGAATGACAACACTAAAATTATACTATGAAAATTGAAATAACCTACTTATATATATTATATATATATATATATATATATATATATATATTATATATATATATATATATATATATATATATATTATACATAAATAAACAGAATTAATTTAATTTTATTAATTTTTTATGTATACCAGGTTTGTAACGGGATTTTAAGGATTTATTGTTCTGGAATGGGTGGTGGTATATGTGGTAAATATGGGCGGAATCCAAAAATAAATAGAGAAATAAATGCGATAATATTCTATATATAATAACTTAGTTTTATTCATCATAATCAAATCAGATTCTTACACTTCAATGCCAAAAGATTCATCACATTAATAATGACTATACGTAAAACATAGGTGATGTTATTAAAATGAATACGGCGACTGATGCGATGTACAAATGAATATAATTAGTTTCAATAGTTTCAAATTCAATACGAATTCTAAGGATACGTAAATTATAAATCATAATTTTATTATGACGCCTGGATAGCTAGGTGTTCAAAGTATCAAAATAATATTGTCTACTACAATTTATGTTGTAATTTGTTGGTAATTTTTAACTTTCTTTAACAGAGAATCTACAAGATGTCGAAGGAGTTGATGAAATAGTAAGAACTTTTATTCAATATCTCACTGAATTAGAGCAGAAAGATACGATAATAACCCATAATCAGTACTTAAATATTACCATTGATACTCGTATATATTGATTTATTCAAGTCTATGATTTAAGTGGAATCATAAAGACATCTATGAACAGAAATAATCCTTAAGATCACTTGGTAGATTTCTCAAAACATGGATTCGTATGGCGTTGAAAAACATTCTGACAAAACCTATACCATAGAGAAGCTGTTACTCTGTCAATAAAAAGTATTTACAATGCCAATTTATAGCGCTTGTTATCAATTAGTTGAAATAATTGAATTCATAATATTTTGGTGTTACGTTTTTCAATAAATCTTTTTGATTTTGTTATGTTTTTTAACGTGATTTTACATATATTTCCGTTATTCTTCGTTCGTTTCGTTCTTGCTAATTTATTTTTTAAAAACTAGTATGGTTTGGAAACATATCTAATATTTGTATTGGCAGGTACTTTGTTTATACCTCTACAAAGAGTAGGTATGTAATAGGTAACATTCAGTTTAAACAGTTTGATACTTTGAGTTATATTAGTTCAATATATAAGTTATTGTTAAATTTTTAATTAGGTGTAAATAAAATAATTTAAATGGAAAAAACTATTAAGATTGACGCAAAATTCATCAATATGTCTAATTTTTCAAACTTTTTAAATTGTTAAACTGCAATTTTTAGAGTATTTGCTATTTTCTGCTATTCTCATAAGCAGAGATCTATTATGCAAGAATTGATGAGAATCCACGTGGATTGAATTTGACATTTGTTCATCACTGATTTGGTCTGCTGAAAAATATCCCAACAAATGATTCAATGTATATTTACTAGGTGTGTTTCTGTTATATTCATATTACAAGCATTTTTGCAGTTATTCGTATTACGCATTACAATATTAATTTTTCCTTAAGAGTAGCGAGGATTGGCGGAGTGATTTAAAAGAAACAGCTTCAAAAACATTTAGTTTTAACTGGACGGAGGCTCAGTTATCTCCCTGTAAAAAATGTTTTCGATTTCTATGTAGTGCGTTTTTTATATACAATTTCTGAACTATTTGAACGCAACTTTGCAATGCAGCTTGCGGCGTCATGTATGTCCCTAGTCCATGCTTTCTGTTAGTCTATACTTCTATAGTTTGTGGTCTTTACTGTCTTTTTTGTCACATAAGCGGACGCAACCCGGCGGCGTCTTTTTGTCGGTTTCATTTTAACAAGTCATTTGTGGCTGTATTTGAACTGAATTTGTAGTTTGTGTAATCATTTACACAGAAATAGGCCTTTCTAGCACAATACCAAAACGATGTCTCAACAAAAGGTGGAAAGTGATCCAAATGTGAGTGCCGCCGACAGCCAGTTTTTGGAAGAAAATGGAGTTGAGAAAAATGGCGAAGAAACCAAGTTGAATGATATCGCCAAGGAATATATCTCAGAATTGCTATCGGAGAAGAGAAAACTTGATTGTGATAAGTTTCCAATGGTTGGAAAACTAATTGATCAAGGTAAATTACCGGTATATCTGCCAACGTGGTGCTAGTACTGCGTGTTAATTTCGCAAGTTTTTTTTCTTTACATTCGAAGCATTAGAATTTATTATTTTAAATATTGTATAATTGTTATAGAACTATGTTTATATTGGTGATTATTTACTTTTTTTATGATTGCGACATTTTAATTATGTTGATAATGTCTGAGATCAATTATTCAAATCAGTCTGGTATTATAACATTCTAATTAGTTTTAGTTTTACATTAATTAATTAGGTTAGTACTCTCGGTAACAATAATATCTGGGGCAACCAATCGTTGTTTTGTGCTGACTTTCTCTTATTATATTGCTACGTTTTTAATGATGAGCCATCTGATAGTTTAGTGCTAAAATGCAAAAACAAGTAAGGTGTTTAATGTGTCTAAAACAAAAATTATTCATATTATGTTTTCTCCTGTCTTGGGTCTCACTATTCAGACAGTAAATTTCATCAACGTTGGATTAATTGTACTGCAGATTACCTTCTACCTCCAAATTAACAAGTTTTATTGATTAACAATATTTTGTCATGTTTTAGAGGTATTAAAAGTTCAAACTACTGGCAAAGCTCCAGTTCAATCTAACACATATCAAGATGTATTACATGATAAACCTGTGAAAGTCAATGTTAAAGTGATGGTGCCTATCAAAGAGTTCCCTAAGGTGAGTTCGCAACTATCATTTCTTTAGTAGCTAATGCAATTTCTTGAAATGCTTATGAACGTGTATTGGTTAATTATCCTAGATCTTTTCCTTTAGTGAGCATTCTAGATTGTATTGCTCTTTTATTTGAAGAGAAGTGATTTTTCAAAATTGTTTTAAACATCAATGCAGAAATTAATGAAATTTTGGATTCTTCTTTAATAGTTCTTAGTATGGGCGTGTCATCTTGCTGTATGCACATTAAACCTGACTATCCTTTGTTTGAGTCCCAAATCTCAGGCCACACAACATTGGTAGATTCCAATTAAAATTATTGCACTATGTCATTCACATATTATTGTGCTAATGTCTTCTTCAACCGGAGTTAGATTTCATGAAGTGTATGAACTCCATAAAACACTTTCTTATTCAGCTTGCAAGGGATGGGATAGCATGCTATATATTGATTATTAATTTGTATAGACAAATAATTGTAGTAGCCCTAACATTTCGAAATAACACCATATTCCTAGTTCAGAAATATAGTTTTCATCGAAAATTCTGTTTCGGATGCACTATTTCACGGAAACCAAACTATGTCAAATGAATATTTAATAAAATTTTGAATAGGACTACTCATTGATTCAGGATATTCTACTATTTCACTAATATAATTAACTTTTTTTTTGTGTGAATAAATATTGAGGAAACTTGTTATTGAATAATATAATACAAATTATCCCTGTGTCTATTATTTCATGTTCACTCCAGAACAGTTAGAAACCATGGAAAGCAAGAATACCACACCCTTAACAGATCTAGGTAGTTACCAAATAAGCTTAGTGGGCTTTGCAGTGCTTACAAGTGATTGTAAATTAATGAAATTTGCTTTTCTGATGCCTAGCAGCATAACATCTGTTTTGGCATTGAAGACTATTGTTAATGTAATAGAAAATATTGAATGTATTTTTTATAATTGTTCAACACCATTATGTTACAGTTTAATTTTGTTGGTAAGCTACTTGGACCTAAAGGCAACACTATAAAGCAGCTACAAGAAAATACTATGTGTAGAATGGCAGTGTTGGGCCGAGGATCAATGAGAGACAAGTAATTTTATTGATTGTTTCTTTGAAAATATTATAGTTATATCTAAGCTTGAAATAGATCATTTCAACAAATGCTACATTGCTACCGCAGCATTTAAAACTATTGAATTCTGCAAAGAAATTATCTATTTCAGAATATTTGCATGACATTTTATATTTTCCAAATGTAAATTGAAACTAAAATGTTTGAATTAAATTAACAAAATTCAACTGTTGAACTAAATGCATTTTGTTTTGTTGTACAGGCAGAAGGAGGAATTTCTGCGTAACTCCACAGATCCTAAGTTTGCCCACCTGTCAGAGGATTTGCACATAGAACTTTCGGCACTAGCTTCACCATCAGAAGCTCATGCAAGAATCGCTTATGCATTGGCAGAGGTGAAGAAGCTACTAATACCTGACAATGATGTGAGGTTGCCCAACCTGATGGATAGGAGTAAGTTAAATCAATTTTTAGTAGCATTAATTGGGTAGACAACAATTTTTTAAATTCTATATATATAATAAGAGCACTGTTTTAAGTGAGAAATATTGTAGAACCAACAGTACATGTGCACCTATTACTTTTGAAGACACATCGACATGTTTGCGGCGCTGTCGCGGGTCGCTCAAAAACGCTCCATATTAAAAACACTGCAATCGTGACGTCATAACTAAGTAAACTCGCCTAATTTGTATGAGCGTATAAACAAATTTTAAAATAACTTTGTTATTTGTATGTTTATAGGTATATTTTCTATATAAAAAAATGTTACATTTAATGTGAGAATGCTAGAAATGTGTTTGTTTTATTAGAATTACGTAAATAATAATTGCACATTTTTTAGAAATCTAAAAACAATAAATAAATAATAAAACTGAAATTTCTGTATTGACATACTTTCATGAGATATAAATTGCTCAAATCAGATAATTATAGTATAAAAATGGCCATAAGCAGTTGTAGTCATCCCTACCCTATTCTCTTGACATATTATAATATAAATAATATTGTTACTTATAATATGATACAAATATGAATTAATTCATTCTAATTATCATTATCCCAGGCAAAATTAACATATTGTTATGAATGTTAGCGTTTCACTGATGATAAATTAAGTACAGTTATTATGTTTTCTGCACTATAAATGGGCCCTGTGATTCTTTATTCTGTGAGCACTATTAACAGGAATAACAGCTTGTATTCCTGTTAATAGTGCTCACAGAATAAAGAATCACAGGCCTACACTATTTCTATTTAGATATCGATTGTGTAGGTCTTAAGCAGTAAATGTCTCTATGAAACATGATGTCGAAAATGAATAAAATGCATTCTTTTCACATACTTTATTTTTATTTTAGTAGGTGGTCAAAGTGACCGCCGCCTTTTTCAATACAATATTCAACACGATCTTATGATTGCATATTGTATCTTCATGTGGTGAATTTGCGTTAAAATTGTCTCTATGGCAACTTTTAGGTCTTCAACGGTATCATAACTTGATTTGTACACTTCATCCTTAACGTATCCCCACAAGAAATAGTCCAGAGGCGTTAAATCGGGCGACCTTGTGGGCCATTTGGTAGGGCAAAAATGGCAATGTCTCTTGGCAACAATGCATTTTATTCATTTTAGACATCATGTTTCATAGAGACATTTACTGCTTAAGACCTACATAATCGATATCTAAATAGAAATAGTGTAGGTTTTTTTTTCAAAACAATCGGGTTCGATTCCCGAACGGAGTACAGATGATTTTTAAAATGTATGAATGCAGTTTTTCTTGTTATTAAAATCGATGACATGGTTCCTCAGAACAGATCTTCGTATGTCCTATAGTTTCAGACTTTCCCATACTGACCGATTTGAATGAGACACCCGGTATACTAATTTTATGTTAATGCTGCACATTCGACAAATGCTTACTGTTCTAAATGTTGCAATTGGGCGGATGTGCTGACAAATGCATATTGGTGAGGGTTGGCACACTTAACTCATGCGCTGTGTTTCGCCGAGTGAGTTGTAGGTACCGGAGGCCCAACCCCCCTTCCGCCCTTATTCTCTTTTAAAAGGCCGGCAACGAATCCGTGACTCCTCTGGTGTTGCGGGTGTCCATGAGCAGCGGTTATCGCTTACCATCAGGTGATCCGTTTGCTTGTTTGCTGCCCTATCCCATAAAAAAAAAACTCTAAACAGTATTTTTTAAAAGTCACATTTTGGAGGATATAATTCCAAAAAGTTTATTTAGCATATTTTTGGTTGTAAACATTCTTGTAAAATATAGGAATCAGGTTTGGCCAATTTTCTATAAAAATGATTTATTAATCATCATGTATTATTATCATTTAACTGTATAATACACATTCTTGACAGCTTGATTTTGTCCAAATTACACATGTATTCCTTAGATAACAGTTAATTGATGGTTAACTTTAATATGTATATGTTTTCTAATTAGTCCAGATCTTTCAAGTTTTGTACAGCCTCAATATATACTGGATAATATTTTGACTGTATATTTAACTGTATACATTAAGATATATAAATTATATTACCTACAGGGGTTTAGTCCGTCACTTGAAAATGTACAGAATCGTTTATACTGAATTCTTAATTTTATATACTGAAATTTAAAAAAAGCAACTATATAAAATTAATTCATTAATATCAGTAGAAATGGTAAACAGAAACAAACCCCATACACAAAAATGACATTTTTCATTTGAAAATTGATTCAATATTTCTGCAGTGTTGTGGATCAGTTCTGGCCAAAACCTTATTTTATGGGTTGTATGGTGTATTCTATTTAGATGGCCTTTACATAAGAATGGTGCATACATCGAGGTGAATGACCGAACCGTTCGGCTTAACCAATCCGAACGCCACAATATCACGTCATCTGTTCGATGACGTGATATTCTAGCTCTCGGATTGGTTGAGTGGAATGATTTGGTTTTGTTTCAGCTGCGATTTGTTAGTGCGATTGCCCCCCAGTTACTAATTAGAAATAAATATTTATTTTGATAATTATAAGGATAGGTGTAAATATAAAATAATATTATGCCTCTTGAGTATTGCAGATTATTATTATTTGATATGGCTAAATCAAATAATAATAATTTATTTTTAATTAGTAACTAACTAACCCTATTTGTAAATGGATACATAAACCACAGTTATCTGATTTAACATTTTCACTTTATGCATGTTAGCACACAAAAACTAGACTATTTCAAATTTCATTATGTAGAAAGTAAGTATTCCCATTTCTCATATAGCTAAGTTTACTGTTTACAAAGTATTCTTAGATGTTTTTCAATTTCAAAGTTCAATACAACACATTCAATTTCCACTTTATCAGTGTTACGTTTCGCAAGGCCCTGGGTTTGAAGAAATGTGGGCATCCAACACTTTCATATTAACTTAATAAAGTACATATTTAAAAATAACTTAAAAAATTTCTTGGAATGAATATATACTGAGAGAGAGTTAAAATTTGCTTCAGTGACTACATGTCGTAGCAAATACAAAAGTTTATGATTTTTACCAGAAAATAATAATAGACAAAATAAATTTTACTTAAAAACATTTTCATTATTTTCGTCAAATTTTCAATATGGGTTAACTAGAAAATAAAGTAACAATCTCCTAATAAATCTTGAATAAATAAGGTAAACGTTGGTATAGAACAAGCGAAGTTCTTTAATGTTATAATACAAAACGGCAATTTCATATTTTAACTCGTTATGACTAGGGTTTCTCAATTCTCAAGCTTTTTTATTTCTCGAGAATTCTCGAGTTGTCGAGATATATCATTTTTAAAAATATGTGTGTTTTAACAATAAAACTACGCTTTTTATGCAATATTCAAGAACATTTATCAATCAACAACATTTATTATTAGTTTCAATTGACTTTAACTTAAGTATATTAAAATTTTTATTAAACGAAATAAAATATAGCGAGATATTTCTACACACAATTTTAGGACTAAATAATTTTCATCTTTGGTAAAAAACAAATAAAATATCTTCTTAAAACAATGGCCATCATGTCACCACAATATAATTTAGTACCTTACATTACATACTATATAATTTACTTTAGTCTGTGTCTGTACTACAAACTTTCCTATTAAAATGTATAATTGAAACGACAGTTTTTGAATTAGGTATAAAAATCATACAGTCAGACTAGTTCATAATTACAATGATAATAATAAGGTACAGGTAACTTATTTTAGTCCAACTTTACAATATAAATTTTTAATATTTTGTTATATACAGTGTGGAAATTTGTAATGCCACCTGGAGGGGAATTACTCTTAATACTGTAGATAGAAAGTTTTACTTAAAGGAAACATTCCTTTATTTTTGAAAAGAAATAAAACTGCATTCAAAGATTTTTGAAAATTCACTTGCCCCACCCGGTAATCGAACCGACTAAAATCTGCAAAAGTTTCACCCAGTATTTTTATTGCACCGATCGGTAGGGTCAATTATAAGGATCAAATCTCTATCTATTAAGTAAAACTGTCTATCTACAGTATTAAGAGTACTTCCCCTCCAGGTGGCATTACAAATTTCCACCCGGTATAGACTTTTTGTTACTTAAGTATACTTAATAACTAATAATCAGATTAATTATAATTACAATTTAAAGAGGAAACTGCTGCAAAAGCTAGCCCACTAGGTATTTTTATTATTTAGGAAATAAGCTTTCAAAAATAGGAGGGCATTTAAAGCATTATCTAAAAGTCGGTTTCGTATTAGGTTTTAAAAATTTTTCACTTAATTTTTCGATTTCTCGACCACTTTTTTCTCGTCTCGAGTAGGGCAAAATTTCTCGGGAATTCTCGATTTGTGAATTCTCGTAGAGAAACTCTAGTTATGACATAAGTAAGGAATTTGGTTGGATTGCGTTTCAGTGCCAATGCCGCCGCCGATTGGGCGGCCGATGATGCGCATGCCGCCGCCGCCGCCCATGATGTGTCCCATGCCGCCCAAGGTGATGAGCCTGTTGGACCGCACACGCGCCAGCATGATGGAGACCTCGTACTACAACGACCAGTACGACTCCATGCCGGAGCCGCCGGTAAGACGCACAAATTCAATACAGTGGACCCCCAGTAGTCCGACAATCATTTTGCAGGGTAGGACACGTATTTCTTAGTCATTAGACGTGAATTTCGAATTCGAATACGAAAACAAATCGTGCGCGAAATTATTTTCTACTGCTTACAATTTTATAGATTTTTGAATCACTGGAGTTCAGTGTTGTCATTAAAAACAAAATCTTATAACAAAATTAAAAAACCGGCGATGACCCACACGTGAAACGGATCACTGTCAAGGTCACTTCAGCCTTGGATATTCTACTAGTAGAAATAAAAAACAAGTGAGATGAACCACTCTTGCACAACCCACGAAAAATGAAAAGTTCAGAAATAGTGAATTCGGTTATTCGTTTACAAATCTCACGATTTCGAATGCGAACTGGTTTTCTATTGTTTCAAAAACTCTTCTCCTGTGTCGGAACTATCGAATTTGTCGGATTATAAAGTAAGTGCTTAAGACCCTTTAAAGTCTGATTTTTTTTTACAATACAAGGTACTCTACCTTGTATTCCGTCCTTGTATACAAATTACAGATCCATTGATAAGATTCTTTATATTACATATATGTACATACTCTGAAGTACAAATTATACTTCATTATGTACATTATTCAGTAAATTTAACAACACAATAGAGAGTTTCACCCAAAAAAGCCCTGATTCATCTGCATTGTACACCTGTGTCTCTGGAATATTCTGTGTCTTGTTTGTCTGGTCTTTATTCATTATTAATAAAATAGTTTTTATACAAAAAAAAAATAAGCCATAACAGAGTGTGGGTGATATACTTGATTGATGAGATTGATGAGACACTAATGTAATATGTTCTTTTAAAACAGCTTTGTTTTATCACCGCTCGTGCCCTAATTAAATTTGGGAGCTCGCCAATGATACAAAGATAAATTATAATAATGAAATAACTTAGTTTGTTATATTGATAGAGTACAGTACTTTAATGTTTTCACAATCTAACTGCGTTTTGACAGGTGTGATTGCTATAGTTTAGCTGACAAAATTTACCAGTTTAGACAGATAAAGTATGAAGTTGGACGGCGTTATGACGAAACGAGCCTCTTAGATTGTGAAGTCTAAGTAGCTGCTTCCTATTAAAGTACTCGATTATACTAGCATTTCATTAAATTGAAAGGAATCATAACGTTCGCCTTTCAATCGAACAGTTGAATTTTTTAAAAGGTATTTTTACGCACTTAAGATGCAGCGCGGCTCGAGATAATAATCGATTGGTTATATAAATAATTGTAGTGGTTATATAAATAATTATGTTTTATTAGGTATGGTATGTATATTAATTAATATTAATTAGGTAAAATCTATAGGTTAAGTAGTAGCAGTAATATTTGTTGTTTCTATGTCAATGTCACATTTTAATGTCAATGTTTATTTAATTTTTTTTTTATTGGCTCTAATCATTGCTCGTTTGGCCAACGAATTGGCTCCGATAGGGGTTTGTTGTCTCGTGTGTCAAGTAGGGCCTGTCGTAAGAACAGCGCCTCTGCAGAACTGCGGAAGCATTATGCTGAGACAGAGCCCTTTTTGAAACATGTAGATTGCACCTATGTTTGTGTTTTTTCTCATTATTGGTTTCTGTTTAATAATTGGACTATCTATGTGTGTCAAAGAAATCTCTATTCATTCATTCATTATATAAACGTATATTTGTCCATAAACTACCCAGCTCAATCAATCACAATATGTTTCAAACTTGGCAAGCGCTAACACAAAAATCTGTCTAACAGCGTCGCGAATCAGTGCAACGTGAGCCGCTTGTTCGCGAGCCGCGTGCAAGCGACTCGGATTTCTACTACGATCGTGAAGGCTATTATGAAGACGACCAATATTATAAGGACGACCCGGCGCCGGCTCGCGAGTTCCAACAGGCGTCGGTCCGTGAAGTGGGCACACGTCGCCCGGCCGCCGGACAAGTGCAGCGCTTCGCCAGGACCGTTACCTTCACACGCCGCTCTCCATACGCCCGCCCTGCCAAGTAGCTGCCCGAGCCGTACGTTGAATTTGCCTAAGCACTAACACCACTATCCTACAAGTACCTAGCAACAACACGATCACTATTCGACCTTTCAACACTTTGGCACAGATAATACACGTTTGTAAAGGAGATGTTCCATTTTTGTATGGAGGCTGGGCCCCTCTCAGCCTACAGTAATAAAATAATATTTTATATAAGGAATCTTTACCCGTAAGAAGATATTTTGTTAAAACCTGCAAGACGTTGTAAAAAAAGAAAAGGTTTTGAAGTTAAGATCAATAAAACAGCGACCCAAAGCTTTTTTATAATGGCATGTTCGATTTTGATTGTTACAATGAGTGACATGACCGATGTCAAAAGCTTCACCGCCACTACCAAAATAGAAGGATGTCACTGTCACATTACGATGATAGGAGGAAAATGCAAAGGAACTACCCAATACAGCCAGCATCTACAGTTTCATTTTCAGGAATAAATCAGGAGCTTATATATATTTACTATCAGAATTTATTAATAGTTTCGGAAAAATAATATAAATAGCCTTCATTAAAACCTATAAATATAAAAAAGCTTTATGAAACCAATATTCGAGACTTTAAATATTATTTTTTAAAAGTTCGCAGGTTTTTATATTATTTTCTTTTTGGAAACTTTGTCTTAGAGGGGAGATCTATCAGAAAAACACCACACAGTAAGTGTAGAAATATAATAAAAAATAGGGCCCAAAAAAAAACGTCTCCTTTACATTAACTGCACTGACAAGTCATCACTATAAAAAACATAGTGTATGTCACATTACCCAGCTTATTCACTGCTGACATACGACTGAAACACTAATATATCAACGTAAACACTGTTTCAGGGTAGAAATATGTATCTCGAGACGATCAAGGTATAGTATTCTTCAATGAAACACATTGATTACAGTAGAAAAAAATATAAATATAAACACATTGATTACAGTAAAAAACAATTTCACAAAATATACTGTCCAATTCAGATGCTTGTTATTGTCCCTCATTGTTACTGTTTTTAATAACTAATAGAACTGGGAAACTGTCTCCTAGAAAGTCTATTATGTGCGTTGTCAATTACAGAAGAGGTTGGATTACAAAAATAATTTTAAGCAAATCTAAAGATGTAGAAGATGGTTACTATTACAAACTTAAACTAAATAGAAAATAATATTTTAATTAAACTCGAGAAGGGCAGTTTAATTTTACCTTTCAAGGTGACTGCGGTAGGGCGATAGCCCTAAAGTACAAAAGAAAAGTAATAAAAAATATTTACTTTTCTTTTTAAACATTTTGCAATTTATATTTGTTACTTATAATTTTGTAAACCTCCAATTTAACTTGCAATAAAAAATGGAGTAAAATAGCTGGATTGATTATCATATTTTGAAGTCTGTTTAAAACTAATATAGACACAAGTTATAATTCACAATTTTATAAGGATGGAATAAATAGATTGAAAAAGCCTCTTCTGTAATCTGTCTTTCATATCACAGCGTTAGCGTGTCATGATTTTATATGCATAAGGCGTACAATGCGTGCATTAATTCATTCCTTGCTTTTTTTTTAGTTTTTATTTATTTAAAAAAAAAACCGTTTACCAGAATCGACGCTAGAAAAATAGTATTAAAAAATGAATATCATATCCCAACCGTCATGTTTTGCGAGATTTGTCCAAGATCCCACCACAGATGTCAAGTTTGGAGCTTAGTAATGCTTCCGGTATGGTTGACTTTGATACTTTGCTGACAATGATAGTTTTAATTTACCTATACCCAGTAATTGACTGCCTTCAATGTTACCTGTTTGGACGTCGGCGGCGTATATGTACTGATAGTTTATATTTCAAGCTTTGTGTAATATATTTGCGGGAGTTCCACAGGGTGGCGTGTTATTGCCAATCTTCTTTTCTGTATTTCTTCTATTATATACACAGACAATCTCCATTTATATGCAAATTTCTTTAGACGGTTTTGTGTGGTTAAACTAAACAGGTTCTACTTAGGTTCCGTGCCACCAATAATTTTTCATAGAGTGCCGTTTCAGGTTGCAATAAAGAGCTTGGGTATTTATATGACAGTCATCTTTTATGAAACTGATTTATTTCAGAACTGAAGTTGAGTATATAGTTCGTTAAAGCATTTGAAAAATGTTAGCTATTCCCGATGTTTTGATACTTTCTATGTTTATTTTAGTGTGACACTTAATAATAAACATAATTATTCGTTTACCAAATCCTAAGTATGTATCTAAATACCATTCCTACTTAGACTGTCATATCCATAGGACTTATCTGGAGGAATGGTTCGAGTACAGTTACATCTATCAAACCTAAAATCTATTATCTTCTAATGTATCTCAATATTTTTCCTCCATTCATGGTGTTGTTCCAGATCTTTTACTAAGATGGCTATAAAGTTGTGAAACTGTTACCGCCTATAACAAACACGCACAACACACGATAACATTGAATGGAGAAATTACTAGTGTAAACCATTTCAATCTAATTTACACTTTAGTTTAAAACGATAAAGCACGTATTTGATTGTGCATTAAATTCATGCATGACAGTGCATGAGGAGAATTTAGGCGTCTTTGCGAATATATTGAAGAAGAGACAAGTAATAAAAATCTGTATGCAAAATTCAATAGTGGGATCTTGCTCTTAATGGCATAATACGATATGTATATAGTCGCTTTTACTCTAAGATTCTGGTAGACATTAATCGTCTAACGTATTAACAATTTGATTTGTTTGTAGCTGGGAAGTAAACTATGCAGAAGGTGATTCGGCTAAAGTGGCAGAAATATTCTAAAAGGAAAGTTGCATCACATTTTCATTAATAATATTTGATTATTAGGATTAAACACATTAATTAGTGACTTGCTAAAAAACATTATTTAGCCGGTGCATAGTCTCAATATGTCACGACTCCTGGCACAATTCTCTCAATTCTGAACATTGCAAACTATTCACCGGCTGAACTTTGGTTTTTTAGTTAAGATGTAAGAATTAGTCCTTGACATTTTTATTGATTTTATGGATATATCTATAGGTTATATAATATATTTAATTTTGTCTTTTGTCTACTATGATTATTACAGAGTCGTATCACTCTATTGTCAACTTGCTTAATTACAATTCACTGTCTCAGTGTGTATCCATCCATATGATAGATTGACGGTCAATATCTTTATTATCAATATTGCGAAATTCGTCAATACCACAAAGAGTGCTGTCGTAATTGTAATAACATATAGGTAATATTCGATTGGACATTATTAAATATTTCTTTTTAATAATATTAAAGGTATGGTGTGAACAAAAATTTTCTGACTTTCGCATACTTATTATTGAATAGTCTTAAACTAGTTTTAGATTTTTCATTACGTTGTACTACGTATTAACATTTAATTAGTTCGTGATGTAGTTGATTAAAATTATGTAATGAAATATAAATTAAATTAAATTAATGTTTTCAAGAGAGCTAGACCTTGAAAAAGATCTAAAATGTTTTTTAAAAAACGATGTCAAACTACGGTCCGTGAGCTCACTTTAAATTGTATTTTAATGACTAAATGTAAGCAATTTACCTACGTGTGTCTATGAAATAAACGATTTAAATAAAAAAAATGGAATTTTAATACCAAATTAAAAATCGGGTGCCACCAAGTTACTTTCGTTTTCAAACAGCCCAAAACATGGAAGTAAGAAGACCTTGTTAATATAAACAATAACGACCTTTTTAAAAAATAATATGATGATCCGTTATTTTCATTTATAAATTTAATTTGTGTTAAGTCCACATAAATCGATAAAAGCCGAAATAAATCGTGAAAGAATGGTTTAACTAAAATTAAAATATTATACGCAATTTTAACTTTTGAAAAAAAATTTTAAATAAACAAACTTCTGAATAATATCTTTGACTATAAAGATACCATTAACATTTACTGAATAATAAATCAAATGCAAATAAATATATTTAAGGATGTTTTAAATTCAATTAAGAAAAAAAGATAAAATATTTGCTTTATACAAAGTTACAAAGAGAAGTCTGAAATAAATTTTGTATAATAACAAATATCGGAAATTATTTTCTCTACGTTAAGTAGATTTATAATCCACCTAGCTTGTTAATAGTAAAACAATACTAAATTATGTTAATATTCTTCAAGCAAACAAGACTGACTATGCGATAGATACAGCACAATCCATAAGTTATTTTTATATGAAAATCACCACAATGTGCAGAATGTTTAATTGGTTTTTCATACGGCAATGATGGAGCAGGAGGCCTATTATGTAGCTCAAATGAGAAGTCAAAATGATATTACCGAGATTTAAAATACATTGCTGGTTAATTGCGAAATAAACTTGAAACAGAGCAATAAATTCTAATCGCATACACTTTTAAAGGTTTTTACTTGTCGTTTGACAAACGCCATAGGTGTGCAGTTGACATATCGAAATCAGTCACTTTGGTTATGATCTGGAGACGTATTTTGAATCATTAGACGTGAATTTGGAATTCGAATACGAATACAAATCGTGCGCGAAATTATTTTCTACTGCTTACAAATTTTAAAATTTCTGAATCACTTGAATTCAGTGTTGTCATTAAAAACAAATTCTTAATTAAATTCCGTTTCAAGCAGAAACATTCAAAATCACAACAACAAAAACAAAAATCCACACGTGAAACGGATCACTGTCAAGGTCACTTCAGCGTTGGATATTCTACAAGTAGAAATAAAAGACGAGTAGGTTGAACCACTCGTTGCACAACGCACGAAATGAAAGTTCAGAAATAGTGAATTCGGTTATTCGTATACGAATCTCACGATTTCGAATGCGAATTGGTTTTCTATTGTTTCAAAAATTCGTCTCCTGCTGGTAATGGACCGAAGATGTAAGCGAACGATTTAACTGAATTCTTCGATAACTGAGTGATAGGCAGTTTACTTTGCTAATTCACCTACTTAGTAAAATAAAATTAGTTTACTGTGCGACTTTCTGACAGCAAGTAAAACAAGAAATAGCGATGTGCCGCTTTCCTATTAAGATATAACAAAGTTATATTAATTACAAAAAAAAAATAGTTTCTCATAAATAAAGTTATATTCAGTTATGTAGCGTAATTGAGCTTATATTTTTTTTTGTATAATATGAATACTATATTTAATCTATGGAGTTTTATAATAATGAAAATGTAATTCTATTTAATGTAATCTATGAAATATGACTAGACGTAAGCAGGAATTACAAGCGCCATTTATGATCAGGCTTTGAATATATGTTGATTTGTCAATGGAAAAGTCTCCCATTGGAGGAAAATAACCAGATGGTTTTTGTCTGAAGAATCTACATGAAGCTCGCAGTTCGCTTCTACTCCCTCATATTAAACAGATTGAAAGGAATATAATTGCACATCCATTCTTTTACTAATAATTTGTTGAGGTTTTAAGAAATCATTCGAAATGCCTACAATTAGTGCGAGGGTAAGTCAAAAATTATCCGGACTTTGACAGTTTTCTTTATTTTCGTCATTGCATCATTGATACTTGCATGCTTACAGTTGGTACTACTGTAGTGAAGTATGCAATCAAGATGGATTGAATCAGTGGTAGTCTTACAGAGAGACTAGAAGCATGTCCGTTCCGCTCGAAAATTGTACCGAAGAATTGCTCTTCTTACATCTAGTGCCGTAATTCGTTTTCTTTGGTCAGAAGGTGTAGTGGGGCTGAAACTTATCGCAGAATTTCAGCACAGTACGGGAACAATGCCTTGTCACGTGTTAGTGCTTATTTACAGATGGAAAAAATAATTTGAAGAGAGTAGGACGCCCGTCCTTTGAGTTGCAGGGACCGAAGCATAGGCTTCGCAAGCAACAAAAAAGAAATTTCTCAACAGGAAGCTTGTAAACCGTTGCATCAAGTGCCTCGAAAAGGGAGTAGACTGTGTCGAAAATGTATGTGTCAAACTGCATTGTTGTCAAACTGCAAACTGATAAATTGTCAAAAATTAAGTCCGAATAATTTTTAACTTATCATCGGAATACTACGCTGATGTCTTCGGGATTGCTTCAAAATGTAACATCGTTTGAGCTAAGAACTAAACTAAGGCTGTGTAGTTAATGAATGTACATAAATATAGAAAAAATCAAATGGTATTTTTTTTTTAAATTCCCAATTACAGTTTCTCAACTTATGGTTCATTTACGTGTTTTCCACCGGATTCACGGAATATTTAATACTAATAATGCATGTTTTTATGGATTGATAAGTTGGCAGCATTGAACTGTTAATATTTTTAAGTGTTGGCAACGTTTTCTGTGTACGCTGAGCGGTATCGGTAATGTTGTATTCAAATTGAATGCAAAAATGTGCGAGAAAGCTGTTGGCGAAAATGCATAGCGATATTATACAATGTGAGTCTTTATAATGTGCATAATGTTTATTTTTATTGACAAATTACATATTCATGATTTTTTCAACACACTTCCTCATAAAGTGGCTCTAATTCCATGGCAATTAGGCACATAATGACACCTATAATCAAACTGACTTTTTCATTACTATTATTCACGAGTGAGTAATAGTTTTTTTTAAATATTATTGGTTGAGTTACGCTTACATTTGCGCTAAAAAGCTATCCGCGAAAAGCCCAAAAAAAGAAACCTCATTTTTTAGTCTATGGCCGATTTGCGCGCATAGGAAACATTTTTCACAACTCGTCTCGTTTTCTCTTTTGAAGTTATTTAGTTAGTTATTAATTAAGATGTCTGCAAATACAATTTATGAAGAAAATGGTTTTTTATTTAAGTATTATTTTATTCAGAAGTGTGTTGAAAAGCGTTGTATGATACACGTGTGTATTGATGATTACCGTCCGATCACCAACATTACACACTTGTACCTACCATAATGTACTATTTAATGTTTTATTATTATATGTAAATAAAAATTATCAATAATTTTTTTATAAAATGCCCTGGATCGAAACATTTTTATTTGATCCTGTTTTTTTCACTATTACATTAGTTGTACGTTTCATGTGTATCCCTTCTAATAATATAGATGCGAAACTTTGTAAATATCAATATTTGTTACTCTTTCACGTAAAAACTATTGAATGGAATATCTTTACATCAGAATACTACAGATTACAGTTTGTAGAGATACTAGCTGGCGCCCGCAACTTTGTCTGCACAGATAAACAAGAAAAATATTATCTGTGCAAACGAAGTCTAGCACAAAGCTTGTCTTGTAGAACTGCAAACAGACATCGCATTAGATATTTGGTGCTAAAAATTTGATGTTATAACCACAATTATAACACAGAGCCTTCTAAGTATAATTTATATTGTTAAAATGTGGTTTACACCATTGTTCATCCATGACTATCGGCCCAATGGCTCTTCGTCATTATTTCAGTTATTCCCTATCTCCAAACGATTACTAGTTGGCTAGGCCATTTCACAGTTCGTCCACTTTCCCAAATAATCATCACGTCTATTATGTAACTCAAATGACGATTCGGAATGATTATCACCAAAAGGTCTTCAAATACATTGCTGGTTCATATAGCAAGTAAGATGATACTGTTTATATGGCCAAGTGGTTTTCGGGAGCCAGGTCTAAATTTTGGATATATTGTTCTTCTGGTCGAACTGAGCAAAAAATGTAATGGTCGCAAAAAAAGTTAACGTCTCATTTTCCCGCTAGGGGGCTCTGAAGTCTGAATTAGAAAATCGTGGTTTTCGGCAGAATCAGCAGATTTTTGGATATGTTGTTCTCCTTGACGAGCTGATTCAGAATATTCAATGTTTAGAAAAAGTTAACGATGCAGTTTCCCGCTAGGGGGCTCTGAAGTCTGAATTACAAAATCGTGGTTTATGGCAAATTCTGCTGGGTTGTGTGTTTGGAGAATATTCTATGTTAAAATCAAGATGATATTTTTGCTGCTATTTCCTATTTGGTAATTTCCTTACTTTGCCACGTCCACGAACAACCATCGATACTACACTACCCAGATTCCTTGTTTATATTACAAAAACAAGTAGCTACGCATACCATATCCTCCATTTCCTCGAACAACTATGTTGCTATGGCGATTTACCTTTTTGTAGCGACTGGCTGGAGTCTCGGTAGGACTACGCGAACTGCCTTTAGATGTATATCAGATGACCTTTTAATATCTACAATATGGAGTACCATGAATCTGTTTCGTACTAGGTATATTTTGAAATATATCTGACGATACTCATTGTCTTTTTCTGAGAAAACGGAAAAAATTGAGAAAAAGCACTTTCCTGGTCACGTTTTAAAAAGAGGGAATGATCATGTTACTAGGAAAGTCCGAAGAAGAGTCCGAAGAAAAGTCCTTCGCCCCTTCCGTGGCCGGGGGGCGTCGTCGGTGGAGGAAACCGGGGGAGGTAGTGTGGCCTCCCCGAGGAGGGCTCCCCTCTAGGAAGGGGAGCGGAGGCTGGGGTTCCGGGAAGTGGCTTGATGTTCCCGGGGGCTCCCTAATGTGCCTGAGGAAGGCCATCCCTGAGGTTTTTAGTGGGTAGGCCTCCCCCTTCTGGGGAGGACAGCCCCACATAACCGCCGGCTCGCCACAGCCGGGGTATGCAATTTAATGCATTTTCCTCAGGGGAACAAAAAAAAAAAAGGAAAATCCGAAGAAATGATGTATGGACTGTGTGAATGTTGATATGTTGAAGAAGGAAGTGGGTGTCGAAATGGCGAGTGATAGAGGAGAGTAGGAGATACATGTCGACTCCAAATAAAATTTGGATCAGGGCCAGAGAAAGAAGACTTCGTCGTTTTCTATCTATTAAGTTCTTACAAACTGTATTAAAAATACTTTTTAATAAAGTCCGTACTAAACGGCAGTTCACATTCAGACACTGATGACTTAGCTTATAATTTAACTGCGCAAGTGCTACGCGACTCGCTGTAGCAGTGAGTTTAATAGGATCTGACAGACTTCGTCCAGTCAAAAAATTTTGTAAAGTGGCAGTTTTTTGTTGCTACTTATTTTATAGTTAATATCGCATTGCAAACAAATTGCAAAAAAGATCCAAACGAACTATTACATTTTGGGACTATTCAATTTTGGAACGTGACGTTAAATCCTCCAACGATGTATTCTGCGCTCCAACGCACACACGCACACTTTTTCGATAAATATGATTGAATTTCAATTTTATATAGCGTTATTAAAGCGCAAATTGATTCTTTGATGTTAGGAACACACCTACATTGCTTAGATAACATATCAAAATTAATTTTATACAATAACAATAAAGCTCGTTGTTTCGATAGTTACTCGAATTTTTAAACACCATCCTAACCAAATAAAAACCATCCTTGAACTTCGACGAACATTAAAAGAATTGGCCCAATTGGTCCAGGCGTTGAGTTATGCGCTTACCAACACATTTTGCGATTCATATTTATCTATATTACGTATATATACAATAATACCACATTAAAGATCTAAATGGAGACGACTAAACAAAAGCACCGACTATGATTTGTGGTGGAAATAATTTACAAACAAAAAAAGATTCATAAATATATAATGATTATGTACTTACACACAAATGGGCAAAAAATATGTCGTCGTATTACCAATAACATACATATACAATCGAAATTATATAGTATATTAAAATCATTACAGATTTTTTTTAAAAATTGATTAAGAATACAGTAATTAAGTTTCATAATGCCAATTAAATTCAACAGTTGTCTTCATAATCACCATTTCAATCTATAATCGTCTCCAACTGGGTAGACGACAATTTTTTAAATTCTATATAGAAATAAGAATAGTCTTTTAAGTGAGAAATATTGTAGAACCAACATTATACCTGCGCCTATTACTTTTAAAAATACATCGACATGCTTGCGGCGCTGTCGCGGGTCGCTCAAAAACGCTCCATACTAAAAACATTGCAATTGTGACGTCATAACTCAGTAAACTCGCCTAATTTGTATGAGCGTATAAACAAATTTTAAAATAACTTCGTTATTTGTACGTTTATAGGTATATTTTCTATATAGAAAAATGTACCTTTGATGTGAGAATGCTAGAAATGTGTTCGTTTCATTAGAATTACGTAAATAATAATTGCTCATTTTTTAGAAGTCTAAAAAACAATATAAATTAATAATTAAACTGAAATTTCTATATTGACATACTTTCATGAGATATAAATTGCTGAAATCAGATAATTATAGTATTAAAACGGCCATAATCAGTTGTAGTCGTCTACCCTACTAAGGGCAAGGGTCTACTCTACCTATGCCACGTTTACGAAACATTTTGCGAAAGCTGCCGCTATTATGAGCGATGAGTTGTTTCAAGGTCAACATGTGAGGTCAGTTCCTCACATTCAACAACTACCATTTTACGGGTTGGTTGGGTCTTCGTACCTTTGTAGAGGAGGAGCACAGAATCTTGACAAAGCGGGAAGCTTTCCCAGGATAGCTGCAGCTAGGTAGGCGAAGGCGGGCACACGCAAGCGCGGTGTTGCCCGTCTAATGACCCTACCGGGACGCCGCTTGCGCGCCTGGCTAAGCGCGCACGCTAAGGTGTGGGTCTCTCTGTCTGGGGGACTGTCCAGGGGTTCTCGGACAGTCCCTCCTTTGGCGGTGGCTTGACCATTCTGCTGGTCGAGCCGGCCCCGGGACACATGGCGGTCGAATCGCGAAATCGCACCCCGCCATGTGCCCTGCTTGGGCCCAGAGAACCTGGGGGGTTTTTAGTGGGTAGGCCGGCACTCTGCCGGAGAGCCCCACACAAAAAAAAAAAACTGAGCTGCAGCTAAGTGCCATGAAGATTATGTTGGACATTCTACATTGAAATGTTGGGCTAGACCGGGCCGTGACGACTACTAAAATATGAAATGTTTATTTCGTAGGCCTCTTAAACATGCAATGTCTACTAATATTATAAAAGAAGTTTGTAATATGGATATTTGTTATTCTTTCACGTTAAAACTACTAATTGTGTTTTAATGAAGTTTACAATAATATAGTTTAGAACAGGGGTGGCCGACTTGATCAGACCCGAGATCCTACTGTTATCTGGCGAAACCCTGTGCGATCTACCAATAGGCCTGTTTTCACTAAGAATGAATCGGATGACTTAGAGTTTCTAATGATTAATCGTGATATGTAGTAAACAAAAAACAACTTTTTTTATTAATTTAATATAAGATTACTAATATTTTTGGAAATTAAAATCGGCAAAATTACTTATTTAATCACGTGACATTAAACACCAATCAGAGAAGTGTGACGTCACGCCTCGCGAAACACCGGTTGTAGTGTAGCTGTACATACATCATCTATGTAATCTGTGCTGTCAGTGAACACTGAACAGGTTATTTAGATACACTTTGTTTTCAGAGACTATTGTTGAATTAATACAGTTTGTTTTAAGTTTAATCTTAAAAGACACGGACATTTGCTATGGAACCAGGATTTACCGAAGCAAACAGCAGTAATTTGTCCAAAATTGACGCCGTTATGCTTGGGAAATTTTTCGCAGCAAACACAGATTTTATATATAAATAATTTATTTGGCGTTTTTATCGTTGTACTTTTACATTGGGGCACTATACAGTATTTATACTATAAATAAAGTCGATTGTTTCGCGAGGAGTGACGTCATTCAAGACGCCATGACAGTCTTGGCCTTTTTCGAAGTCAATTAGAAGTTCATTTCTAAAAATGCAAAATACTTATGAAAAAAATAATATATATTAGGGGTAAAATAGATACTAAACTATAGTTTTAAACGAATTTCAAAATTTTGTCAACTAGCCTATTACATAATTGAAAACTTAAATGGAACTGCATAGTTTATTACAGAAATAATGTAGTAGTTTATATTTTGTTAAAAGATGAGACATAAAATAAAAAATAATCATTTTTAATTAGTTATTTATATTAGTGTGAGCATTGCGCTCGAGTATCTTCCCGTAGATTAGCAAAATCAGGTATACCTATAGTGTTTCCTACTTAAAACAAACTATAAAAAGAAAAATAAACGGTGTTTATATTTTTTGTTTCAATTAAGTAGGAAAATGCCGACTCACATAAATGTTGAACCAAAACACGAATGCAGTTGTTCAACACATTTCTTCAAATTTGGATATTTCTCATAGGAAACCAATGCCCAGAAATTAATCAAGACCTTGCTTTTAGAAATATGTCGCAGCGCAGAGTAATAATTTCGTTTTAAAGTATAATGTGGTCCATTTGAAATGTATCTGCAAATTTTAGAGTCATTTCGTTGATACTACAATGCGCCCCCGCGTCCCACACGCTTCCCTTCCCGCTTATTGTTCATGTTTGCCGAAAACAAAAGAGCTAGCTATACTGTATAGAATAGAGGATATAATTTACTTGACGGAACGGCAATTGACAATAGAATGATACAATACAAGATGATGCGTGCAGCAGTTGGTGATTGTGATTATATTGTGCAGTCTGTTCTACATATTTTTTTGCCTAGTCAAGATCGACTGGACTAATGGTCGCGATCGACCGGTTAGCCACCCCTGGTTTAGAAGATCCACGCTATTATCAAGAGACGTAACTTTTTACAAAACACTAGTTGCTTAAGGCTCTTGACTTAGTTTATGCAGAAGAAGCTCAACTAATATTTAATAGAAAGATATAGAGGGTAATTTCAAAAACATGTGTTCATTTGTCGATTAAGTAAATGAGAAGTAAAGTCGCCACGAAGCCGCCGAGCTCGCGAGTGCTCGGTTAAATTCGGTTGCTGTCGCTCGAACGCTACATAGCACACATAGCGCCATCTGTTTTTCGTCATAAATCGTTATATCATAATCGTTCGTATAACACGCAAAATCTCGGACAACAATGCCCGGTCAATTTTTTTTTCCCACGGCGGATGGTAGTGAATCCTCATAGGGGGCGCGCCACTACAGTGGTCGCTATGACAACCCCCTGGTGCTTGGACGATCTCGCACCGGATACCACCCGCAACCGGTCTACGGCGGAAGGTTATGTTGGACTCTAGCAGAAGGCCAGCCTACCAACTAAACACTACCTACATACAGCCTTTGGTCGGGCGGAAGGTCTATCGGCTTGAACTAACGCTCCCGCCCTCCAGAACGGGGGCGGTGCATACCCGGTCAATAGTTTGCACTTGCTTTTATACCCTCCGTAGGCATATTTTTCTTTTGTCTTCTACAATAGATTATACATCAGAATAACACAATAACTCGGAAATACTAATCCGGCGCAGGCGAAGTTGCGGGCACCAACTAGTGATTTATGAAAAAAAGAAACTAAATAAATGTTGGTCTTTATTCAAAATATTACAAAGTTTATGATAAATAATTGAATTGATTAATATAAAACGATTAAACTGGTGTCGCTTTCAAGTTCTCGGTCTGGATATGCGGAAGGATATTCTGGATGAGAATAATGTTGAACTCTGGATGTGGAGCGACCATGATTTCCACATCCTTTGTGCGTATTCTGGTCACTAACACTTCGTCGGTAGTGTCCTGATGGAATACACAAGTATGTTAGGGCGATTACACGTTAGAAAGAAGAAAGAAGAAATTTTTTTATTTGGTTCATATAAATATAAACTCAATATTTAGATATAATGTACCAGGGTACCAAAAAAGACTTCATTCCGTAAGCGGTCGTGAGATCTGCGCCACGACCACGGATATTCTGTGGGGCTATTTACATAATTTTAGGCGGCACTAAACCAGCCACAAGTGTAGCCGAAGCTCAATACAAGCCACTCGCAACACTAATCCTGCGTAGGTGAAGCCGTGGGCATCAACTAGTATATACACACTCATACGCACACATATACATATATTTATATGGTGATTTCATGATTTTCATATTATATTTTTCAAAATCACCTACTATAATCTATTAGAAAAATAGTACCTTTCGGAAGTACCCCTATTAATAGATAGAAGAACACACAATTCTTTTATTTATTTAAGAGAGTATACAGACTACAATAAAAAATAATATTTACAGCACTTTTCATACTAATAGTAATAATTTAAAATTTGTGTTTTAACAGTTAGCTTATAATAGATTTTGAAATGTGACGTCACGAAATTTAAGAGCCCTCCCAGACCGACATTTAAGACCCCTCTTGTTACACAATGTCACACTTCGTCAGCACCCTCTCTCCCCCTTACCGTGTGACGTAATTTATGGATGGCCCCTTAGTCAACCACGCTGGCCCACGGCGGATTGGCTGATTACATACACCTTTGTATTTCTTCGCAGATGTACCCAGGTTGGCTCACGATGTTTTCCTTCATCGTAGGGGCGTCAGATAAATGGACATTGAAATTCGAAAATCTAAAGAGGCCATAGAGCCACAGACGCTCTAGAAATCTATAGATAAAATTACCCATAGTTGCTTTACCTCAATCTTGTCGGATTGAGGTAAAGTTTTGACCTAAATAAGTGCCCACTTTAAGCTCTACTCCAAAGCGAAGCGGAGCAATCGTAGAGGTTTCGTAATTTCATTTATTTATTTTAACTTTCCTTTAAAGTTCGCTTTGAGCAGAACTTTCCAATATAATGTGATCTTAACTGCATCCCGTTGCTTTAAAATCCCAGACCGTCTAGTACCTAACCAGCTGAACTGAAATCTCAACCGAATTAATCGCTTACCTTGTTAAGTTAGCAAATGTAAAGTTGAGTAATAAAGTTTTTTTAATGAAACTGCAATGTCATAAAACTTTAATATCTAACCAGCTCCTTCATGTACATCTGAGTCAACTTTCCGATGTGATGTAATGACACCCCATAATTGGTGGCCTTTATGGAGCTGATGTTTGTCAGAATGGGTGCACCTAGAATAGAGATATTGTTCTCAGGGTAATAGAAATCTTCGCACGGGTGCAATATACAACGTTCACAGCTTTTTTGTCATTAGACAATACAAACATGTTTTGTTTAGAGGTTACTCTTGATAGCGCAACATATAATTGGCCATGTGATTGTTGAAACACTCAACGCTCAAATCTAACATGCATGTATTATACATATAAACCTTCCTTAAGAATCACTCTATCTATTAAAAAAACCGCATCAAAATCCGCTGCGTAGTTTTAAAGATCGAAGCATACATAGGGACAGGCAGACGGCCGCTAGCGACTTTGTTTTATATTGTGTTGTAATTCGTGGGGCCATAGCAACTACAAAATGACTCACTATAAAGTTCGCTAGCCTTTTACAGTGGGTGGCCAAATTATTAGGGACAGTGAGGAGATTCTTGAGTTTTCTAGTTCGATTGGATTTCTGTGACGGATGATTAGTTGTAGGTCTTTTAAATATTTTTTATTTGTATCTACATTGTATTGGGATAACAAAAACAAAAAATATATATACAAAACTGTTTTATATTCTTTGTACGACAAATATAAATATGAGTAAAAATTTGTGGAAATAATTTTAATATTTTGTGATGCCTCCCTTTGCTGCAATAAGAGCTTCTACGCGTCGGGGCATGCTCTCAATACATGTTCTTGCATCTTCTTTGAGTTTATAATTGTGATGCCATTCTCTGATGAGAGTTTCAATTAACTGTCGCTTGGTGGTTATAACTTCTTTTGCTATCGCCCGTTTGGTGAGCTCCCACATGTTTTCTATGGGATTCATGTCTGGTGAATTCCCAGGCCAAGGCAAAACATTAACATTTTTTTCGGCCAAAAATGCGGTTACACTTCTGGCTTTGTGGCACGGTGCCGAGTCGTGCATAAAAATGTATTCCTCATCATTGGGAAACCATTCCTTTATTTGCGGCAGCAACCGTGTTTCCAACACTCGCTTGTACTGGCCTTGTCTCATTGTGCCTTCTACGATATAAAGGCGCCCCATGCCTTGGCTGAGATAACTGACCACACCATAACACTAACTGGGTGTTTAACCCTTTCTACTAGGCAATCAGCGTGGAATTGTTCACCAGGGCGTCGTCTTACAAAAGAACTTTTATCAACCAAAATTTGAAAAGTTGATTCGTCGGAAAAGCACACCTGTAAAAAATAGAATAAGTAGTAAAAAATCGTAAATAAGCAATTACATTATTCGAATATAATATACTGACTCTATTCCAGTCTGCAACAGTCATATTTCGATGCTGTCTAGCCCATTCCAGTCGTTTCTTTATCATACTGCTCGTTAGGCGCGGTTTTTTGGTTGGCCGTCGTCCTATCAAATTCTCTTCCACCAACCGCCTCCGCATTGACCTCTCCGAAATCTTTACACCCTCGTCGTTTATCATCGTAGTCAAAAGAGCAACACTCTTTTTACGATTTTCAAGGCAGATGTTTCTTATTTTTCGATCAGTACGAGGTGTTGTGATCCTTTTTCTGCCACATTTTGCAACACGATTCGCCTCAAGAGGTATTTTATTGTCAATTTTAATTTTTATTCGATTGACAACCGACTTAGAAACCCCAGCAATCTTTGCTATATCCCTCTGGGAATGTGTGGAGTGCAGTAACAGCGTTTGTATTTCTCTACATTTTCTTGGAGACGTGTCCTGAGCCCTACCCATCCTAAAAAATAGAAAATTTGAGGTTATTCCGTCGAACCATTGAAAAAAATATAAATTCATTGACAAAACGTAGCAAATGTATTTTCATATGTAGCTTAACTTACCTTTTGTTTATTTTAGACACAAAATTCGATTAAAATTAATTAAAAATATTATATTTAGGCAATACAACCACAATGTTTCAAATCACAATGTCTTAACGGACAATAGCTAAACGAGAATAAATGTCACACAATTGACAAATGACGCACGTGTTATGTGTTGCCACTTGGCAAAAACAATGATAATGATACCAGTAGCTATATCAGATAACATAACCCGTTTACAGCAACACCATTTACTAATAAAAATATAGTAAACTATAAATTACATAAATATGAGCACTGTCCCTAATAATTTGGCCACCCACTGTAGGTTTGTCGGTGATTTGATACTTTGGAGGGTTTCTTCTGATTTGATCGAATAGATAAACTTCAGGTCAACACTAGTGGGCTTGGGTCGAATCGACCCATGTTGACTTCTCAGTCCTGTATCCCCATGGATACCCATGTTAAAAATCCATCAGATCTGCTCGCAAGCAACACAACCCACCAGGTTTCCCTAATAATTTTCCTGTTCAAACCGTGAAAGCCATCTGGAGTTAACAGCAATAATTAATAAAAAGAGAAAAGCTGCGTGTCGTTATCACAGCTCGTAAATCCCCACCTAGGCGCTCAATCTCACTCTAATTACGGTTCTTTACAAAGAGATGGAGAACAAATTGATCCAATAAGGTATCTGTTTATTTTTTAATACAGAGAACGGAATCCAGGTATTTATTAACTATGTTAAAGCATGTCTTTACTATGTTAAAGCTATTGGACGGATCAGTAGACTATATACACATTTGAAGATGTATGTTACATCTGCGAAGAATTGCAGATTACCTCATGACAATTTCCTTCATCGTAGAATTCACAAATGAACATATGAAATTAAAGATTCAAAACTTGGCTGGATCGATTCCAGTCGAATCTCCCTATTCTAGTACAGAAATCGACGCTCCGACAAGACTCGTGTTATCGTGGGAAGTTTTTTGTGTCTAAAGCAACAGTTAGGGGATGATTCATTTAAAATAATGTTGAAGACATTTTTGTTTTGAATCTTGCATACTTCAAAAAAAAATTCTACATTCTCGATTACCTCTAGAGGCTTTTTTTGGTAGTCAAGAAAAATAATAATTATTAAAGGGAATTTTAAGTATAGAAAAAAGATGGACTTAAATGTATGAACTTGTTAGGAGACTATGTGAAAAATAAAATAATAAATGAACTATAATCATGTTGTGTAATATTCAAAATAATTTTTGGATCACAAATGTCCAAATGTTAATTTTGTTATGCGCTTTCTTCCAAATGAAGAGTTCCTTTTGTGGTGCTCTAGGTATAATTGTAAATTGCCATATAATATTATTGTTATGACTGTTACTGACATAACTACAAAAATGAATGAGTTATAATCGGTGAATTTAAGGGCGCATTGTATTTAAATGTCTAGCATTTATTGAACCAAATAAAGGTGCGAGGAGACCAGATAAATAACAAGATGCTTTCACAAAAATAAAATACCTTCTTTATTGGTCATGATTACCCCTTCGATAGATTCGTCCTCCATTATCCTGTCTATGACCGGATTCACTTCGTTTATTATAGCGGCCTGCAAGACAGAATTATACAGAAGCATACAAGTGGAAGGATACCTACGTAAAAGATAAGTTGGCCGTGCGAACTTCATAGTACTTAACAGTCAAAATGAACCTTTCAGTAAAATTTTATACTAATATGTCCGCAAAGAAGTCACCCTTAGGGCAGCTTATGGCTGTTAATGAATTGCGACATCAAAGGTCGGAAATGCTTTAGGGCGTGTAGGTACCTATCTCAGCAGTCTTTGTTTTGCCTTAGCTGGCCGGCCAGAGTGGAGTCGCAAGAACAGACGCTCACAGGGTGGTAGTGGAATAATGTTATAACGCCGTCGGCGTCTCGATCGCTGTGGCAGATATACGACTAAATCTCTCAACATCCTTAACTCTTCACACCAATGTTGCTCCCTTTACAACAATATTGGCCCAGCTACTTCGTGAGGGGCGATTAAAAAATCAAATTGAAAAGAGAACACAGATAACATGAGTCTGTTCCATAAACGGTGCTCATTAGTCTAAAACGATTTGAAATATAATACTTAACAACCGTACCCGTGCATCTAACTGGGTATATCTTTACCTGCATTTTTTATTGTGCAGATAGAGATTAAACTCAATTGCTATACTTCAAGCACATTTACAATAAATATGCTTTAATGGCTTCTACGCGTTTGACCTGTATCCTCGCGCACACCCGTTTATATTTTTTTCTCAGGAGAAAGGCTGAGAATCCTTACGAGGAGCACGAAATGTGCTCATGATACCACCCGGCAACTATGCGATTATGTCGGACTTCACACCGGCCAGAGCGGTCTGATCAGCGTGACCTAAACATAGCCTTAGCCTTGGGCACAAGGGCCCTATGGCTTGGATAAGGGCACGCCTTGTAAAATACCGCGTTTTATAAAGACGTGTGATAATAAGCGCCTCTTTTCTTCACCACCATAATCAAAATACAACAGTCCATAAACATTTTGACTTGTAATCTGATGTGATTTTCATTTTACGAATTTCATATGTCCAATTATCTGAAGCTCGTACAGTGAAAAGTATACAGTTTCTTTTTCTTATACTTCTATATGATTTCAACAAGATTTGAGTCTGTTGAAGCTGTAAAGAGAGAAGCGCCACGCGTCCTGAAGGTGCTGACAGAAGATGACTTCCAGCATTGTTTAGAACAATAGAAGATTCGCATGCAGCATTGTAGGGATAGAAGAGGGGTGTATAGTGAAGGTGATAATATGTGAAAATCAAAATTAAAATGTTTTACAGCATCAGTCTCGTTATTTAATAGCCACACCTCGTACATACTTACATATTTATATTATAAAGATAAATTATGTTTTAATTTATGTAAAATCTTCGAAAATTATTTGGCATACACAAAACCCTTAGATTGTAGCAGAATAACCAGTGCTTTGCTCAAATCCTTTGTGAGCAATTCTTATCACTAAGCTACGATCATTTTACACTTCTACAGCATACACAGCTCTTGATTTGTACTGGGTTTTTTGTTTTAAGAAAATGCTATTTTAGTTTCTTTGTGTTCCTTTATTTGTGTGTGATGAAGATGTTTCGTGATTAAAATTTTATCTATCTGAAAAGAAACATCGACAACTAGCAAAATTAAAATCGAAGCTATACGAGTATGCGAACTCAATCCACACTCGTCGAATATGGAACTGGTTATATGTATAGGAGCTAACAGACATTTTACTTTTCTATAATTTTATACCTCCTCAAATATTATCATATTTTAAGATGACAAATTGGCCTTAAGAGCGTTAGATAAACGCCCATATAAGGTTCGAGATATGAAAAAATAATACATTCGTTTAATAAGAATACGTTCTATGCGGGGCTTCCCGAATCTTGCGATTCGAAGACCAGTCGATACCACAACGCCATCGATGTTTTTAAATAAACAAATAACATTTAAATTAAAAATGTATCTAAATTGAAAAGAAAATATAGACCAAATCACTGCGGTCTAACGATAAGGTTTTAACATACCGACGGTAGGATATTAACATTTCCACGTAGTAAAATAGATCGTTTAAAGTTCTGACGCCGCGAGAAAAATGCATTTTGGATAGGGCGTGACAGCTTCTATGTTTGACTTAAAGTGGAAATTAGTTTCATTGGAACATCTCCATAAATGAGCAAATGGCTGTCTCATCTTTAATTGTCTGAACCCAGAAATGCTTTAAAAATGGCGTTAGTAAGACCATGTTAGCTCAGAAGCTTAATCCATTGATCATACGTGACGGAATAACATCTGTTTTCATGGGGAATGAATCATTTCTTATGTGAGATAAGATCTTTCGATTTCTGACACGTGGTAGTTTACAACCACTAAGTAGTAATTAAATATTTTCACCCTATTCTTACCGTATTGACCAACCATTCATCCCGGGCATCTTTTAATAGATTAGTTATGATTTTCATTGTTCTGTAACCAAAAACCGTAATGTTAGTTTATTATGTTCGAAGATTTTGTCATCGAGTTAAACTCATTGAACCAAAAAAAAAGAACAAGTTTCTAAATGGGAAAATTTGAGTATTATTTTAATATTTCTAATTATGATTCCACGAAAATTGGCAGCAAGATTTTACAGACAAATGAGAAAACCTTTTTGTTTAGTTACACACAAAAAAAAGTATTTGGTTCTCTTAACATACGAGGATGGTCTTATAACAAAACAAACTATGCGGTATCGCAACTGTACAAGATTTCATTTGCAAAACGCAATAGTGAGCAACACCAATTCACCTCGTGGCACTCACGCGACCACCATAACGCCGTCAGTGTATTTACAACCGCACAAACTTTTTTAGTTTCTTTCTACAAATGGAGACAATTTTTTAACAATTTTGACCGACCGCCACAACACTGCGAGGTGCGTGCACCTCGCGGCACTCACTCGACTACAATCGCCGTGAACTTCTCAGTGTATTTACAACCGTACACAGTTTTGTAGTTTATTTGATTTTTACGACAAAAACGAGACATTTCTAACCAACTTTCTGAAAGTTAGCAGGGATTTGACCACCCCACCGAGAGGTGCGTGCACCTCGCGGCACTCACGCGACCAATTGTGTTATTGTCATGACAGTTATGTTTTTATGCCATATCTAAAATAAGTGTATACATACATTATCTAGAAGAGACGTAAAACTTGATAAGTTCACTTCTGTTTCCTCTTTTTTAGTCTTTGAATAACGCAAGCAGTGAATCCTTCATTTGACGCCACCAAGACTTCCAGTGATTTTGTTTCGATTCTGAATGCCACCAGTTCGTCGGTCGGATCCTGTTGGTCATGGTTAGTTTTTTCTTATCTTTATGATTGTATTTGTCAGTTTACCCTTTGTTTGTTGGGGCATTATGGTTTTGAACAATTTGCTTATTAACTTATTAAAACAGCCGCTTTTTTCTAATGACGTACATGTATGTACGTACGTATATAAAATCTAAGGTTCGTCATGAGATCCTCTGTCGAGTTGAAGCGACCTTCTACTTTTCTCTACTTATAAAGTCTCTTGCCCGTTCACAATTAGAATATCTGGAATATGTTCTATATGAAGTATCTGAAGGAGATTGAGAAAGTTCTATAAAAATTCTTATGAACTAAGCATTACCGTGTTTGTCGTACCTACAAACACTGGTCTACGCTGTCTTCTAAATCGCATTTTTAAATTTAAAATAGAATCGTTAAGAATATTACATGTTGTGGCCGGGGGGCGTCGTCGGTGGTGGAGATCGGGGAGGTATTGTAGCCTCCCCCGAGGAGGTCTTCCCTGTATTGGCGGGGGAGCGGAGGCTGGGGGTTCCCGGAAGTAGCTTGGTGTTCCCGGGGCTCCCTACATGCCTGAGGAAGGAACGCCATCCCTGAGGTTTTTAGTGGGTAGGGCTCCCCCTTCTAGGAAGAGCCCCACATAACCGCCGGCTCGCCACAGCCGGGGTATGCAACTTAATGCATTTTCCTCAGGGGAACAAAAAAAAAAGGCCTCCCCCTTCTGGGGAGGAGAGCCCCACATAACCGCCGGCTCGCCACAGCCGGGGTATGCAATTTAATGCATTTTCCTCAGGGGAACAAAAAAAAAAGGCTTTGCATCTTATGGCTTTATGTAAATAGCATTGACCATCCTCGTAGTTTGGACACAGAGAAGGCCTTCGATGGATTATGGTGCAACGCGCTTCGAAGCTTCCCTACTATAGACCTGAGAAATTATGCGACGGTGTCCCTAGAATTGTCTTTAGCAGACGGAAACACAGAGGTAGTAGTCGACGGTGAATGATATGACTAAATGTCAGTAAATACTCGTACTGGTGTGCCTCAAGGCAGTGTGCTATTTCTACACTTTTCTTTCTGCATATCAGTGATATATTGTAAATTAGTGACTAATAAATACACAACACACTTACTGTGTCTTAAATTGAAACTTCTTTAAAAAAGTGTCAGATTGGGATATATTTAATCTGTCTATTAAATCATAATCCCATTTAACCACAGAAAGGTACAAGTTTGCGCATTCACGCAACTATTGTATAAGGCGCTTTCTTCACTGTCTTAGCTATCGTTCCACTCGATACAACATTCATTCTGATCATTCATTCATCTCGATGGTTGACATAAAATAGTGCGTTTTTGTAGGAATTTTCTATCTACCAAACTGTGGAATTCATTGCTGTCTGCGACGATTTAAACTTTGACTGTGTTTCTATTTAAAAGGATGACAACGCACTGGTGATTACTCTAGTGTTCCGGATGTCCTTGAGAGTGCGGTAGTGGCGTACTATCAGGTGATCCGCCTTCTCCTTTGCTCTCTTACATCCTAAAAAAATATGATAAATAACTCTGGTTATGGTACCAGGCCTTCTGCTGGTCAATACGTACCAGTTCAGAGAGAGCACGCTTCACGGCTGCAGAAAAAAGTGGAAGCCGGTATTCCAGCGACGCCGCAATCACGTTTTGAACAGTGCATACCTCCAACTTATCTACAAATATGAAAATTGGGCATACGCGATCGAGATTAGTAGTCGAAATACAAGTCGGCTGCTAGTCGGACTATATCTAGTTGACCATCAGTTTGCCTTTATTCTTTACAAAATATAAGCTATTTTCGTAGTTCGTCTCTTTTCTAACGTAGTGTTGTAAAATATATGTAAATAAGTACGGAAAATTTTGGTATAGAAGTAATAGAGCATCTCAGTTGTGCTGTGATCTGATTAATGGACCACAGCCAAACGTAACCAAGTGCACGAATATATGAGAAAGAATGGAATTATTTCCATACATGTTGTCAGATATAGAAATGAGTCGATTACGAATTGAATGTCAATAATACTATTTATAGAAACCCTGACTGTGTAATCGAGAGGTGATATATATATATATTTGACGCTGAATACTTTACTCTCAACAGATTTCATAGCAACCTCTGCATTTAGATAGGTATCATTCCTATTATTACCAATTTTACTTACTATATATTGTAGCCACAATACTTTACTGTAAATATATTTTAAAACAGCTTCTGCACTTCAATTGGAGCATTTCAATTATTGTCAGTTTTACTTACTATATTTTAAGCCAAAATACTTTACTGTCAACAGAGACTGCACCTCCATACATTCATTTAAATAATTGCAAGTTTTACTTACTATATATTGAAGTAAAGTATTGTACTTTTTTTTTCTCTTGTGGCAAATATTAATTATACCAGCGTCAAGTGAAAGATAGAAACGCAAAAAATAATTTTGAATTTTGAGAGTTGATCACCAATGATGACTGATGAAACTGATGACTGTTAATGAAATCTGAAACAAAATGAGATTGCCACTATTATCTAACTACAAAATACTTACAGCAATATATACAACTAAACTAAAAATATTCTATATATATACATAGTAACCTACAATTTAATATTATTTTTAACAATAAAATCACCAATAATACTAACTAAGAATGAATTCAATGATGAGAGTAAGATATCAATATGAGACGGAAATGGATAGGAATGTTCTAAAAGTGAGTTAATGAAAGAAGAACGATCATAATTTGGACATGAAAAAAATATATGATTTAAATCCTCCTCTGCCAAACCACATTTACACAGAGAAGAGTTTATGTATTGTACTTTACTGCAAATATATTTTAAAGCAGCTTCTGTACTTCAATCGTAAAACAATTGTAAAATTGACAATAATGGAAATGCTACCTCATTTCAATTATTGTCAGTTTTACTTACTATATTTTGAAGCCACAGTACGTACTGTTAATAGATTTCAAAGCAGCAGTATTTGCCATGAAGATTGTTATTAAAGTGAATATGCAAAGTATTTTGCTTTGTCGGTACCAAAACAGTTTCAGAGTCGACATCTTATTCACTTTAGCTAATGACAAACCGACAGATAACGTTGGAACACAGATTTGGAAACAAATTTTAAAGTTCATAAACGATTAATAATCATACGATTTTTTATGAAGAGAATCCCAATGACATTTTGATTTTCGTTGATGCGCGCCATGGCGCTGGCCGTCTTGTGGTCCAAGGTCTGCAGACAAATAAATTGGGACATTTACTATTGTAAATAAGTGAGTGAGCGGAGGATACTTTGTATCTGACTCGTAGCTATGAAACGAGATATGATAAAGTGTTTACTGTGCTAAGGACCACCATCTTATATATATATATGAAACCAACTGGGGCCCACGACTTTGTAATAACCCTTATCATCATATTTTGGATAATTCATCCAATATCTTTATTAAGTTGTAGCCTGTATGTTATTCTAACGCATAAGCTGTATTATTGTAATATTTCATTAAAATCTATTCAGTAGTTTTTACGTGAAAGAGGAACAAACATACATCCATGCTTACAAATTTTATATTAATAGGGATTTTCATGTCACAATGTGAGTAATGAAATTTTATATGGATGTTAGGTCTGAGAATTGGCAACTATCTTTTTTCATACTCTTAAGTGATAACGCCTGACCACCCCTAACTTTTTCTACTTTTTGGTCAATATTTACATTTTTTAATACATACATACATACACTCACGCCTTTTTCCCATGGGGGTAGGCAGAGATTACGTCTTTCCACTTGCTACGGTGTTATGAAAGTAGATGAAGCGAAAGAGATTTTTTAATGTGATGTTAAAAATACAGATGATCAAAATTACTAACTTTTCTTCACCAACCCCTATTTAATAGTTATTTTAATAAGGTAGTTATTTCGTTCTACACTAGAAATCACCTAGAAATAATTTATATTGCAAGCCAACGTTTGCAGGTACAGCTAGTTATATATAAATATCTAATTTGAGCAATTTATATCTCATGAACAGTTTAACTTTAGTGTAAATAAATTTCAGAACCTTCTTAATATTGTGCATTTTGCAACAAAATAAAATTGACTTTCACCACTTTTAAAATAAACGGTCCATATATAAAATTTTACCACGGGAAAAATGTCTTTCCTATTTAAAAATCTGGTACGATGAGGGCGAAGCCGCGTGCTGAAAGCTACTTAAATATACAATAAAAATAATAAAAAAAAGAGGTTGTATTCCGATTTGATACATCCCGTTGGTGATATTTCTGCGTACCGTGACTACACAGCTTATGTTACGAGTTGGTACGTATCCGTTCATGCAGATGTTTTGGGGGAAATAGGGAAACACTAAACTACGAAAGGTAAGAAATATTATGGTATGTACAAAATATAACATTTACTTACAAACAATTATTTTTAATGTCTCTTATTGTACGCACTCACAACCTTTTTTTTCTCCACTGCCAAGCGCCCTGGGGCCGGCTCGACCTAGAATTGGTCGAGCCAACGCCAAGGGGGGGGATTGTCCAAGAACACTTGGACAATCCCCCGAACAGTGGCGAAACCTAGACCTAGGCGGGCCAGTCGCGCACGCAGCCTCGCACTTAGGTAGTGAGTGCATCCCACTCACTACCTTTTTTTTTCTCCCTGAGGAAAATGCATTAAATTGCATACCCCGGCTGTGGCGGGCCGGCGGTTATGTGGGGCTCTCCTCCCCAGAAGGGGGAGGCCTGCCCACTAAAAACCTCAGGGATGGCCTTCCTCAGGCATGTAGGGAGCCCCCGGGAACATCAAGCCACTTCCGGGAACCCCCAGCCTTCGCTCCCCCGCCGATACAGGGGAGCCCTCCTCGGGGGAGGCTCACTACCTCCCCCGGTCTCCTCCACCGACGACGCCCCCCGGCCACGGAAGGGGCGTGGTCCATCCCGGGATCCCACTCACTACCTAAGTGAAAAGGGAAAATAGAGGGAAAGCACTTACAGAAGACCACTGGTGGTAGGTTGTATCACTTATGGTGCGACGAGTATTAGTATTAATATGAGAATAAAACAGGAACACTTTTGTAGTTGCTAGTATACCGCCATGCTTTTATTTATCACCTTTGTCGAATCATTTACCAAGGTAAGACTGTTTCAACTTGGCTAGGCCTTCTTTGTATCATTTACCTTATAAGAGTTACAATTTGTAGGTGATCACTAGAGATCGGATAATCGGATGCATATTTACCTAAAGTTAGTTTAAGACAAAGTATGGAGCTGTCTTTTTATTTTATTTCCATAAATAAAAATCCCGAAATTCCGGTACTGTAGAACATTTTGGTAATGCAAAACTAGTCGGTAATATGAGCTTAAAAACGACGTTACATGAAGGTTAGTTTCAGTTCCCCGTGTGATTTGTGAGTAGGTATATAGCTCACTACTTTCGTATAACACTCTTCATGTAATAAATCGTACATTCATAAATCGCACGGGGAACTGAAACTAAACTTCATGTAAATACGTATGCATAGTTGTATAAATGAACCCGGAGTCTCGGTCTTTTGAAAATAAATACCACGTGCTAATTTAGTAATTTTCAAACAATATCACTACGTTAAATTTGCAGTCCCGTATTTTCCCGGGATTTTTATTTAACAAAATGTATTTTAAAAAGCCGCTTCCATAATTTGTGAGCCAAAAATTAACTTTAGGTAAATATGCATCCGATTATCCGATCTCTAGTGATCACAGTTTCTGAGTTGTACCCAGCGTTGCCACACGTCCCGATTTAGAGCGGGATGACCCGATTTTTAAATTACAATTAAATGAGGCTGAGTCCTCGCGACCGTGCGTGCACCGTACTATAAAAATATAATTTCCACGGATATTTTTGCTATTTATTGCCAGGTAAACGTAATTTTAATTCAACAAGTATAGTAAATTAAATATGATCGTAAATTTATAAACTGGCAACGCTGGTTGTAGAGTAATATACAATATTATAAAATCTTACCGAGATGTTTGGGTTTTTCGCTAATGTCAAATGTGATGAAGGCATTATATATAAGTATAATAAAGTAGAAATTGTATAGTCAAAACAATTAATTGTAAAATAAGAATACTCTATAAAATATTTGTATAAATGACTAAATACGTGTTTGAAATGTCATTTCGAAAATCTAGATAGCAACGTTTAATAAATATAAAAAAATAAGACGCGTAAACAGTAGGCAGATTATTAGTGGCCCACCAAAATTTCGGTTTCAGTTTCGGTCTTACTTTCCTTTTGGCCGAAACTTTTGACCTCGCCGAAACGATTATTAGCGTTAGCGATTTTTCTTGTATATTTCGTGGATTCTCTTATTCAAGGCGTCTAGATCAGTCTGAGTCCATTTCAGAATGCAGTATTCTTGATGCCTGTATGTCATTAGGATTTTATTAGGCGTGCGTGGGGATCCGCGGGTCGCCGGCGGGCGCGAGGAAGTCGCGACCGCTACGGCGACCCGGGATGGACCACGCCCCTTCCGTGGCCGGGGGGCGTCGTCGGTGGAGGGTACCGGGGGAGGTGGTAGCCTCCCCCGAGGAGGGCTCTCCTCTAGAGAGGGGAGCGGAGGATGGGGGTTCCCGGAAGTGGCCTTTGTGTTCCCGGGGGCTCCCTACATGCCTGAGGAAGGCCATCCCTGAGGTTGTTAGTGGGTAGGCCTCCCCCTTCTGGGGAAGAGAGCCCCACATAACCGCCGGCTCGCCACAGCCGGGGTATGCAATTTAATGCATTTTCCTCAGGGAAACAAAAAAAAAAAAAGGCGTGCGTGGGGATATACGAGATACAAAGCCTTGAAACTATTTATAGGCCAGTCATTAAAGCCTGAAACCCGAAAGAAATTAGTAACTCGCTAAAATTTTGAGGGGTCATTAAGGAAGGTGGAATACCTTACCATGTAATTTTGCAGCGCTCTGGGGTGTAGTGAAAGGGTTGAAAGGGATGAAAAGTGATTTTTGTTAATAACATTGTCAAAAAAAATTGTAACACGCTGCAAACTTAGAATTAGGTTGTTCTCATTGTTTTGTAACGTGTATTAATTTTGCAGCGTTTTGCAATGTACGAAACATTGTTTATTATTAAAAAACAGTATAATTTGTTAATAATAAGGGTAAAAAAATTAGTAACACCCCTCAAAATTTTAGCGAGTTACTAATTTCTTTCGGGTTTCAGGCTTTAATGACTGGCCTATTAAGCAAACTTATTTTTTAATCTTATTAAGCCTTACACTATAATGGTTAAGCCGGCTACAAAATAATTTACATGTATTGACGTTATTTTAAACGAAACAACAATACAAATAATTCCAGCACTATTACTACATTTAAAACTAAAACATAAACATTTATGAAAATCAAAAAAAGAGTTGTTGCCTACTACATCTCGTCGGTTTGGAAGAAGACTGTCATAACTCAAAAAAATGCATTGTTGTTTTCGCAATGAAACAACTTCAATTTGTCTATAATAATAATAAATGTCTATATAATATTAAAGCCACCTGTAAAGAATATTGTTTATAATTATTTAAAGAGATCGAGATCTGAGTAGGACATTTTATCCTGTAAAATGTTTACATGCTTCCCTTGAAAGTTTGTGTATTTTGAGTTGTGACAGTCTTCTTCCAAGCCGACGATCTACTCGTAATATCCTTTCACCTTTATCTCTTTCGTTGTGGGCATACTCCATTTAAATGTGAAATAAGCAAATGTAAGGTGAAAACTATACACAGTTAGATGCGCAGGAGTTATCATAACTGGCCAAAATTTTTATGATAATTAGGTTTGGGGTATAGAAGAGAGCCGCTGGCCGGTCTGCCTTCTCAATTTCATCTAATTGATTAAAATATGATAGGTAGTGCCTCGCCACTCACTAAGCGCGCCAGCGCGGCTTCATGGTGCACAAGGAGCATTTTCCCTCGGAAAAAAGGGGTTATAAAATCAAAAATTTATTCTTGAAATAGGATTTTACAATCACGTTTGAATGTCAAAGATGCTACGCCATTGGTTCACAAGTCTACGGCGGGAGACCTTGTACTGGAAAGAACCAGCAATAAAACCAGCAAGCAAAAAAATAAAATTGAGTACATGTTAATTAAGAGAATTGTAAAAAATATTTAATTAAGAATTATAAAGGGCATGGACTACGAGTCTGTGGAGTAGCAAATGTATAATTAAAAAAAAAAAAAAAAAAAACCAGCAAGGGCAATTTTTTTTTTCTCCCTGTATCATTACAGAGTCGTCAGTTGGAAGCCGGCTTCAGATACACAGTCTCAACCCAACCTCCGATACAAATTAAAACAACAAACAAATATATATTTCCGTCACAAGAGACATACTATCGCATTAAATAAATCTGATATGTATATGTCCGGTACAAAACAAAAATATCATTTATTAAAGAATAAATATGAACAAGGTTTCTTTGAGATTTAATATTTTAAGCTATTGAGGAGATGATTCTGGATTACACCAGATGTGGACAGGACTACAGGATTAACATAAACTTAGTTGTGACGCCATATTCTAGTTATTTCGTCTTTGAGTTTTGCATATTTACTTATATTATCTGTGATCGTTTTCTGTTTATTGTGGGTGTTAGGTAATGAAATGTCAATTTTTCTTTTTTATCCTTTAAGTATGTATTGTTTTTTGATAATCGTAAGTTTAACCGCTGGTTGAGACCAAGTTCTTCGGGATCTTCGTCCTTATCGCCAGCATGATTTGAAATTAACCCGGCGTGAGTGAGGTTGGGTATATCATACCCGAACAGTTTCTAAACGCAGATATTTTAATGTTACTGTTGACATGCAAGTCCTGGTGTTTCAGTAGCTGGAGGTAAAGATGCAAGGGGTGAGGTACAGTATCGAGTTTAGTGTTGCACCGGCGGCGACGGCAAATAACACATGCGTACCCGCGGCTGGGGTACGGAATTGTGTTGATTTGTAGGTGTAATTTTGGTGCTCTATTACATGATCTCACAAGACTTTTCAGTTCCTTTTTTTTATAATAATTAGAAGACACTATTGTTATATTGATTTACCAACGTTGGAATTTTGTTAGATTTTTATGGCAAAAGAAATTAATTGCCTGAATTTGTATTTTTCGAAAATAATTTAGATATTGTGCTATTTCAATAAAAAATAATGCTGCTTAACTTAATGTTGATATTTTATTTACTCATCTTGTTGACTAGTTATTATTATTAATATATCTTAAGCATTAATTCTAATTACACAATCATAGTATCAAAAAATTTACATAAAAATTTTGGGTATATTATCATACCCACCTCATAGCTGGTGTAACAATTTCTCACCTCATTCACGCCGGGTTAAGGTTATGAGTTTTCTTGTTTTATATAAAACTTGCTGGTGCCGCGATTTCCTCTGCACAGATGGTACATTTCCTACTTACTTGACTCTTCTCGTCATATTTTGGACAATTCACAAAATCCCTACTAATATTATAATCCCGAAAGTTTCTAAGTATGGATGTATGTTTGTTACTTTTCACGTAATAACTACTGAATGGATTTTATTGAAACTTTACAATAATACAGGATGTATTTTTGAAACGGGGCAGTAAGGGCAAGTACCTTAACCGTTGCAGTTACAGCAAAACGTTCTTAGAAGACCTTCCCTAACTTTTTGACATATTTTGAACTGCATTCACAGATTTTGTAAAAAACTTACAGTTGGCAAAAAAATGCAAAATGTCCAAAAATTTCATGTGGGGATCAAAAAACTCTGTGGGACCATTTTAGCTTTCAGTACTAGGAAAGACAGAAATCGCCAAAAACGTTTCCCATACATTTCGTACGGAAATAATATGATAAATCAACTCGAAATTCATAGGTCAGGTAAAATTTTGAACTTTTTAAAAAAAAAATCATTTAAACATTTAAGAAATTGGTTTATGAAATAAATTGCTTAAAATGATTTCCATTTTTACGAATACATAAGTCTATCTTTTTTTGCACTGAACGAATGGCGGCTAATAATGTTCTGGGATGAATATTAGTCATTAATGCATCCTTGAGCTCTTGAACACTAGCGTACGTCGTCTTATACACCTTACGTCCTTACGGTAGAAGGGCACACGGGGCCCGTGCTCAGAGCCCCCATTCTCAGGGGGGGCCTGAAGGACCCCCATTTTCTGTCACATGTTTACACATTAGACATTACTGTTTTCGCAAATTAGTAACTTTAAGAAGCTATTTATGTGGCGTTAGTATACGCCAAAATACCAAGAAGGCTCCTTTCTATCTGGAAGCTTAGGCCGAGAGACGCCTATGGATTTGTAGTTCGGGATTCCAATAACTGAAGCACTAGCTTCGAAATTACATAATCATTAACGTTATTTTAGTGCAGTATTCCAACCGCGGGATGGCGCGAGCATAACTTATTTAGCGAGCATAACAAACTTATTTTAAACTAGCTTTCTGCCCGCGGCTTCGCCTGCGTGGATTTCAGGATTGGGTCTATAGAGGGTTAAGGGTCATAGCTTTTGCCCACGGCTACATATGCGCGGAAGTCGGTTTATGGCGCGAAGGTTTTATCGCGATTCCCGTGGGACTATCCGTTTTTCCGAGATAAAAAATACCGCAAGGCCTTGCTCATAAATCACTCTATCTATTGACGAAAACCGCATGAAAATCTGTGCAGTAGTTTTTGAGCGAAGCCTTTATTGCGCATCCCGTGGGATCTGTCGATTTTTCCGGGATAAAAAGTAGCCTATGTTACTCGGGGACAATGTAGTATAATGTTCCAAAGGTGAAAGAATTTTTGATATAGAAATGTGAAAATAATTCGCGATTTTTACTTTCCAAAAGGGCTTTTATTATTGTGTGCCTGAGGGCCCCAGTTTAGTTTAAGACGGCGGTGTTTATACAGTAGAGTTTGTGGTATAACTCTAATGCTAATATGAGTAAAAGGATACAAACTTTTCCACTTCTGCAACAGCTTCTGCGGACAGCTGTGAGCAGTTCCGTGTTTAGCCGCATCATCCGCCGGTCCAGCAGCGTGAGCAGACCATCGCTAGATATCCATTCCCGGTTCGGCGACTTCACTTCGGGTGAGCTCAACTGCTTGAGCAGGAAGAAGCGTGGGTGGTTCCTGGAATCATTTATTTACTAGCCGATGCCCGCGACTTTGCAGGACTCTTATCGTTATATTTTGGATAATTTACACAATATCTTAATAAATTGTAGCCTATAAATCAAAATCAAAATTATCTTTATTCAACATAGACCTTTACAGGCACTTATTGACGTCAAAACAAACAAAACAAAACAAAAAGCTTAAATAAAAACAAAATCCTTATCCGTACCTACGTACGAATAAGGAAAAAAAAAAATATTGACTCTACACCTGTTCGGAAATTGGGAGAGCCTTCTCGAGAAGAACAGGCAAGAAACTCTGAAGGTCTATTTTTTATCTCCTCTTTTCAATTTTAATAATTATAATAATATAATTTAAAAATACAATATAATATAAGATACAATCATACCTAATACGATTACAGTAGTACGTATGTTTACATACACATATAAAAATAATACAATATTATAAATAATGTTGTTCCAAAACATGGCTATGAATAGGGTCCCTATTCCCAAATAGTGTGATCATTTAGATAGTCACTTACTTTATAATAACCTTTACTCATGAGTGTCTTTTTGATATGGATTTTAAATTTATATAAAGGCAAATCAATGACATTTTGCGGAAGTTTGTTAAACATAGATATACATTTCCTCAAGAACAAACAGCTAGTTTTATGGAGTCTGAACATTGGAACGGCAAGTTTATTTTTGTTTCTAGTATTCACATTATGTAGATCACTGTTTTTATTGAATTTATTATAGTTTCTATATACAAAAACTAAATTATCATATATATATTGACTAGCTAAAGTTAAAATATTAATTTCTTTGAACAATTCTTTTAGGGATTCTCTGGCCCGTAAACAGTAAATAGCACGAATCGCTCTTTTTTGTAAAAGGAAAATACTCTCAATGTTAGCCGCTGATCCCCATAGCAGCAGTCCATAGGACATAACACTATAAAAGTAACTGAAATAAACAATTCTTGCCGTTTCAACATTAGTTAAAAGTGTAATCTTTTTTACTGCGTACGCCGCTGAACTAAGTTTGATTGCCAAAGTTTCAATATGTGGATCCCACTGTAGTCGTGAATAGTGAAGAAGTATCATCTGCAAACAATACTGTCTCACACGATTCTGTAATGTAGTAAGGAAGGTCATTTATATATATGCTATTCTGATCGATAAGCTATATTATTGTTAAGTACTTATAGAGTGCTAGCTTCTTATCAGGTGCATTATCAGTAAAGTGTCACTTAGCGCGAACAGGAAAATGACTCATTTCTAAATTAAGAGCGAACCGACAGCCCTAAATGTAACATGGACAAAACGTAAGGCCACCAGAACCGGTGCAGCGAGGTAAAGCTGCCGAAGCGCGAACACGCGTGGGCAGAGTCACGGAAGATACGGGCGCTATACAATTTTGTGGATAATTACAAAAAGCATTTTTTCGGCAACCATTAATAATAGAATGTGTTAGCGATAAATCGGTGTAAAAATGGAGGATGGTGAGTTAGTGTTTTGTTATTTCATTATAAATTAACAAATGAAAATTCAACACGTTTTTAATAATACATAGACCAAAATATGAAAGCGGACTTTTTAAAATTATGTCTTGGGTTGTGTAATTGGGGTATTTTTTCTGTAGTCAGATTTTTTTCTATTACATTTAACAATTAGTACTTTAAATGTGTTAAGTTTTTCGAAGCTTTTAAGTCGGCGCTAGTTATTAATAGATGCTACATTATTCAATACAAGTGTTAATTGTTCAATACATGTAATTGTACAATATATATTTTTGACAAGTTTATTTACATACAAATTACGTGACTTTCACTTATATACTAATAATATATATATATATATATATATATATATATATATATATATATATATATATCACATCATCGATCATCATGGAAGCGAAATACCTGGGACAGTATCCTCAGCTCATTATGGCCTCCTCGGCTGGAAAATGCGGCGTACGGGCGATGGACCAACACGGCACTGTTGCCAGTCCTGCAAGATTGGGCATCAAGAAGACACGGGACCCTCACGGTGCAGGTTCTATGAGGGCACGGCTGCTTCGGCAGATACCTGCACAGAGTTGCTGGACGAAGCCGGCAATAACCGGCAGCGGCTACATTCTGCGTGGAACCGAAATCTTTATATGTGTGTGTACTTTATCTATGTTGGCAGCTCTGCGATGGACTTTCAAAAATTGGATGTTTAGGAATCCGCGACCTTAATGCGATTTCGAAATCGCATTCGTAATTCAAAAATAGGCCTCCAGTTCTTTCTTCTTTTCTTCTATTTATAACATCTTCTTCTCTCTTACTAGTCTATACCGAAGTCTAGCAGTAAATAATTGGTTTTATTTATTTTTATAACTAATAAATAATGATTTAACAATTATATGTTGCTTCGACCGCATTATATCAGAAGACAGACCAAAAGAAAAGATATAATTCCCCCGGGAAAAGTTCTCTTGTGTTTTTCTTGTCAAACTAACTACGAGGGGAGGTCAAAAAGTTCGCGGAATGACTGGGAAAAAAGATGAAATGATACATTATGTTATTTTTCCTTTTCAATATATTCCCCCTTAACACGAATACATTTTTCGGATCTGGCATATAACTTATTAATACCGTCGAAAAAATAGGTTTTGTCTTGGGCGTCAAAATACGCCGAAATCGCCGACTTGACTTCATCATCGTCTCTAAATTTTTTTCCACGCAGCTCTTTCTTCATCTTTGGGAATAAATAAAAATCGCTAGGGGCCAGGTCTGGACTGTAGGGTGGATAGCGTAGTTGTTCAAAACCGCATCGATGAATGGCAGCCGTCGCAACATGACTCGTGTGAACGGGCGCGTTGTCGTGCAAAAGGAGTACACCTTTTGTCAGTTTTCCTCTTCTTTTTTCTTTAATAGCTTCTTTTAATCGGTCCAATAGGGAAGCGTAGTACTCTCCCGTTATAGAAACACCACGTTCTTTATAATCGATCAAAAGAATACCTTCAGTATCCCAAAAAATAGTCGCCATGATCTTTCCGGCCGATTGCGACACTTTAAATTTTTTAGGGGGTGGTGTGCCTTTTTTGTGCCACTGCATCGACTCCTGCTTTGACTCAGGCTCATAGTGGTGAACCCAAGTTTCATCACCGGTTACAATTCGGGCCATAATTTCTTCCCTATCTTCTCCACAGCGGTTCAAAAACTCGCGGGAACAGTTGACGCGCTCACGTTTTTGCAGCGGCGTGAGCATTCTCGGGACCCACCTTGAACACACTTTACTCATGCCAAGATGTTGATGAAGAATATTTAAAATTGTGGTTTCTGATACTCCAACTGATGCTGCAAGTTGTTTCTTCTTCAACCTTCCGTCTTCCAATACAAGTTTTTCAACTTTTTCAATGATTTCCGGCGTAGTGGCCTCAATGGGCCGTCCAGGTCGAGGATCATCTTCAATTGACTCCCTTCCTTGCTTGAAAAGGCCGTGCCATTTGTAAATCATGGTTTTACCAGGAGCAGAGTCTCCGTAAACAGCTAACATCTCTTGCAAAATAGTTTGAGGCGTTTTTCCTTGTTTGGTGAGGAACTTTACGACGGCGCGATGTTCAATTTTCTCCATAGTGGCTAGTTTGTTCCCGATTTACTTGTTTACTCGTTTGTAACTCGAAAGCTAATGACCCAATTAGGCTAGAAATTGGCATATATAGTAATTATGAGTTACTCAAGTAGCGGCTACCTGGAGGAGCGACCTCACCCCCGCCAACCCCGCCATTCCGCGAACTTTTTGACCGTACCATCATCTGACGCAGTCCAGTAGTTTGTGAGCCTAATTTAATTATACACAGCCTTTCCCTACTTTAAAGTATTTTATTTAACAATATTTTGAATGTTTTATTTATTTAATATACCTAATCAAAAACCTAAACTGAAGTACTTGAGTACATTTACAAAATACAAAAATACAAATGAAGCTGTTTTAAAATACAAAATACGTAATTGATTTTAAATAAGTTTACAAGTTGCAAGATCAAAATACGTGTATGTTGAGTTAACATATGAAGCCCTTAGTTGTTTACAAAAATTATTGACTTGAGTTTGAGGTAAATATTTCATTTATTGTGAACTGGCTTACCGCAAATTAATTTAATACTGGGTTTATAATTATAAATAAACCTCGGCGAAGAGAGGGACGACTTGTCACGATAGCTTACGTTAACGCCTCATTTCTGAATATTTAATTTATCTCGTGTAATAAACACATACATGCTGTCTGTCGTTTTTCTTTATTATTAGTATATTTACCTTTTTATTACAAGCTTTTATATTAGCTTCACTTGTAACATGTAACAAAATCTTGAAATCTTAATTTGACCCACTTCCCGGTCTCCGATTGAGCTGAAATTTTGCATGCACGTGTAAGTCGGATGACAATGCATGGTTATGTGTGTGACGTCATTCTAAATCCAACATGGCGGCATTACCAAGATGGCGGATCAATTATTTTTAATGCACCCCTACAATATGGTTATCAAATGAAAGGGCTTGCAAAGAACACCTCGATAAATAATGTGACGTCACTCTTAATCCAATATGGCGGACTTTCCCAAGATGGCGGACCAATTATTTATAATGCACCCCTACAATATGGTTATCAAATGAAAGGGCTTGCTAAGCTTGGTTTTTTAGTCGGAAAATAAATTGAAAGTAAAAATAAAAATTAAATACAAGCTTTTATTAAATGCGCTAAAAAGAACAAAATAAACTTTTACATATAAAAGCTTGTCGCGAGATTTACTTACTTATAGAATACTTTTAACGAAAAAAAAATACTTTTACTTTTCAATAGTATTATGTTGGTCTATAGAATATATAAGGCTGTCATAATAAGGGAATAAACTTTCGTTTTACAGAGAAACACCGTTGTCTTTGATTTAAATTTACAAATATACAACGGATCGAATAATAACATTATATACACTTTTCAACATAAGGTTTTTTAGGGTTCTGTAGCCAAATGTCATTAAATGGAACCTTTATGTCATGTCATGTTTGTTTGTCGTCATGTTTGTTTGTCTGTCTGTTCGTATGTCACAGTAACTTTAACTAACTAAAAAGACTGTTGAAACTTGATAAGTAGACGTATTCTGTGAACCGCATTAAGATATTCACACACAAATATTCACATTAATATTAAGATATTCACATTCAAAAATTATAAAACGCTAAACTTTGTACGGTTGGATGGGCAGACGAAGTTTTTTGACAGAAGAATTTGACATTCTGTTTCTATATTATCTATGACACAATTTTATTTTGATAAGAATATTTGCATGCTGATAAGTAAAATATGATGGACTTTACCAATATTGTAATAGTTCATTATATATGGAATTGTGTATGTAATCATGTTTAATCAAAATGTATATGTAATCATGTTCAATCAAATAACAATTTTTAATCAGAATCTGGACGTCTTGATCAAGATAGCAGGTAGGCGCTAGATCTTATCAGCGCTGGATTAACCGAAGATCAATCTAAAGTGAAAATCTTTGGAACAGACATAATACAACAATGCCACTCCGAAATCTACTTTATATTTTAACTAGCGACCCGCCCCGGCTTCGCACGGGTGCAGTGAAAAAATGGTTATGGTGGGTTATCCCTAAGAGATAGACATATACCATCGCGGACTTTTTTGTGGATTTTTGTAAGTTGTACAATACTGTAGTACATTATTTTGGTCTATCTCGTAGGGTTCAGCCAGCGTTTGCAATATAAGCGCAAAAAAACGTGCTTATTTACGACATCACATTAGAAACCTTTAAATTTATCAGTGTTTCTCTACTATATTATGCATTCATTATACATACAAACCTTCCTTAAGAATCACTCTATCTATTAAAAAAAACCGCGTCAAAATCCGTTGCGTAGTTTTAAAGATCTAAGCATACATACGGACATACAGCGAAAGCGACTTTGTTTTATACTATGTATTGATATATATAACATTATTACTTAAAACCTATTTATATTCAAAGGACAACAGTACATATGCGCCTATTTTTGATATAGCGCTAGTTTCCTCATTTAAAACCAGTTTTGATTCGATAAAAAAATATTTCTTACACTCACGCCAATTAGCCTGGAATAGCAAACTAAACATACATATATTATACATATATAATTATTTTTCATATATATATATATATATATATATATATATATATATATATATATATATATATATATATATATGAAAAAGTTCCATGTAATTATAACGTATATGTTTCTTAAATATACACCAAGTAGGTAATTTGAAGTGAGTGTGATAGTTTAAGTACCTCAACCTACGTGGTTGATTAGTTAGTACACCGGTTTCGAGTCTCGGTGAAGTCAGATATTTGTCTGAGGAATGCGAGCATTTGTATCTTAGTCATGGTTGACAGAGGCATGGGGGTAGCTAGTGTTTCGTAGCTACCCCCACCATCGCACGAGTTGTGTGCAATGCAGGCGATACGGTACCCATCCGGCGGAATCAGGGCATTGTACCGTCGCCGCCCTGTCCTCCGACGTCTCCTCGCGCTTACGAGAGGCTCAAGTTCGCGTTCTCGCTCGAGCCTCTCCTTCGCCTCCATCACGTTATGGCAGAAGTGCGAGATGGCGTCCCACACCGCCGGGCCGATGAGCATCGCTCGAACAACACCGAGCAGCGTGATTTCCCTTCCGCCTATGACAGCCAATAGATCACAGCGCTGCATGCTCCACACACGACAGTCCGCAAGCGTGTGCAGCGCGGTGTCTTCGGCCGCCCCACAATGGTGACAACGGGCGTCCTCCTCACGTCCAGCAACTCTGTGCAGGTATCTGCCGAAGCAGCCGTGCCCTGATAGAACCTGAACCTGGAACGTGAGGGTCCCGTGTCTTCTTGATGCCCAATCTTGCAGGACTGGCAACAGTGCCGTGTTGGTCCATCGCCCGTACGCCGCATTTTCCAGCCGAGGAGGCCATAATGAGCTGAGGATACTGCCCAGGCATTTCGCTTCCATGATGATCGATGATGTGGCCTTTCACCTCTCTGACGTGCTGCCGCTCTCCTCTCATATACAACCTCCAATATGGAGACCTCCAGATGCCACACGTTAAAGTAAGCTAAGTAAGTAAGAAAATATAATGCTGTGTACCATTCTTATAGATAAATAAAATAAATATGGAAATAATAATTTTGGAATTGTTTGCGCATACGTGATTTCACACTTTTTTACAATTCTAACGTACCTATGTGTTATTTATTCCTTAAGATGTAGAACAGTGCGTTGGCAACTGACGCAGTTATCACATAAGTATAATATAAATAATAAAATAAATATTTCTTACACTCACACCAACTAGCCTCGTTCAAAGTAAGCTTTGTAAGGCTTCTGTTATGGCTTTTTTTTTTTACATTTATGGGCTTACTCTTGGTCTCAGGCTAGCCCGAGGGCATAGACGAGGCCTACGATGGAGCGAGCTTGCCCAGATAATGCCTGTGCACTCGTTTCTTAAATAGTTCCGGGTTGTATGAGCTCGGAAATACAGACGCCGGCAGGGAATTCCACTCTTTTGCGGTGCGCATAATAAAGGATTTAGAGAAGCGCTGCGTACGGATATGTGGAATATCCACCAAGTAAGGGTGGTATCCTGCCGTACGTCTGGATGTCCGATGGTAAAAGGGAGATGGGGGAATGAGCTCATGAGCAGACTCACCGAAGTGCAATCTGTTGAATACCGCCAGACTGGCAACCTTCCGCCGATGAGCTAGGGGTTGTAGTTGAGCTACCAGCCTCTTGTTGCCAATTAACCTTTTGGCTCTACGCTCCACCGAATCTAATGCGGCGAGTTGGTATTTGGCTGAGCCATCCCACAGGTGACTGCAATATTCCATACACGATCGGACTTGTGCTTTGTAAAGTGTTAAGAGCTGTCCCGGTGTGAAATATCGCTTAACCTTGTTGAGGATGCCCAGCTTTTTGGCCGCAGTTAGTGCCTTAGACTCGATGGAGGCGCCAATATTGAGGTCAGAACTCAACTCCATGCCGAGGAGTTCTAGGCTGGCGGTTACAGGTACAGATGCACCCCGGAAAGTAGGAGCCAGGTCAAATGGGCTCCGTTTGGCGGAGAACAGACACGCCTGCGTTTTGGCTGCATTGAACCCTACCAAATTGTCGTCGCCCCATTGGGACACACGATCTAGGGTAGGTAGGATATAGGGGTCTAGGGTAACGGATAGACATACATATATTATACATATATAAATATTTTTGATACAAATCCCAACTAATATTATTAATGCGAAAGTGTGTTTGTTTGTTTGTTTGTTTATTTGTTTGTTTGTTTGTTTGTTTGTTTGTTTGTTACCTTTTCACGCTTAAACTACTGGACCGATTTCAAAAATTCTTTCACCTTTGGAAAGCTACATTCTCCCCGAGTAACATAGGCTACTTTTTATCCCGGAAAAATCGACAGATCCCACGGGATGCGCAATAAAGGCTTCGCTCAAAAACTACTGCACAGATTTTTATGCGGTTTCATCAATAGATAGAGTGATTCTTGAGGAGTTTTGCGGCATTTTTTATCTCGGAAAAACGGATAGTCCCACGGGAAGCGCGATAAAATCTTCGCACCATAAACCGACTTCCGCGTATATGTAGCCGTGGGCAAAAGCTATGACCCTTAACCCTCTATACACCCAATCCCGAAATCCACGCGGGCGAAGCCGCGGGCAGAAAGCTAGTATATAATAACAACCATGACTACGGTACAAATGCTCGCATTCAACACACAAACATTTGCCCCCACCGGGATTCGAACCCGAGAATCCAGAAATGATGACTACCCATTCGACTACGGAGGTCGTATATAACAATTGTATTATAATTCTTTCATCAGATATAGAGCAAGGACGGGAGCAATACGAGATGGCGCCACTTCTGGAGAATGAGAACAGTGTTACGGAGACGGACAGAGCGGCGAATCATAGCTTTTCCAGTATCACGTAAATAACCAAACATTTATTTTTATCTATATCATTGGGTAGTATAGTAATTAATAAATTGGCTAATATAGTATTGTGCTTCTCATTTAATATAGGTAAATTTGATTTTATTTATTGATTAGGACACAGCGACTGATCAAGAGTTCTGACTGCCCTAGGCTAATTGTAAGAACGCGCCCCCGCCAGGTGTGTTATTACGGTCGGCCTAAAAAGAACCGATTCGAGTCAAGTCAGGGTTTGTTTTACGCGCGTTAGGACACCTTGTGTATGCATTATTACCTATATAAGATTTTCTTTTACAATATTGACATTGGTCTGATGACACAACATTGTCTAGTCTATCTCTATCTAAGGTAACAAGATTCATGGTCTTATCTTCAATTCAACCCTTATTTCACCCCCGCACTGGTAAAAATGTCAAAATGCTAGAACAAACGATTTTTTGTTTCTTATGACGATCACGTCATCAGTACGTACTCGCATTTGACGAACTTGCATACTAACTTTCAACCCTTATTTCACCCCCTAGCTGGTCGAAATTTCAATAATGCAGAACAAATGTTTAATGATTTCTTATCAAGTGCTTAAATATAAAGTTTCATGGTTTTTGCTTTTAAAATTAAGGAATCCCATACAAACTTTGAACCTCTATTTCAACCCCTTCATCCCTTTTTTTCTAAATAAAAAGTAGCCTATGTTCCGTTTCCGTTCCATGGTCTAAAGATTGTCTGTACCAAATTTCATCAAAATCGGTTGCGAGGCTTCAGCGGGAAAGCGTAACAGACAGATAGACAAAGTTACTTTGGCATTTATAATATTAGTTGAGATATACATATTTAGAAAAATCTTAATAAACCCAAATAATATTATAAGTGCGAAAGTTTGTAGATATGGAAGGATATTTGTTACACTTTTGCGTAAAAACTACTCAATCTATTTTAATGAAACTTAACCCGGCGTGAATGAGGTGAGAAATTGTTACACCAGCTATGATGTGGGTATGATATACCCAAAACTTTGATGTAAAATTGTTGATACTATGATTGTGTAATTAGCATTAATGCTTAAGATATATTAATAGTAGTAACTATTCAACAAGATTAGTAAATAAAATACGAACATTAAGTTAAGCAGCATTATTTTTTATTGAAATAACAAAATATCTAAATTATTTTCGAAAAATACAAATTCAGGCAATTAATTTCTTTTGTCATAAAAATCTAACAATATTCCAACTTTGGTAAATCAATATAACAATAGTGTCTTCTAATTATTATAAATAAAAAAGGAACTGAAAAGTCTTGTGAGATCATGTAATAGAGCACCAAAATTACACCTACAAATCAACACAATTCCATACCCCAGCCGCGGGTACGCATGTGTATTTGCCGTCGCCGCCGGTGCAACACTAAACTCGATACTGTACCTCACCCCTTGCATCTTTACCTCCAGCTACTGAAACAACAGGACTTGCATGGAAACAGTAACATTAAAATATCTGCGTTTAGAAACTTTTCGGGTATGACATACCCAACCTTACTCACGCCGGGTTAACAATAATATAACTAGCTAATCCATTAGAACAGCACATAGGCTGCAATTTATTAAGATATTGTGTAAATTATCCAAAATATAACGATAAGAGTCCTGCAAAGTCGCGGGCATCGGCTAGTAAATAAATGATTCCAGGAACCACCCACGCTTCTTCCTGCTCAAGCAGTTGAGCTCACCGGAAGTGAAGTCGCCGAACCGGGAATGGATATCTAGCGATGGTCTGCTCACGCTGCTGGACCGGCGGATGATGCGGCTAAACACGGAACTGCTCACAGCTGTCTCGAAGCAGGAGGTGGACCAAGTGGAAAAGTTTGCATCCTTTACTCACACCAGCATTAGAGTCGGTATCACAGCTATAGGTCGATCATTTGCTGAGTTGACTTGTTCTCTGGCTCTATCACGACTTTGCTGTCGTTTTCGATAGGTATTTGACCTATAGTAAAGTACAGAAGTCATGTCTATTTAATAATTTGAAGCTAACCGAACATCTCAGCTGCATCGTTTCACTGTCTACTTTAAACCAATCGAATATCTCAAGTTCACTCTGTACTTCAGGCAAATCTAAAATTCTATAGTCACATATGTATTCATAAAATTAAATGTTGCAATAAAACATTAAATTTTGTATTAATTTTTTAGAATTTGGTTGGGGGCGTTCGAGTATTATGTAACGCAATTTCCCGTTAAACGTTACAGGGGCGGGAGGAGGTCTGTCCTACAACACGTTATGTAACATTGTCTTTTTTAAATACAGGGGGGGGGGTTACAGAAAACGTTACGGTGCGTTACAAAGGGGAGAGGGGAGGGGGGGCGGTCAAATATCTACAAAAATTGCGTTACGTAATACTTGAACGCTCCCTTGTAGGAAAAGTTCGTCAAAAAATATTCGAAGATTTCATTCATTTTAGACATCATGTTTTATAGAGACATTTACTGCTTAAGACCTACACAATCGATATCTAAATAGAAATAGTGTAGGTTTTTTTTTTCAAAACAATCGGGTTCGATTCCCTAACGGAGTACAGATGATTTTTAAAATGTATGAATGCAGTTTTTCTTGTTATTAAAATCGATGACATGGTTCCTCAGAACAGATCTTCGTATGTCTTATAGTTTCAGACTTTCCCATACTGACCGATTTGAATGAGACACCCTGTATATTGCGCCTAGTGCGTTTTTCTGTAGTTATGGAGTATCAATCAATCCTCCAAGACAATGCACGACCACACATCGCCAAAAAGACTGAAATAAAAAAAAGAAAAATTTAAAAACCCCTGACACAAAAAACATAAGCTACCTTTAAAAGTAAAAAATAATAAAAGATAATTAATCCTAAAGTACCTAGATGTATAAGTATGTATTAATATTTAAAATAAACCTCGCGTTGGGGGACCGCTCCTTTAATAGTTTTGGAGCTAAGGTTTTTTGTTTTGTGATGTGCAAGTCATAACCTTTCATTTGATACCCCACTTGAGCATATTTGCAGATATTCGGTTTTTCTTCCCCACTTTAACCCCCCATAACTTTTAAACGGCTCAATCGAAGTTCATCAAACATGTCTAAGAAGTAAGAACACTCGCCCGTAAAATACCTGTAATACTAAATTGAAATCGGTTCATTCGTTCGGGAGCTATGATGCCACAGACAGACAGACACGTCAAACTTATAACACCCCTTTTTTGCGTCGGGGGTTAATTAGAGGAACTCGGTTGGGAAACCGTACCACATCCCCCTTATTCACCCGACTTGGCATCTTCAGATTATCACGTATTCATGCATTAAACAATATTTTTGATGTAAAATAAATTTCAAAGATTTTATTAATCTGAAAACAGATGTGACTAAGTATTTTTATTTTAAACTTTCACAGTTTCGGGCCAGAACTATCAGCGACCTTCCTAATAGAGAGAGCACTGTCATTAGTTCTGGCGGCGACTTATTGTAAATTAAACTAAACTTTAATAAAGAAAATTAATTCAAAACATTTTTGTTTCTAATTTGTCAACGAACTTTTCCTACAACCTAATAGGTATTTATCAATTTTCTAGGCTTATTGCAACCGGGGCTAACCCAAACGCGACATGCCAGCATGAGTTGGTGTCGGCTTGCCACATAGCGGCGTTAGTGGGGGGAGGAACGCTATCCGTGTTGGTCAGGAATGGCGCCGAGAGGAATAGGCAGGATGTGTTAGGAAGGACTCCCATGCATCTGGCTGCTTGGGCTGGAAATGTTAAAGATCTAGCGATATTACTCGACTTGCCTGAAGGTAATGACAGTGCTGGACTGACACTCTGAACTGAACACACAAATTAATGCTGATTCGTTCACTGTGTCAGAAACGAGGCACAGGAACAAACGGGTAATTCAATACCGTTCGCGACTAATCTTAAAGATCAGTTTTCGATGGAAACGGCCATAATCATAATATATATTATGATTATGGTATATGTAAAGTATGTATATCATTGTATATATGTATTTATTATTTCATAAGTAATACCAGTATAGTATATCAGAAGTTGTATATAAAGCTTTTCATTCAAAACGTCTGTTGTTCTGAAAAATGGTAGATTTATCTCTAACAAAGATTTTTTCCAATTAACTCATGGTAGTGGAAGTTGTTGAAAACTAATAAAAATGTATATAAAATAATATAATATTCTTCACACATTTGATCACTATTATATTATATATAATATAAATATAGCATAACACATAATAATAAAATATATATTTAGCTTAAATCACGTATTTATAAAAAATATATATTTTATTATTATGTAGCTTAAATCACGCGTCTTTATAAGACACGGTCATTTAAGCGAAATTTAATGAAAGTGTGCGTGGAGTGTACCAACTGGATCTAATCTCTATCTGCTCCATGAAAAATGCAGCTAATTTTATTATTATGGAGATTTCTCTGTCTGCAGCCCTAACCACCGGTTTGCTTGGGCCTTGCCTCGCTGCAGGCGGCATACTAGGTTTAAGTTTTTTATAGTATTTATGTTTATTTTATATATCTATAATGACAATTAATTTAAATATTTGAAATAAATAGATTGATGTATAGTAAAAGTAATAATGAACGTTGATTAAACTATCGTAATATATTTGGATTCATTTAACTCACGATGGAATTTTTTAATTTCGTAATACACTGGTGGTAATTTATCAATATTAGAATAATTTTGTGGACTGTATTTTTGGCGGTAAATTATATACATTAGCTAATAAAATCAGCACTTGCAAAATTACGTAACTTTAAATTAGAATATCAATGGATGGATCAAAGCTGCAATAAAGGGAAAAAGACAACCGCAGCTTATAAGGATGGAAAATTAATTCACACTTACTTGATATTCTGATGATAACACGTTCGTTGTAGTTCAGCGTTGGCGGCGAGGCGTAAGGCTCACATATATATCACATATACATATATCATAATACAAACAAGAAGATACACCCAATTTTTCTTATTACTAGCACGTGCTCAGTGCGGACTTGGTAGCGGCGCAATGTCAAGAGAGCGTTATTCTCACTTTTCTTTAAAAAGGACGAACAACTTGTCCGTAGGATGCGCCACATGCGCATATATATAAGTGTGCATTGGATAGGAAAGAAAGGTCCCGTCAATACCGCCTTCAGCGGTCTCATCCACCAACGACAGTCCATATCGGCAGAGGACACGTAGACCGCGACATGTCCTGAGCGACCCCCCCAACCAATTAACGCAGGACCTTCTAGACCTGCAAGCGGCGGCGTCTGAGCCGTCCCCTCTTTGTCTCCCCCTATTCGGCAGCCTTCTGCTCAGCCACGAGTAGGTTCCCAGTCAATACAGGCCGGTCCCACTTTGGAGAACCGCGCCTCTTCTAGCGCTTATGCCCTCCCCATGGGGCAGCGCTAACCGTACCTCTCCTGAGGTGCGGCTCCCGTCAATATAAGCTAGTAGGGTCACTAGGACCAAAAGCTTAGGTTGAGTTTAGTCGGTAGGTCTGTCGGGTCGAGCCGCCTCGATTCACCAGGAGTCCGACATAATCAACGCATGCCTGCTTGACTGTTGCGTTGGTATCCATGACGGATTCCCAGCCTCCTCTCCTGAGGAAAAAAAAAGGACAGAAAGGAATGGATATAGGAAAAAAAAACACCGGTAGCACTCCGGGAGTGCCGGCAGAAATGAAAACTTCAATATTAACGTTGTGTTTAATTATAAGTACTATCATTTATGAGGTAGAATACAATGTTTATTTATTGCGCTATCGTACACAAATATGACAGACATTCGCGCAAGCGCCCTGTGCCGCCTAAACGGAGCAGCACACTCAGGCACGGTAGAAAGAGTGGGAGATACTAGTTCCTCTCCCTTCCCCTCGATCTTACGCTTTTTCGATCAGCATCACGTGACCCTGACGCGAGTTTGGAAGTTATTACCCATACAAAAAGTGCTCAGCGCCGCTAAAGAAGTTTTCACTTCAAAACGGAGACGAATTTTGCAAGCGTTTATTTTTCTTTTGTCTACTTTAAATCCACCAAACACAAATAGATACAACAGTCCTGAGGATAACCCTCATAATCTTTCCTCAGGCTAATAATTCTGATGGTGGTAATATTTTCTCCTCAGATATGATTGGCAAGATAGAAAGCAACGAACCCTTCGCCGTAGAAGATGCAACAAGAATACGACAACTTGTCAACAATGTTGTCAACATACCCTGTACGCCGCTCGCAAACAGTATTGAAGAGATACCTAGCAAATGGAAGGATAATATTGATCATGGTCACTATAGTGTTGAGGTAATAAGTATTACACATTTTTATACAGCATCAGCTGACATGTCTACTGCTGAAATTCCCGGCAATGATATTTTATTTTTGAAATTTGGAATACAAATAGAATTTGAACATTGCATTTGATTCTGAGCAAAATCAAGCACATCCGGGCAACATTCAAAACTGCGTAAAACAATACACAGATAAATCTAAACTAAATTAGCATTATACAACTTAACTTGGTTTTTGAACTTAAACTTAGTTAAATTGAAATTAACTATATCGCCATCGAGACATTTCGTATCATATAATTGGCATGCACGATACAAAAATACGAGTACATTTTTGTTATATTTGCTGTTATGAATACAGAAAAACCATCCCTACAACGAGCGCTAAGTCGAGGACATCTTAAATTTATATCATTTAATTTAATAAACTTTTTTGTTAAATTCCACGCGGTGGAAGTCGCCAGTACAGCTAGTTTTTCATAAAAATACTGTGTACCTATGGAATGCAATGAATAGATGGACCTTTCTTTATACAAAGACGGTGGTTTTGGTACTGGTACTGGTTTAATTTTGTATCACGACTATGATTTAAATTGCAGATACCATCAATAGAACCAGGGCTGCCACCACTGCACGTGGCCTCATCATGCTCCCGTAAATACTGCGTTTGGTTACTCCTGGCTGCCGGAGCTGACCCTAACATCAGCAATCAGATCAACCTTACAGCCCTAGACATGGCTGGTTCAGCGCAACTTAATCAATTCAGTGCTGTTGAGTAAGTATAAGACTATATTTTTAATCAATTTAAAAGGTGGGTGCTATTTTGATTGAATGTATTTTTTTTTGTTTGTCACGTAATTATTCAGCCAATTAGGTATTAGGAATAGTGTGTTCGGAATGATTAGGTTTTTATTTGGTCAATATATATTAAATCCAAATAAGTCTGGGGTTTTCAAAAAAATCTACATAATTTATATGATAAAAAGTTAAAATAAATAATACTACAAGGTCAAAGCCTTAAAGGACAATCAACAAAAATATTATATAATATTATATTGATAGTCGTTTTATGTCACTCAAGTGGTGTTCACGCCACCAGCGTGCTCTAAGCCTTCTGTGTGGTCTTAATTTGCGCCCAAATTACCAGTGTAATGAATGATTCGGTGGATCTTTTCCAGAAGCACCAGAAACCATAATTATTATTTTTTTATTTATTTATTAGGACAACCAACAAGATAAACACAGGTATTAACAAAAACAGGAATAATTCAAAAATGCAAACTTAATGCTAAGTGTTTTCTTAATTATGTCGCAACGGCATGCAATGTGGACTACAGTATGCTTAAATATATACATATACATACATTTTTTTTTATTGCTAAAGTTGACAAACAAGCAGGCTGCCCACCTGATGGTAAGTGGTAACAGTCGCCTATAGTACATGTGGTTCCCACGAGATTCGCAGCAAATCTGCAAACCTCATAAGAACCACAGTGTACCTACGTTGCCAACTTGTGACATAAGATGTAAAGTCACAGTACCCAGTAATTTCACTGAATATCTTACCCTTCACGCCGGAACACAGCAAAGCGAACCCTGCTGTTTGGCGGCGGAAATAGGTAAGACGGAGGTACCCATGCATACGACCCTGGTACAGAGTCTACCTCCTAGAAAAATACATATATAGGAATAAGAATTCAGTCACTAAATACACGTCTTATTAAAAGATTGAAGTATTTGACGCCTGAATGTCTGGGGTTTATCTGCAAATATGTCGATGTGACATTCTTTGCACAATTTGTTGTATAGTCGCTGTAGTCTGTTCATAGTAGCGTAGTGACCAAGATTGCTCCTGCTCCCCTTCACAGAAAATGGGATATGTACTTTAAACGTGTGATTTAATAAAAATATTTGGAAATTCAAGAAACAGGTTTTATTTCGCTTACAAGTAACGTCGAGCCGATACAGGTCGCTAGAGTGTAGGTGAACAGTTTCGTCTTTCCATTTCTATACGTCTATCATCTCTATACGATGGCCGATCCCGCTCGAAGAAGGCGGCGGCGGCGCCGGGCTCGGTACCACAGCCGCGGCGCCGCCGCGGGTCTCCGGCGGGCGCGAGGAAGTCGCGACCGCTACGGCGACCCGGGATGGACCACGCCCCTTCCGTGGCCGGGGGCATCGTCGGTGGAGGAAACCGGGGGAAGTAGTGTAGCCTCCCCCGAGGAGGGCTCCCCTCTAGGAAGGGGAGCGGAGGCTGGGGGTTCCCGGAAGTGGCTTGATGTTCCCGGGGGCTCCCTACATGCCTGACGAAGGATCAGGACCATCCCTGATGTTTTTAGTGGGTAGGCCTCCCCTTCTGGGGAGGAGAGCCCCACATAACCGCCGGCACGCCACAGCCGGGGTATACAATTTAATGCATTTTCCTCAGGGGAAGAAAAAAATAAAAAAAGAAACGGGTTTTATTTCGCTTACAAATAACGTCGAGCCGATACAGGTCGCTAGAGTGTAGGTGAACAGTTTCGTCTTTCCATCTCTATACTTTATTCTTTTAGTAAATCTATATCTGCAACATCTTCCACACAACTTTTCAGGTTAGCTGAAGTAATTCGCCTTATTTATGATGCTGGTGGGAGGTACAATACTATGAAGCCTGGTGGCGTTGATAATGTGACCACTCCGTTACACCGAGCCGTGGAACTGACTAATATAAAAGCTATAAAGGAGCTACTAAAGATAGGAGCCTCAATCGATTGTTTGAATTTGGCAGGAGAGACGCCGCTTCACGTGAGCGTCAGAAAGAAGCTTCAAGGACCATTAAAAGTGAGGATTTGTAAACAAATTGAATTAGCTGATAACTTCTATTCAGTGCTTTATTTACCTTGCTTGCTTACGATTTCTTTTATTTTATTCTAGTTGGTCTACACCTTCGTATTTTGACTAGGTTATATTATTAACGTCGTATATATCTTTATACTAGCTGACCCGGTGAACTTCGTACCGCCTAATTATTGGAGGCATATTTAGTAAGTCACAAACACACGACACAATACTTTTTTAATTTTATTGAAATTTGTTGCTTTTAGATTTTTAGGAATATTAAAGAATTATAGTATAGGTGCACAGCAAAGAGGCGTTTACATTTCAAGTGACATTTTACCATAGACAATAGGTTGGCACCCATCAAATATGTCAACACATTAATTATTTTTATATTTTGAAATTTAAATACACGATGTTATAAGCAAAGTTGATATTATGTTGTCGATTCAAAAGTCTTATTTTAATGCGTTCTTCAATTCGAGTGGAACTGAGAGTACAAATACCGTCAAATGTTTGACAGAAAATAAGTGATCAACTTTTATATGGGAAAATGAAATTGTCGTCTTACTCTATCTTACTCGCAATTTTTCCTTATTTGCTCACCGTTTAGACCTACCCTGGACTACGACAAACATTTTAAAACCAAAATCAGCTCAATCGGCCCGTTCTCGAGTTTTAAGCAGACTAACGAACAACAATTCATTTTTATTTATATAGATAGATAGATAGATATTGTAGCCTATATGTAATTCTGATGTATAAGCTATATTATTGTGAAGTTTCGTTAAAATTCATTTTGTAGGTTTTACGTGAAAACAACATCCATATACCTAAACTTTTACTTAATAATATTACACGAAGTAGGTATGAAATACAACAAAAATTGGACGTTTATTGATGAATTAATTATTTTTATATTTTGAAATTTAAATACACGATGTTATAAGCAAAGTTGATATTATGTTGTCGATTCAAAAGTCTTATTTTAATGCGTTCTTCAATTCGAGTGGAACTGAGAGTACAAATACCGTCAAATGTTTGACAGAAAATAAGTGATCAACTTTTATATGGGAAAATGAAATTGTCGTCTTACTCTATCTTACTCGCAATTTTTCCTTATTTGCTCACCGTTTAGACCTACCCTGGACTACGACAAACATTTTAAAACCAAAATCAGCTCAATCGGCCCGTTCTCGAGTTTTAAGCAGACTAACGAACAACAATTCATTTTTATTTATATAGATAGATAGATAGATATTGTAGCCTATATGTAATTCTGATGTATAAGCTATATTATTGTGAAGTTTCGTTAAAATTCATTTTGTAGGTTTTACGTGAAAACAACATCCATATACCTAAACTTTTACTTAATAATATTACTCGAAGTAGGTATGAAATACAACAAAAATTGGACGTTTATTGATGAATTAAATATTTTTATTCGTACGTATTTATTGCACCGCAATACAATATCAAATCTAAGTAATCTTTATTCAACATACCTAAATATGCACTTATTGATATCACAGTTATAAGCTCAAGAGAACAAACGAACAAGGAATTTTTTTTTTGACTATACCTCTTCGGAATTTGGGATAAAATCTGTACAGGCAGGAAATTCTAAGGCTTTCAGACTAAGTTTGTGGGTCATGTCAGTAGGGCTGTCCCATAGAGTTCAAAATCATCTCCGCGGCTTTTGTCTGCGAGATATTCTTAAAATAGATATGATAAAGCAACGTTGGGAGCAGATGTGTATGATGTTTTTATATAAAATGTTGAACTATAAAGTGGATTGTCCGTCTCTCCTATCCCAAAATATTACAGTTCCTAGAGTAACAGCCCGTGTACATAATTATAGGCCTTTACATAAAATTTAAAAAAAAATAAATTCGGAAGTCACTCTCCTATCAGCTCGATCTTTAGACATTAGTTATAATGATGTGTTTCAGAGCCGTAATTTGGATATAGACATTTTTTCGGATAAGATGCATTGTTTCCGAAGGACAGTTCTGAATTTCTGTCTCCGATAACTCGCTGTCATCCTAGATTTTAGATTAGAGTAATTTTAATTTTTATGTAAATTATGAACGTTTCTATGAATTAGAATGTTGTGCTAACCTATAATTTAAATACATATAAATTATTTATTTTTACTGAAATATTATATAGTACTTACGTTTATGTATTTAGTTGGTAAGCTATAATAAATAAATGATAAATTATTCGAATAATGCGCGATATTTATTCCACAAAACCTTTCAGATTAAACTAATTAATCACTGTTAATAAATAAATAATAATTTCTTTGTGCAGTTGTCCCGCCGCCGACGATGAACGGCAAGCAAGTACAGCTGGTATTAGAAACGGGTTAGCGAGCAACGGGAAGCGAGTATATGGGTCGTATGCCCGCCTTCCACTGCGAGCGGAGCGGACTCCTTACGGACTCCGTTTAACTCGCAATATAAAGTTACATAGAAGTGCTTCCATTGTAAAAGAGTGAGCGGAGCGGATAAAACGAGCAAAAAGAGTAACAAAAGTGGTCAAAGAGTCAAGCTGAGTTCGTACGGACTCCGCCTGACTCGCGACGTAAAATTTCATAGAAGTGCTTCCATTAAAAACGAGTGAGCCAAGCGGGATAAACGAGTTGAAACGAGCTCGCTGTGTCATGGTGTCGAATACTAGTTTTGAGCGGACTCCGTCAGCTATTCTTCAAACGGTTCTTTATTGACTCTGAAATATTTACCAAAATATTCATCTTGTAAATCGTAGAACATTCGCAGTAAATCGCCTTTGGCAGGTCTCTGCCTAATATGATTGCTCATCCAAAATCTTGGTCTGTTACGTTTTTTTTCTTAAATTATATGTATAGTAGTACACATGTATTTATTGTATACATTCACTAGAAACATCGGTCATTATCACTTTACAAGAAAACACGTCTTGAGATTATAGTGGGTTGTCCCGAACTGAAGCTCACTCCGTACCGCAATGCCCGCTAGCAATGGAAGCAACCAACCTCGCTCATCTAACCCAGCTCATTTTCCGCTAAGCTCTCTCCGCACAATCTGTTCGTAGTGGAAGGACAATACCAAAACTCTTTCTTGGTGGAAGGTAAAACTATTTTTCTCCGTTCCGCTCAGCTATTTCCTGCTCAATTCGCAGTGGAAGGCGGGCATTACAGTCTTATCGCCGAGTGACTTCACTCGAGTTACTTGTTCCTAAGCAAGGTTGATATCCATAACAAATAACAATACATGAATTAAAGTCACACTGTAGAGAAATAATTAGCTTGAGTACTAAGTGCTAAGCGATCATTACTGAGCGAGTATGACTGAGCGCCTAACTCGTGGAGCGAGTCGTTCTTGGCAGTGTAAATAGTCAACGAGCAATTATTACATAATACATGCATCCCTTTTCATTACACGGAATGTATATCTATTGTATGTTTCTTGAGGATAACGAGAAAATAATCGGTAGGTAATCGTTTCCTAGCCGGCGGTGGGACTGCCTTAACGCGCCATAAAAGATTATATAACGGGAAAACGCAATCAAGTCTTTGGTTTGAAATATCTTGTTGCAGGTTTTAGCCAGAGGATGTAAAACAAATGGGGAGCCGTTTCTGGCAGCAGTCGATGTTAAGGATAGAGAAGGTCACACAGTGCTGCAAGCTGCGATTGAAGCAGCGTGGGTGCCAGGGGTTTGCGTGGCGCTAGAAGCGGGAGCTGATGTTACTCTTAAAGTAAACTTATCGATACCCATTTAAAAGTTAATTTAATTTAAGTAAATTAGCCTATTTTTTTTTTTTTTTTTTTTTGTTTCCCTGAGGAAAATGCATTAAATTGCATACCCCGGCTGTGGCGAGCCGGGGTTATGTGGGGCTCTCCTCCCCAGAAGGGGGAGGCCTACCCACTAAAAACCTCAGGGATGGCCTTCCTCAGGCTTGTAGGGAGCCCCCGGGAACAGAAAGCTTCTTCCGGGAACCCCCAGCCTCCGCTCCCCCGTCGACACAGGGGAGCCCTCCTCGGGGAGGCTTACTACCTCCCCCGGTCTCCTCCACCGACGACGCCCCCCGGCCACGGAAGGGGCGTGGTCCATCCCGGGTCGCCGTAGCAGTCGCGACTTACTCGCGCCCGCCGGCGACCCGCGGCGGCGCCGCAGCTGTGCTACCGAGCCCGGCGCCGCCTTCTTCGAGCGGGATCGGCCATCTCCCGACCCCGCTCGGCGGCCTCCTTCTGGAGCATCACTGCCTCACAGAAGGAGGCCACAGCCCTCCAACCTCCCTCGTCCGCCAGCATTGCCGCAATCAATGCTGGCGGAGACAGATCTCGCCCGATCTCTGCGACCAAGACTCGGCGTTCGGAGGCCACGCGGGGCACTCCGCCAGCGTATGCTGGGCCGAGTCGAGGTCGGATGCGCAGTGGTGACAATGTGTCGATCCCTCCCGTCCTATTCGACACAGATACTCACCGAAGCAGCCGTGCCCGGTGAGTATCTGAGTCAATCGGTAGGTGACCTCCTCCTTCCCGTGGAGCCAAGCTTCGAGGTGCGGGAGTACGGCACCGACGGCCCGCTGGCGCGCGCAGATCCGTAATTCGAGCTGCGCACGCCAGGCCGCCACAATCCGTCGGTGCCACTCCCGCTTAGGCACTTCGTGCGCGGAAGTAAATTAGCCTAGCCCAAAGAAAGCTCTGTGACGCTTGTGATATGGGATCTAGGGTAACGGATAGACTGTCAGTGTGCTCGGCGTGGCAACAACAGCGCAGCGAACTAACCGCTGCGCTGGGAAACAGCGACCTCACGCTGCCGAGCGTGGTCGTGGCCATGCTCCGCGGCGAGGCAGAATGGGAGGCTGTCGCCTCCTTCTGCGAGAGCGTCATCTCGCAGAAGGAGGCCGCGGCGAGGGAGCGGAAGAAGGACGTTGAGGCCGCTCCCCTCCGCCGCAGACGGATTGGTAGGCGAAGGCGGGCACACGCATGCCTGTGTAGTGACCCTACCGTGAGGCTGCGTGCGCGTCCGGCTAAGCGCGCACGCCGTGGTGAAGTCTCTCTGTCTGGGGGACTTGGTCTACATGACTATTCATAAATATGTTCAACCTTCTCATATGATTTTTCAGCCTCCACTGAAGCCTATTCTTCTATAGTTTTTACAATTTATTGTCTGTCGAGGGCATTGTTGTGTTCTTCATGTGTATAATGAATTAATAATTTTTTTATGTAATTTACCATTTTTCAGGCAAATGACGGAGAAACTCCAATACATTCCGCAGCAGCGTTAGGAAATTTAGAAGTTCTAAATGAAATACTTAGTGCTGCTAAGCAAAAAGATTCAATAGATTACCAAAACGATGGAGGGGAGACAGCACTCTTTAAAGCCGTTGCTAATGGATTCGATAACTGCGTGACAGCAATATTGGACAAAGGAGCCTCCATAAGAATTACTTTGAGAGGAGATATTAATGTTTTTCACGTGGCAGCCAAAAATGGGCATTTTAGAATTATAGAAATTCTTCTAAATCACCTTAAAGATGATGAAGAAGCCTATGTAATGTTGAATAGTCTGACTGAGTCTACAGCTTACGCTGCAGGGTTCGCCGCACTCCACTTTGCAGTCAAAGGAAATCACTTGAAATGTGTGCAGTGTCTTCTTGATAACAATGCAAATATTCGACAGAAGACAACATTAATGCCTCATAACTGCTTTACACCATTACACATAGCTGCTGAAAATAATTATTTTGAGATAGCAGAACTATTGATCAAATGTGATAGTACAGTAATTCATGATATTGATTTTTCGGGACGACTTCCTATTCACACAGCTTGTTACAATGGAAGTAGAAATGTTATTGTCGTGTTATTAAGAGAAGGAGCAAATTTAGCAAGTCGAACTGAAGGTAAACATAGTGTTAGGAGAACTGCTATTGACATGGCAATGAATAATTTGTCTCAATCAACAGAGTTCATGGAGGAAATATTTGATTCTTACATTATCACTAATTCAATTGATATCCGGCACCCTGATTGCACTGTTGTTCTCGATTATAGGGTGTTTATGCCCCGCGATATCTTCGCAAGTCCGATGAACATTATCGAGGCTTTATTGGAAACTGGCAACACTTATGGACAAAAGCGTTTACTAGTCCATCCTCTAGTTGAAAGTTTTATATACTTTAGATGGAGGGAACTGCTGCCATGTTTTTACACAACGATTGCGTGTCACGGACTTTTTGTACTATCATTGTCAATTTTAATAATATCTGTATTTTATTATAAAGATACTAGCAGCGACAAACCTGTATTTTTCGATATATATAGTTGGAGTATCATTGTATACTTTTCTATATCTTTAGTGCTACTACAAGTGAGTAATGAATTGTATATCATTATTTTTGTTCTTATCCATAATAGGCAAAATAAATTCTAGTTATTATTAAATTAATTAGACTCTTCAATACAATAAAATATTTTCACATAAATTTATAATGAAACACTTTTCAGGAATTCATTTTCAAAAAGATGAAAGGTTGGCGATATTTGCTGCAGATGGAGACGTGGGTAATATTCTTGTCTATTATCTTGGCGTTGATATTGCCTGTCCAGATCTCCGTGTCTATTGATGACATTCATTGGACGAGACATCCGGCCACGGTCGCGCTGTTACTGGCTTGGGTGGAATGTCTGTTCTTGCTATCAAGGTTCCCTAAATGGGGATATTATGTATTGATGTTCGGCAAGGTGGCTTCTAATGTGATTAAGGTAATTTTATTTGTTATATTTTATTGTCCGTTAAGGTAGATAAAAACATATAATATTTCATATAGAATATAAAATATTTCCTTGTACTAAAACAACATAAATGCTTGTAAAAACACTGGTTTAAGCGACAGGTTTGGTACTACAGGTTTGGTTCCGACTCCCTGTACCTTCAACCAACAGCTTCTTTGCCAGAGGAGCCACCTCTTTCAAAAAGCCTTATATTTATAATAGGCTCAACCAATTCTTCAATATTAGGCAATTTACTCTTCGCCAGGCCAGATTAAAGTTAAAGGCATAGCTTTCTTGGACATACCAGCAATGAGTACGCGTTTTGGCGCGCTTTGAATAAATGGTCTTTGTGTGTCGGTATGCATTTTTGCTGAATATTTTTGTAGTTGGGTTTTTACTTTATTATTTATATATATATTTTTATTGTATAGTTTTCCTTTTTAATTATTATTATTTTTTCTTTTTGTTTGTAAGTGCAATAGTTTTTTTTATCTTTCTTTTCCTTTTTGTATTCTTTGAGCCCGTAGGTATCGCATTCCAGCGCCCTTTAAACAAAATTGTAAAAGCTCCCACAGGGCATAGCCTAGTGCGTTTTCGTTAAACAACAAATTGTACATCTGTTTGAAATAACGTATTATTATTAGTACAATTAATATATACTGTTCTGTTTCAATTGCAGATCCTCACCACCTTCGTATTTCTCTTGATCGGATTCTCATTGTGCTTTATGATCGAGTTCCGATCCAAGCCTCCCTTTGAAGGGCCCTGGCCTTCTTTTATCAAGACCATAGTAATGATGACGTCAGAGTTTGAGTACGACGACCTTTCAAGAAAAGAGCAATTCGTGGAGAACGACTACAGCTTACTAATATTCCGCCTCATATTCTTGACATTTCTATTGTTGGCCGCGATAGTCTTAATGAACTTAACAGTGGGCATGTCTGTCAATGATATTAATAACTTAGAAATCTTGGGCAACATTAGAAGGTTAGAAAAACAAATTGATACATTAAGTAGTCTGAACACGGTGGTGTATAAAAAAGTATTTAAAAAGCTTTTGCCCAAAGTACTATACGATAAGATAAGGAATAAGAGAAACTTAATCCGGGAAGTAGTTCTTAGGCCAGGGATGCCCAGTTGGAATGTATACACAACCTTACCGTCGAGAATTTGGGATGCTATTTTCGAGAAAACTCAGAATCAGAACAAGCAGCTAGAGGATAAGAAAGGGAAAGCGGATATGAAAGAAGCACTGAATGAAATACACACGGCCGTTATGCTGAACATAAACAAAACCCAGGAACGCTTGGATAATTTACATGCAAGTTTGAATGAAATCAAACTGACGGTGCTGGAGTTGGGTCAAAGATCTTGTGATCGGACTAATGTTTCTACCACGAAATTAGAGAAAGTGTTTCAAGAATTGCACGCACATCATGCAAAATTGAAATGAATATATGAGTTAAAAACTATAAGATCTATATTTTAATAACTACCTACCTCTACATATTAAAGTATTTGCAAACTTTTTTTTCTTAATGAATAGATGATCCCGTAATCTATTTCAAACACCAAGAAGACAATAGACTAATCTGTAGTGTTTGAGGATGCCGTAGAATTCGGATCACACGAGTGCCGGCATTTAGTGCCTCAATTACCCCGTTAAACCTCGCCCCGGAACCTCTCCGCTCCTGTGGAATGTCTTGTGGTGTACATAACTTATATATAACCTCGTTACATACATATCACTCTTATAATATTTATTAATATTTTAAAATTGTTTATAAATTTATATTAAAAATAAAATCTAAATCAAAAAATATTCTTCTACTAGCTTTTGCCCGCGACTTCGTTCGCGTGGACTTCAGGTTCGTCCCGTCTAGTCTAGTAATAAGTAAGAAATACGGTAACTAAGCACTGCAGAGCCCTAATCAAAGGCCTATAGGTAGCTACTGCAGTATGCTCCTATAAACAGACACAACAGGCAATTTGCAATGTAAGCGCAAAAAATGTGTTTTTTTTACGACCTCACATCCTCAAAAATTGTAGCCTATGTGTTATTCTGATGTATAAGCTATATTGTGGTAAAGTTTCATTCAAATCCATTCAGGAGTTTTTACGTGAAAGAGTAACAAACATCCATACATCCATACTTACAAACTTTCGCCTTTATAATAGTAGTAGGATAAGTATATAAAAATACTCTATATTCTTCTAAAAATGAGATTTTTACAATCCCTTTTCCAAGTCAATGGAATGCTACGCCATTGGTTCATAAGTCTACGGTGGTAGACCTTGAGAAGAACCAGCAAGAAAACCAGCAAAGGTTTTACAGAGTCGTCAATTTGTCGTCAAGCTGGCATCAAATAAATGATCTGAACACAACTTCCGTTACAATTTCAAACAAATTCACATTATATCTATAAAGACTACTCGTATATACTTGACAACGTAATTTATGACTTATTAAAATTAAACCTAAGCATTGTTATTATTTAAACAATCCTTAATAGTATGATTACCTTTTTTCATAAAAGTATTTTTGAGCGTCTGCAGATTATATAATTTCTAATACGATCACGCACGGTTTAAGAGACGGAGCCTTGATAAAACCTGGGCCTTTTCAAGGCAAGAGTGAATAGGCACTATCTGGACAGGCATAGACCATCTTCGGCTTCATCGTCATTTACCATTAGGTGAGATCGAGGCCAAATGCCTGTCATAATACATAAAAAAAGTGCCTGATCAATTTTAAATAGCAAATTTACTGTGCTTCATAATTGCTCAAGAGATTTTAATATGCGAAGCGACCACCTGTTAGACCACTTGTGCCAATAGCAAGATAGTTGTGACACTGTACCATATCGTGTTTTATTTAGTGTTTCGGTAAATCTATTCGACATTAAAGAAATCATAATCATTTTAAATGATTATTGTCGATTCGGAAACATATTTATCAATGCAGAAAAGTAGTATCTCTGATTCACTAAAATCATAGTATTAATGACAGATCAGCAATCAGAACAATAAATTAGTCGGAATCGAAACTGTCTGTCACTGTCACATTGCATTGGAGTGAGTAAGCCAACACATCTACCGAACGCTCTGATTGTGTCGAAGGACTGATACTGCTTGAGCTTGTCTTATCTAGTGATAACATGTTTTAAACATATAGAGCTAAGAATTCATGGAGCAGTTATTTGTTTATTTATTTATAACAATTTTTTTTTTTATAAAATATCTTATTAGACCTTTTAATTTTTATTTTTATATTGTAAAACTTATAGCTGTATCTACTATAATAAATATACTATTATTATACTACGCGACTATAGTACGCCATAGCCACATGACAATTTTCTAGTGATGTGGCATCAGGTACTGGTGGTAGTTTGTATCGAATTTTTTTTAACGCATCCTTATGCTCCTCAGGGGGGGGGGACCCGGTGCAGATTATGTTGGATTTTCTTGTGGTAGAAATTATCTTCTGTTCTTCCCCGGACCTCCAACCATCTCCACTCCAAATTGCATCAAAACCATATCAAACTGTTTTTATAATTTTATTTTTGTATTAGATTCATAATAGTCGTTAAGCAACTTTCTGTTATAGCAGGCCCACATACATATTGTTACGCCGGTGGCTTAGTAAAACTTCAAAAGTGATTTTCTGTGACTTAGAAACGTTTTCAGCAGGCTGAAACGTCGTTTCAGGCCGTTTCAGAAGTAGCTCTTTCACATACTAAAAAATCTAAATTACACCCAAGTTACAGTAGTTTTCAGGCGCCTGAAACATGTTTTCAGTACGTTTCAGGCTACCCTCTATCCAATGCCGCAATAACCTGAAAACCCGTTTTCAGGCGTTTTCAGGACCCCTTATGAGCCATTAAGCCTACTTCAGTAAAAGGACATAAATTTCAATAGGAGTGAAAGAGATAGCAATAGTAGAAAGAGACAGAGATAGTTAGAACATTCGAGAAGTATTAGAATGAGAAAACATCATTAGAAAGAGATAGACAAACACAGAATATTCGAGAAAGATAGTACGGGAATATTCGAGTATTGTGTATCGAGAATATTCGAGTATCGAGACAGTTATACTCGAAACGTCTCGAACGCGCGACGTATTGGACTACACATTCGAGTGTGTCCGCGAATGTTCTGGCAAGAGTGGCAAGTGCCTTAGGGGACTATATAAGGCTGTGTCCGGTCGCCGGGAAGCATTATTGTTTTGCGATACAGTGCGAAAACATCTAAGAAGTGATATTGGAGAACTAAGGAAGCGACTTTCAGTGCTTTCAGTTAAGTGATTAGTGACTGTTAGTGTGGTAATTAATAAAAGTTCAGTGTTTTGGTAGACCGCCCTTTGATTTACTGACCCCAGCTCGTAACAATATGTTGCCAGAGTGTCAGTGCGGGCCGCACTTATTTTATACATACGGGCATGTATTTTCTATATTTATAAATAAAACTCTATATTACAAATAAACATTTTAAATTATTTATTCGTATAATTATGTCTCTAAAATTTTACACAAAAGCTTAATTAGACCTTAAATCGAGTATTGCACACAAGTTTGGAACCCATTTTATGCTAAATATCGTGATCAGTTAGAAACAAATCGGCGAAAATTTTTAAAGTCTTTAAATTACAGAGGGGCGATCGCACTAATAAATCGCAAGCGAAACGCAACCGAACCGTTCGGCTCAACCAATCCGAACGCCACAATATCACGTCATCTGGTCGATGACGTGATATTTTAGCTCTCGGATTGGTTGAGTGGAACGATTTGGTTTCGTTTCAGCTGCGATTTGTTAGTGCGATTGCCCCCCTGGTGTTGTCGGATAAAACTGTCATATTCCAAATTATTAAAAAAATTCTCGCTTCCAACTTTGACAGCTAGGAGGTTGCTCATGGATAAAATGCTATTGCATAGTACCTATTTGTCACAACAAGTTAGATTGTAATTTCTTAATGAACAATATATATATATATATATCGTGTCCCGAGTCGTTCTCAACGTATTCGAGACACTCATAGTCATAAGCTATTCGCTCCAAAACTGTGCAAATCAACGCAGGTGAACGCGCACCTTTGACACGACTTATGAAATGCTACAATGAGCACTTTATTGATATTGACATTTTCTCAATGTCACACGACAGTTTTAGAAACCGTGTGTTAGAACATCTTGCGGATGATTGGTTGCTTTAGCCTAGTATTTATTTTTACTCTTTCTCAAATAAAATAACTACTTTGTAAGACACAACGCAGGTTAAAGGAATTTTTTGTCGTCTCTTGTCGAATCTGGCAAGGGACGACTCTAATAATTATTATGTGTTGTGTCTAGTGCTCTCCTAATCAATAATATTGTAAATCTGGGTTTAATGGTGTTGGTTGTGCAATTATTAAGTCTTATTGTTACATGTAGTTACGCGCTATGACATGTCCCTCTTCAAACGAGGCTTAAAGAGAGTATTCTCATCACGGTAGGCAGCGGCTTAGCTGTTTCCTGGAATTGCTCAAGTCCATCAGCAGCGGGTAACGCTTCACATCAGGTGTGCTGCTGCTCGTCTGCAACGAACGGCAATAAAAAAAAATATTTGTTATAATTACCTCATTGTACAATTGTTTAATTGTCCTCAATAAAATTAAAAAAAAAAGTCTATCTAAATTGAATTACTATACGAACATATACGTAAAAGTAAGAACTAGTGAGTTTTTTGCGGCTGCGTTTGGCTTGCAAGTTTCTTAACATCATCTGCTTTCATATTGACGCGTAGTTTCGCGTCTTAATGTTCATCTGTCAATCACGAACAAGTCTTATTCATACAAAAATTGAAAGTAAAAAATCCTTTTTTAAAAACAAGCTTTTATTAAATGCGCTAAAAAGAACAAAATAAACTTTTAATACATATAAAAGCTTGTCGCGAGATTTACTTACTTATAGAATATTTTTAACGACGTAAATTTATGAAGTTTGTTAGAGAGATTTGATCTTTATAATTGACCCTACCGATCGGTGCAATAAAAATACAGGGTGAAACTTTTGCAGATTTTAGTCGGTTCGATTACCGGGTGGGGCAAGTGAATTTTCAAAAATCTTTGAATGCAGTTTTATTTCTTTTCAAAAATAAAGGAATGTTTCCTTTAAGTAAAACTTTCTATCTACAGTATTAAGAGTAATTCCCCTCCAGGTGGCATTACAAATTTCCACCCTGTATATAAATTAAAACCAAGAGAAACTCTAAAGGACTTATTTAAATAATTTTGTATATTGACCTTAGCAGGTCAATTCAATTCTAAAAATTCAATTTATATTCGTAAGAACCATACAGACTGCAAAAATTTTAGGCTCTTTTATGGGGAAATGCGTAGCCTTTTACAACTAAACGTCACAAATTTTTGCCTTTTCACAAATTTACATCACTTGTCAAAAATACTCTTATAAAAAAAGTTATTGTACTGTTACGGATAAATTATAACAATGCTTGGGCTTTGGGTTGAGTTATTAATAACTTAATAATTACGTTACCAAATATTTTGACTATAGTAAATAACAAAATGAAACTATAGTCTTTATAATTAAAACTTATAATGTGAATTTGTTTAAGCTTATAAAGGAAGTTGGGTTCACATTATTTATTTAAGGAATGTTTCTAATTGATGCCTCTGTAAAAATACAGGGAAAAATATAGCTCTTGCTGGTTCTTTCAAGTCAAGGTCTTCCGCTGTAGACTTGCGAACCAATGGCCTAGCATCTTTGACATTTAAAAGTGATTGTAAAAAATCCATTCGCTCATAGATTGTTCATTATTTTTTATATTGTTGATGGCGTTTTTCATGTTTTTTTCTATGTTTTTTTTTTCAATCTCAAAAACTGACTAATTATATACTAATTATATAGAAAGTATCTGGCCGATTTTCATTCAGAAAACGGCGGATCGTAGGTCTCTCTTAGTACTATTTAAAACTGCTTTTACGCGGTTTGGTCTTATATAAAGTTTCCGAGATATGAAATTCCGAAAATTTTTGAGTTTTTGAAACTAAGTATCTTAGCTTGTAGACGTCCGATCTGCAAGGTTGAAGCGGCTGGTGAGTCGCCCGGCTGCGCCCTTTCCGATGGTGTGCTGTACTCTCCTCCGCCGCAGCTGGTTCGATGACCTCGTGGTTTTTGTGGTTTTTTCCGTCGTCAATAACTCCCAGGTTTTTGGGGTTTTTGAAGTCGCGTCTGGTTCGTCTTTTGCAGCTTTCAAAGGCCTATCCAACGGTGTATCGCGTTATTTTGTAGCTCCTAAGATTTCACTGCAATCCTTGTAAATGTGGGTTTTTTCACGTGTTTCAATCACTTTTTCACTGATTGTACTTCGCACTGTTGACCAATTTTATCGCTGAAATCACCAGCGTATAGAGCGCAATTTTGCGCGTCTACCGATATATAACACTTGATGGTGCACTTTACTTTTACCACACTTTCGATTTTTTAAAGACAGAGCAACGCGATTTCCGATCCGTCTCTAACGGCAGATCGAACCAGACTCTTGCCTAAGCTTTATTTAAGCCCTAAGAAGTTTTAATTTCGTAACTAATTATGACTTTAAAAAATAATTCAACTGTGTATAAATCATGTCCTACAATTATTCCCAGTAACAAGTAATTAACAGAATCGATCGAACAATAACTAAGTAACGCAATCACTCGTTGCGTTAACACCTACGCAATTATGACGACATTAACAATCCCAGACTGAAAGGAAAATATACTTTAGCAAAATTCTTCTCGTCTTTTAAAATATATATTAATATTTTAATAGGTAATTATTATACTAGAACATTTTGGTGAGATTACTACTTAGCAGTCTTTGTAGTAGCTCTAATACTGCTTTACTTAAAATTGGTTGTTTTCAAAAGGATAAATTAAGTTTAATTTAGCAACATCCTCGGAATGTGATTTTGTTTGTCTTTGCCAAACTATTTTTAACTCATGATGCAAAAAGAGAGGTATTACCTATAAGTTTGACGTATCTCTCTCTATCTGTCTGTTGGTGGCATCTTAGCTCCCGAACGGATGAAGCGATTTCAAATTAGTTTTATATATTAAAGGTGATTTTAAGTGCGAGAGTTTTTAGAAATTTGTGATCAAAATCGGTTGAGCTGTTTACAAGTTGTGGGGGTGAAATTGTTAAAGAATAACTGAATATCTTCAAAATATACTCAAATAGGGTAAATGTTTAAATGAAAGGGAATCACACGTACATTACAAAATAAAAATATTCAATAAAATTAGTTGAAAAGGAAAATGATCTGGCTGTGAAAAATGGGGAAAATTTAATTGCATTTTGAGTTACGTAATGTTTTGAGACTATAAGCGATAATACGAGTACTCTATATAATGTCCAATAGGAGATTAAAACGGCGAAATAAAGTGCGCACAGACGATAAGAGTGCTAGAAATCAACTCGCCAGGGTAATGGGATATGGGACATTCGTCCAAAGAGCAATAAATTTTAACGCCACTAAAATGGCAGCGTGGCTATGACGGATTTGAAATAAAACGAACGGCCACTTCCATTTTCATTTCGTTATCCCACACACGTTAGTACTGAGCATGGAGCTGGGTTTACTATGGCTGTAAAGATGACTTGATACTTTAAAGACGCAAGATATTTGGTGAGTTGAAAAGCCACAGATTAACGATGAATAGTTTGTGTAACCAAAGTTGAATCTGTGGTTAAATTTTCCAAACTCGTCGTCCCTATTATGTAAGAGGAAACATCGCGGTATCGTTTCCTTCCAAACGTGGTCCCCTGTCTTCCTTGGAAAATCACACTTAACTAATATTTTTATTATTTTCCTCTTAAATAAATAAATAAATATTTGTTACCCTTACACCAATTAGCCTAGCCCAAACTAAGCTCTATAAGGCTTGTGCAATGGGATCTAGGGTAACGGATAGACATACATATATTATACATATATAAATAATTTTTATTGAAATATATATCAACAACCATGACTAAGGTACAAATGCTCGTATTCATCACACAAACATCTGCCCCCACCGGGATTCGAACCCGGGACCTCAGAGATGGCGACACCTTGAAACCGGTGTATTATCCATTCGACTATGGAGGTCGTCAAAATCGTCGTAATAATCTACGACTTCTGTACTATCGTCAAAAAATAAAACATTACACAGTTTAGTTGTTTTTCAATCTATCCACCTGACCATTGTCTATGGCTCGTATCATAAACTTTGACTCAAATCGTCGATCTAAAAAATTGGTTGTCTGTAGAACAAAGAGTAATATATACTACAGAATCTGTAGAACTCCGTCTACTGCCGATATTTGAACGTGACAACATCTATTACATGGTATTTTTTTCTGGGTGCAATGAAATTATTTAAAATAAAGTAATGTATAACATTTATATTTTTATTACGTTGCCGTGTGGCGTCAGATCGGCCGTTACGCCGTTCGTGGACTCCGTGTGGCGTCAGGTTCGGCCGTTACGGTGTTTTCGATAATGACTCCACGCCGTACCAATTTAATAGACGTTGTCACGTCAAAAAAGTTCCATTCAAGCCGTAGATCCCTTATGGCCAAGGCAAGCTGAGTTAAGTTGGTAGGTCACGCTGGTCAGACTGCTCTAGCCGACGTGGAGCCCGACATAACCTCCGTGACATTTGCCGTTGCGGTCGTATTCCGGGCACGTTTCGTGCTCTTTATGAGGATCCTCAGCCTAAGAGAAACGTCTTATAAAAACGCACGATATTAAGCTGCATAATAATGGATATTGTACTATTCTTATGGATAAATAAATATTGAAAAAATAGCTTTCGTATTTTTTGCGAATTCTTAATTTCACACTATTTCATACTTCTAACGTATGTGATATAGAACAGTGCTTTGACAACCGACGCAGTTATTATGTATGTATAATATAAAAAATAAAATAAATTAACATATATTTCTTACACTCACACCAGTTAGCCTAGCCCAAAGTAAGCTCTGTAAGGCTTGTGTTATGGGATCTAGGCTAACGGATAGACATACATATACTATACATATATAAATATATATTTTTAAAGAAATATATACTAACAAACATGTTTAAGGTACATATGCTCGCATTCATCACACAAACATCTGTCGCCACTGGGATTCGAACCCAGAAATTCAGAAAGGATGATTCCTTGAAACCGCTGTACTATCCTGGGCACTCTTTGTGAGGATTCTCAGACTATTTCACCTGAGAGAAAATCATGTATACGTCTATTCATTATCCTAGATTCCAAAACATAAGAATTACAGTGCTTACTTTGGGCTAGGATAATTGGTGTAAGTATAATGAATATTTAATAACTATTTTTTTTATCGATTACATAACAGAGGAGGTTCTCAATTAGACTGTATTTTTTTATGTCTGTTATCTTAAAATTTTTGAATAGGTGTATCGATTCCCATAATTCTTGAGTGGTCCGATTTTTATTTGGTTACTAGCTTTTGCCCGCGACTTCGTTCGCGTGGATGTTTTTTTTACGACCTCACATTAGAAACCTCCAAAATTGTAGCCTATGTGTTATTCTGATGTATAAGCTATATTGTGGTTTCATTCAAATCCATTCAGTAGTTTTACGTGAAAGAGTAACAAACATCCATACTTACAAACTTTCGCCTTTATAATAGTAGTAGGATATAATAATGCATCCATTAGCAAAACAATATAAATCTTAGATTTGATGAATTGAGTGCGATACATGGGCGAATAACTCAATATCATGCCAAGTTATTAAGTGTATTTCGAATTTACAATAAAACAAAAATTACTATTGCAAAATAAAGAATTTAGATATTTTTCGGGTTTAGTTTTCAGTAGGTTTTAGGTCGGGGCAATAGTCAGCAGAGTTTCTGTTAAAACCTCTATGTTTGTGACACATATTTGAAAACTGTTTTTTCCTAGTTTAATATTAATGTCAAATAAATACTAAAAGCCAGAAGACGTTTATTTTTTTGTAGTTTCTGATTTATATATTTTTCAGCATGTTAATATCATTTAAAGTATTTAAAAGTATCGTCTCGCACAATTTCTGTTCTTCCCTAAAAAGCTCCCAGTTTCTGAACAGGTGTTGAGTACCTTTTTGACGTGACAACGTCTATTAAATTGGTACGGCGTGGAGTCATTCTTGAAAACACCGTAACGGCCGAATCTGACGCCACACGGAGTCCACGAACGGCGTAACGACCGATCTGACGCCACATGGCAACGTAATAAAAATATAAATGTTATACATTACTTTATTTTAAATAATTTCATTGCACCCAGAAAAAATTACCATGTAAAGACGTTGTCACGTTCAAATATCGGCAGTAGACAAAGTTCTACAGACAACCAATTTTTTGTTTTGACGGGAAAAGTCTTTAAAATCGCGCCGAAACATACGGGTACCAGGCTTAAAAAGTGGACCGTAACGAAAAGGTCTATATCATCGTACCTTAATAATTAAGAAACTATTAGGCTTAGAAACAAAAATGTGGTGTGAATATTTCACTTATATAGTCACCTCGCTGTAATGACACTGAGATTTTTATTTAAATACTTAAAACACCGTTAATCTTGTTTTTTTTTTATTTCAATCTTTTATTTTTAAAGCGATTCCCTAATATAGACGTTTCACGTTAAAACCAACGGCCGTGTACCCCGGCACAGCCCCACCCGATTTTTTTCTTGTATGTATCTATCTCTTTATGACCTTAAATTATTATATTTGTTTCACGTCAAGAAGTGCCTATGTTGGTATGGAGGTACTATGTTAAATAAAGACACTGACCAAACACTGACTCCAAATATAACAATAATTTTAGCCATATTATATTCTATACTTATAATAAATCTGTAGAGAAGTCAATTCTGTACATGAAATATATTTCTAAAATAACTATCAGGGGGTAATTAGGGATCGATACTGATGCCATAAATGTAATCAGTAAAATTTTTGTCTGTCTGTCTGTATAACCGTTATAGAAACAAAAACTACTCGACGGATTTTAACAAAACTTGGTACTATTACTTTATATACTCTTGAGCTGGTTATAGTATAGTTTTCATTGCGCTACAACGAAAACGGGAGAAGTTACACCATTTTTTAAGCTTCCGTCGCGTGTGCAATCTTAATGGTTAAAGCTACACAGAAATCATGTATGACGGAAACGTTCTCCTTAAAATTATATAAAAAATATTCCACGACAGCATATGTCTATCTTTTATGGTTGACTCACAATAACACGTATAACACCCGATAGCTTAGCAGTTTGAAGCTTTCTGATTATATTTGTCTACTCTTACGTTTATAACACTCTCAGTCATAAAAAATGCTACCTAAAATTATGATTCCACGCGGACGAAGTCATGGGCACAGCTAGTATAGTAATTATTGAAAATAAAAAAATATTGATTCACACCTGACCGTATTTCCGTATCTTGTTTGACAAAACCCGGTGACATCGCAAAGCAAACGTGCTAACGATGCTTCTCTTTAAAGACGCGTGTCGTGTCTGTACGTACGTAATTCTATGTTTTACTTAGAAGGAAAAATGTATACTTTACAAAATAGTAATGCTTGTTAAGTGCTCGCCGGTTACTTACGCGAAATTCGTTGAGGAATTTTAAGTGTTGCATTAAGTGACTCAAATCTGAGTGATGTGAATCGTTTGGAAAAGAGACAAAATGTCCAAAGGTTTCGGTAAGTAGATAATTATACTTTTGTGGCGTAAGATATACTAATGTAGGTATTCATTTATTAATGTCACATAATAAATAGGTTACAGTTGAAATATACAAGAATACAACATACATACCATACATAAGAATACAACACTTGACTAGTCTAGTAGGATTTTACCTATAAAAATTGCTGTTTATTTCTTATGTAGTTGTAAATGATTAATTTTTACATTACCTACATGACATGAAAGTTATTTTATGTTGCATAACATTTTCAGCACATCTCCTAACTTTTATATATGACTAGCTTCTGTCCGCGGCTTCGCCCGCGTGTAATTAGTTTTTGTCAATCCTGGTCCCTTCTGTCTAAGGTACCAAGATTCATAGTCTTATCTTCAATTCAACCCCTATTTCATCCCCACACTGGTAAAAATTTCAAAATGCTATAACAAACTTTTTTGTTTCTTATGACGTGATATTTGACGAACTTGCATACTAACTTTCAACCCTAGCTGGTCGAAATTTCAAAAATGCTAGAACAAATGTTTAATGATTTCTTATCAAGTGCTTAAATATAAAGTTTCATGGTTTTATCTTTTAAAATTAAAAAATCCCATACAAATTTTCAACCTCTATTTCAACCCCTTCATCCCTTTTTTCGAAACAGAAAGTAGCCTATGTTCTGTCTTAGGGTCTAAGGATTGTCTGTACCAAATTTCATCAAAATCGGTTGCGAGGTTTAAGCGGGAAAGCGTAACAGACAGACAGACAGAGTTACTTTCGCATTTATAGATAGTTGGGATAATCAGTCAGAGGGTTTGATTGTAATTTTTATTCATATGTTAAAATCAAATAAAAAAATAATTGTCGATTTTTTTGCATTTAAAACACGGTCTTAGTTTAATGTCTGTTAGCTTGAAGTGTTGTTTCAAAATGATTTTTCTCGGATTATAGATATGATTAAGAAAAAGGTTAGTATCTTAAAAATCTCCATACAAGCTGGTAATTTCATTGTTATAGAGCTATCTTTATTATCTGTCTATCTAACAAGCGTCTTACATACAACATTTGAGGGACATACATAATTTAATTAGCAAATTAAAATGAAGATAATATTTAATTAATTTGGAATCAGATGCATAGCGAACAAATTTTATAATTAAACTTGCTGGTCCCCGCGACTTCATCTGAGTAGGTTATTGTAGTGTATGTTTTATTTTGATGTATAAACTATTATATTGTAAAGTTTCATTCAAATCCATTCAGTAATTTTTACGTGAAAGAGTAAGTAATATATTTTTGGCCCGTAACACAGAATAAGACTCAGGCTTTAAATCTCTGCTTGAATGCAATTTTTAACTGAGCTCAGGCGGAGATTTGAATTTGATTTTAGAATACGATCCGAAGTCTTCAGTATAATGCGAGACCTCATTGCATGGGCGACCGTACGAACTTCAGGATTTAAAAGAGAACTAACTTACTTTGTGGCGTATATTGAATTTGATGGGCGAGAGCAACGAGGCTGATTCTATGTATGAATGGATTAGTTTTTTTATTTATTTTATCACCATCATCAATACTACCCGCTGGCTATATGCACATATAGTAACTACCTTGGTTTCTTTCAAATAATAGGACCTTAGATGTTTCGTTTGTACTTAAAACTTTATGACTTTTTAATTATTTAAGCGCCATAGAAAATATAGTATATCTTTGAATTACTTTTTAATTATAAATTGCAAGTTTTGTTCACAATGAAATATCTGAATTAGGATATTTTGAACTAAATAAAAATCATAAAAGTAGCCGCTTTTGTTTTACGTCACAATTTTGTATATAATTAAGTAAAACTTTATGACAACATTTTTGTTTGTCTTCAAAACTATATTATTACTTATGTTTTTACTGAGGTTATTACTAGAGATCGGATAATCGGATGCATATTTACCTAAAGTTAGTTTAAGACAAAGTATGGAAACGGCTTTTTATTGTTTTGTTAAATAAAAATCCGGATTGCGGAATTGGATAGCCGGATGTTTATTTATTTACCTAATTTAGTTTTTGACAAAGTATGGAACTGTCTTTTTATTTTATTTCCATAAATAAAAATCCCGGAATTCCGGTGCTGTAGAACATTTTGGTAATGCAAAACTAGTCGGTAATATGAGCTTAAAAACGACGTTACATGAAGGTTAGTTTCAGTTCCCCGTGTGATTTGTGAGTAGGTATATAGAGTTTTAGAGGAAGAAAGTCGAGTGTTAAATAAAACAATAAGTACATACAAAACTTTATGGCACTCACACTCATTAAATCGGAAGTTAACTCAGAGTGAGATACTAGACCATACTTACGCCCGGGCACCATTTCTGTTTTTTTATTCAATTATTTAATTGATTATTGTTTTAGTCAAACTAGCTCACTACTTTCGTATAACACTCTTCATGTAATAAATCGTACATTCATAAATCGCACGGGGAACTGAAACTAAACTTCATGTAAATACGTATGCATATTTGTATAAATGAACCCGGAGTCTCGGTCTTTTGAAAATAAATACCACGTGCTAATTTAGTAATTTTCAAACAATATCACTACGTTAAATTTGCAGTCCCGTATTTTCCCGGGATTTTTATTTAACAAAATGTATTTTAAAAAGCCGCTTCCATAATTTGTGAGCCAAAAATTAACTTTAGGTAAATATGCATCCGATTATCCGATCTCTACTTATGTTATTATTAGTTTAACGTCTATTGACGTGTGTGTATATGCTGAGCGAAGTGATCTTGCTAAATTAAACACACTTGACATAGGATTACTGCTTACTTGTTAAACAGTCGCCTATAGTACTTGTGAGGTTTCTTTTATGATTTGCAGTAAATCTGCAACTCCCACAGGAGCAAGTGTATCTTGTTATACTATGACAAGATGTGACATTGTCATGTGCTTTCATACAATGCGAGATTTATATTGAGGCAGACATAAAGAAGGCGGAGTTCTCCAAGCATACAACCTTTTTTCCAATTTTTGCTTCGCTGAGGAAAATGAATTGAATTGCATACCCGATGATTATGTGGGGCTATCCTCACCAAAAGGAGGAGGCGCAAGCGCGTCATCCTGAAGGAGAACTGCATCGCGCTCTAATGAGGCCATGAGAACCCTTACGGACAACTACCACGAACTTGTAGGCGAAGCATATGACCCTGCACCAGGCTTATCTATCTTTGTTGCATTTTTGTTATTTTCGATAACAAAAACTGTAATTACATTAACTATCGTAATTATTTGTATTACTTTTTAGAGCATATTATAATTTTTTTGGAATCCAATTGCTTTTTATTTTTCAGCTTGCATTTAAACGCTGTTGCGAATTTCTTTTCTATACTATTCATTCGCACCATAGAATACAGAATGTCTTTCTGTGATTCAAATCCAAATGCGTCAGTCCCGGGATAAAATTTGCTACGAATCACAAATAATTATAATATTTTAAAGCATTTAACTTTATGAGTTTGGAAAAGACGTTTATCCTATAGGAAAACCCAACATAACGAAGCGAAGTGCAATATAATTTGTTAGTCATCTAATGTGTGAGTTGTTCTTGTAAACGGTTATTTTTCGGCTTTTTGATCTTTTGTCTCGTTCCATCACATGCCAATTTTAATAGACGAACTTGAAACAATAAACAGATTTGTTGATTCAAGTTTGATCCACTGACAAATTTTAAGGAAATTCAAACTTAATGTGTCGTACTAAAAGTTATTAGTAATGTTTCTGACTCAGATAGTCCAAGGTCGAGTGAATGAAGGTGGAACTAAATGGTAGAGCTAGTATTGTTTGAGGATATCGTACTAAAGTACGGCCAACGAGAAGTGATACAAAATGTAAACACAACTGCAAGGTCGTTAAGTTAAGGAGTGCGTATCTTTTATATCATATCTATCTTCTATCGATAGTTAGAATATATATTTCAGTAAGTAGATAATATATCAGGCAAACCAAGTAATAATATACTATTCATATATTTAAAACTAGCTTTTGCCCGCGACTTCGTTCGCGTGGACTGCAGGTTCGTCCCGTCTAGTCTAGTAATAAGTAAGAAATACGGTAACTAAGCACTGCAGAGCCCTAACCATAGGCCTATAGGTAGCTACTGCAGTATGCTCCTATAAACTACGTAGGATTCATCAGCGTTTGCAATGTAAGCGCAAAAAATGTGTTTTTTTTACGACCCCATAGAAACCTCAAAAATTGTAGCCTATGTGTTATTCTGATGTATAAGCTATATTGTGGTAAAGTTTCATTCAAATCCATTCAGTAGTTTTTCCGTGAAAGAGTAACAAACATCCATACTTACAAACTTTCGCCTTTATAATAGTAGTAGGATTTAATTTCTCGTTATTAATAAGCGTTTCTTTTTTGGATAAGTAAAATCTGTCTCTCGATGTTCTTGGTTATCGCTCCATCATTAATATACTAAGTCTTTGCAGAACATATAATACATACATACATACATATATATATGTCACGCCTTGTTCCCAATAGGGTAGGCAGAGACCACCTCTCTCCACTTGCTACGATCCTGGTACACTTCTCTTGCTTCCTCCACTTTCTATATAATGTATAAAAAATATCACGTCTAACTATTATATTTATCCACTCAACCGATCGTGGATACCTTGTTATATAAAAAAAACTGTAAACTTACGTTCGTGGATAGTTTAGTATCTAAACGTAAAATGGTACAATGTGTCTAGTAAACTGTATAAAACGCCACCTGTTGACCTGTGACGATTAGAATATGCTTTTAGAGTTGGATTCTATTAATCAATCTACTTAAAAAAATCACAGATGTCACCACAGTTTACTTTGTGGACTGAATAATTATTTCGTTTTGAGGAGAGGTAAGTTTGTTTATTTTATTTCATAATATGAAATTGTGCTAAATATCCACATATTAATACGAGTATTAAATGAAAGAGAATTAAATGTGGTTAAGTGTAACAAATATATATTTATTGCCTTATATATATATTATAATATATATATATTATATATATATATATACATATATATATATATATATATATATATACAGGGCGTCCCACGGCCATGCCACACGGAGGGAAAGTATATTAAATATTGAACGTAGGATATTTTACTAAAAGAAGACATCATTTTATTTTTAATAATAAGTAGAACTGCATTCACAGATTTTTTAAAAATCGCCTACTTCGACTGGGAATCGAACCCGCCAAATGTGATAGAAAAATTACATGTATTTTATAATAGCGTTTGAAAGGGCTACTCATAAGCATTATTTTTTCCTAAATAACCTATTGGCGGGTTCGATTCCCGGTTGAGGTAGGCGATTTTCAAAAAATCGGTGAATGCAGTTCTACTTATTATTAAAAATGAAACGATATTTTCTTTTAGTAAAATATCCTACGTTCAATATTTAATATACTTTCCCTCACTGTGGCATGGCCGTGGGACGCCCTGTATATGTATGTATATAGGTGTGTATGTGTATCCACAATACAGCAATGCGCGGAAGTCGGTTTATACTGCGAAGGTTTTATCGCGCTTCCCGTGAGACTATCCGTTTATCCGAGATAAAAAAATACCGCTAAACCTTGCTCAAGAATCACTCTATCTATTGATGAAAACCGCATGAAAATCTGTGCAGTAGTTTTTGAGCGACGCCTTTATTGCGCATCCCGTAGGATGTCGATTATTCCGGGATAAAAAGTAGCCTATTATTTAATCCGGACTTTTATCTTTACGTGTGCAAAAATTCAAAGCAATCGGTTCAGTAGTTACGGCGTGAAAGCGGAACAAACAAACAAACAAACTCACTTTCCGATTTATAATATTAGTAAGGATGGGTGGCTGTCAGCACTCATCATCAGGTGGATAGTCTAACATGTCACATAAAAAACATTCATCATCAACAAACATAACCACAAACACTGGTAGGTTAAATATTCGTTCGATTAGTTAGAATAACGAAGCGTTTTCTTCCTAGATATAGAGCGAGGCTTGACTGAAGATGCGGATCCAGGAATGCAAGATGACGAGCGACCCTTGCTGCCAACCCGACCCAGCAATCCGAACCTCTCGGATGCGCGGTAAATATCATGAATTTTGTATACTGGCATTATGCATGTCAGTGACATGATATCATTATGTCAAAACCGATAGATGACATCTATTTATTATTTAAATTTTATTTGTGTAAATAGTTTGTAAATTGCGATGCATTTGCACGTTTAACTCCTTATTCTCAATTAAAACTGTTTACATATTTATATTAACCTATAATTTAACAAGTCTATGTATGATTAGTACTGTTAATCATATATAGACTTGCTATTTTGTGACATCAATAGTATGGATATGCCTGAGAACTTACTATTTTCAGAGATTGTAAAATTATTATATTAAACTTTCAAAATAGTGTTCCGTCTTTTAGCTTATTGTTGTAATAATAAGTTGTAAACATTCTTTGTATTCTATTTACATGTATATTAATATGAAGATTGAAATAAATAAATAAAATTCAATTATGTACAGATGAAGTACAAATATGAAGTACATAAGTAGATAATACTAATAGGAACTACACTGGTGGACAAATAAATCGAGCCACTCTTAACTCTTGAGTTCAAATGCAATTTCCTTCAAATGCATGAATACAATTTTGATGAAAGTGGTATCATTAGATAAGTAATTTTATAGGCTTTACAATAAAAGTAAATTGTATGGGGTAACACCTTAATTTGTTGAGTACGTGCCTCTAGAATGAAAAGTCAATTAAAAGAAAAAGTAAAACGTTTTAAAGATTTAATTTTTAAAAGTAAATAAACAAAGAAATAACATCGGAAAACAATTAAAAATTTATGTTTTAATAATGTGTATTGCCGCCTCTAGCTTGGACAACTGCTTGCATCCGTGTACCCATTGATCTTATCAATTTAACAATTAAGTCTTGAGGGATGTCGTTCCATTCGTCCTCTATCGCCATTTTGAGCCCAGAAAGTGTTGAAGGAGCCGGAACCCTGGCTCGAACCCTGCGTTTTAACTCGTCCCACAGATGTTCGATGGGGTTCAAGTCAGGGCTCCGTGCTGGCCACTCCATAGCACGAATGCCAACGTCCCTAAGATACTGAGTAACAATTCTCGCTGTATGGGGTCTTGCATTATCATGCATTAGAAGCATCTCATCTTCGATATATCCTGAGTAAGGTACCACATGATCCTCAAGAATATCACGGATATATCGTTCTGCAGTCAATCCACGTGACGGAGCATTGGATTCGATGAAAACCAGCTCTGTTCGTGCTGTTAGAGAAATGCCGCCCCACATCATCACAGAGCCACCACCATATGCAACCGTTTCTTCGATACAACACTGAGCGTAACGTTCTCCAGGGCGACGATAGACTCTCTGTCTTCGATCACTTCCGTAAAGACATACCCTTGTCTCGTCAGAGAAAAGAACATGTGCCCATTGATCCAGTGTCCATTCTCTATGCTCACGAGCAAATTGAAGGCGTGCTCTGCGGTGAGCTACTGTTAATTTTGGGCCTGTTGCAGCCCGTCGAGGTGTCAAATTTCGTTCGGCCAACCTTCTCCTGACTGTACGCGCACTTATAACCACTCCACGTTCGTCACGAAGCTGTTGTTGCACCTGTACCGCGTTCAGACGCCGATTCCTCAGGACATTCAAATTGATGTATCGATCATCTGCGGAGGTTGTAGCCCGTGGCCTGCCTGTTCCTGGGCGTCGATCGAAGGCTCCAGTCTCCAGGTATCTTCTATAGACGCGCTGCACCGAAGAACGACTTATTCTTAACATTTGAGCAACCCGACGTTGACCAATGCCCGATTGAAGTAATGCGACAGCTTGAGCAGCTTTCTGAGGCGTAGTATCCATTATTACCAAGAAAAGCAACCGCAATCTGCAGACTAATGACAGAGGAAGCAACAACGCAAAAAGCCACAAAAAAAAATTCAATCTACCGACTTTTATACACTCAAAACAAACAAAAATTTTTATGATAATACCGGCAAAATTGTGATAATTTTTTTAACGCGCATTCTACCCTCATAAGATTAATGGAAAGCGTTTGTGTTTATTATCTCCGTATTCGATATGACTTGCCCTTGCTGCCAACATAATTTTTATTTATCAAATGTACATATATTTGTAGGAAATTGCATTTTAACTTACGGGTTAAGGGTGGCTCGATTTATTTGTCCACCAGTGTATTAGGATTCGTAAGATCGACGTGCGTTACATGACTGTCATTTTAACCATTATTTTCAGCCAGCAGCCGCGTCTCTTAAACTTGTCCAATACTGACGTGGCGTCGGGATTGTCTTCGTTTCCTTCGACGGTAAACAACACGCCGATGTCTGAGGCGGTGGACGCCAGCAAGCGCTGGAGGCGCGGAGACCGCCGTTTGCGCAGGCTTAACACGGAACTGCTCACCGCCATCGAAGAAGATGATATTGAAGAAGTCGAAAGGTATGAGTACAGAATTCGTTTCTTTGAATATAGATATAAGGTCGAAGATGGTATTTAATTTTATTAATATTTATGTAGAGATCAGCCACGTAATAATAATAATTCAGCGTCTTGATCGCTGTCGCAGACACACTTCTACACCCTTAGCCGTTCACACCACTGTTGCTCTCTTCGTACTTGTAATGTTTGTCTGCTTTCTGACGGGGCCATTTAGTGAGCGGCGTGTCACCTGCCATATTTAAATCAATTAGGAGGCCTTGAGAATGCAGGTAACCGGAGTCTCTTCTATAGCCCAGAGGGGCGATCGCACTAATAAATCGCAAGCGAAACGCAACCGAACCGTTCGGCTTAACCAATCTGAACGCCACAATATCACGTCATCTGTTCGATGACGTGATATTATAGCTCTCGGATTGGTTGAGTGGAACGATTTGGTTTCGTTTCAGCTGCGATTAGTAAGTGCGATTGCCCCCCAGAGGGGCGATCGCACTAATAAATCGCAAGCGAATCGCAACCGAACCGTTCGGCTTAACCAATCCGAACGCCACAATATCACGTCATCTGTTCGATGACGTGATATTCTAGCTCTCGGATTGGTTGAGTGGAACGATTTGGTTTCGTTTCAACTGCGATTTGTTAGTGCGATTGCCCCCCAGTTCTCATTACCACCAAAATCGAAATGTAATACTCCACAAACGTTTTAACAAGTAATAACAATAATTTCTGTGTATCTAACTGGGTATAGTCTTTAGCTGCATTTTTAATGGTGCAGATAGAGATTAGACCCACTTGGTACACTCCACGCTGCCGCTGGTTGGATCTGTATCCTCGCGCACGCCTTATAAAGGACTGTGTCTTATAAAGACGCGTGATATACATAAGCGACAATAATATATTCCTTATTATTATTCCTTATTTCTTTATTATGCCTTATTTCAAAGTTAATGAGCTGTGCTAGCATTTAACAATAAATTTGTTAAGAAATTCTTTACAATAATAAACAAAATCCTTTGATTTAGACGGAAAACTGGGTAAAATTATCTAATTTTTTTTAGTTATTGGGCTCTACCTAAAATTCCGGGCCCTTGACATATCATTTTTTTTGTTTTAATTTATTGGCAATGAGTTGAGCTTGTAAATAAAATAAGTACCGCTAAACAGGCAAATAGTTAAGAAACGGGTCTAACAAAACAAGTCAAAATTGACAAAAAAAACCCTATTCATAAGAAGGTAATATTTCTATTGTTTGTGAGAGAGAGAGGTACTTAATGACCAAATAAAATCGTAAAACAGCAAGATTTAATAAACTCCTTAAAATACGAGAAATAAAATTTTAAAATAGCTCTCATTCATAGGGGTGAGGGATGCGACCCCCATTTGTATAGGTTTTTGTCGATAAAACTTAACATACAACACGTTGGTAAAGTATCGGAAGTCCGATCCCTAACACACTGTATAACACATTTTTTGTTTACAATAACGTTCTTATTAGGTGTTACATAAGTTCGCTGGTTTCCCAGATAGGTACAGCCTGTGATTTGGAAGACAATGGTTCAGTCTCTCAGCAACAGAACAAATCATGCGGATGCCTGCTTACTAATTTACTTTATTTGTGTAAAACTAAACAATTATCCTATATGTGTGTGTGTGTATTTATGCTTTTATGAAATTGGATATACTTGGCGGAAATACATCTATCTCTCTTATAAGGTCTCTTATAAGGACGCTATTCTTCAACTATTCGTAAGATTACTTCTTTATTGATACGGCAAAAGATAATAGAATAATTTTAATTAAACATATGCCTTTACAGGATACTCATTGACCTCAAAGCATACACAACAGACTTATGAGAACTAACATTTTGGAAGTGACAGAATTTTTGAATTGGCCGCCATTTTCTCTAGTCATGTCTCTTTGGTCAGACTGTAGCCGCTTTAATCTTGCATTACTTTCCGATCAGTATAGTACTTGGTAGAAGTCTGGCACTTTTCATCTATTACTCACTGCATCCTCTTTATCTCGCTAGGCTCCTCAAAGCTGGCGCAAGCCCAAACGCGACCTGCCGCCAGGACACGGTCTCTGCTTGTCACTATGCCGCGTTAAGGACTGGCGACGCCCTGTGGCTGCTTGTTAAGCATGGCGCCGAGAGGCATAGACAAGACAAACTTGGCAGGACGCCATTGCACTTGGCCGCTTGGGCGGGAAACGCCAGGCAGCTTGCTATACTCTTAGATTTTCCTGAAGGTATGGTTGTGGTTTGTTTTCCTGAAACACCAGTATTGTAAATATCTCTCGTGCTTGTCATTTACAAAAAAAAAAAAAAATTATTCATCTTGCAAACTTAAGCATATAATACAGGAAAGGAAAGGTGGAAAGTTTCAATGGGGCAGCCAAGGGAGGTAAATTAATCGTTGCAGCTACAAGAAATTGGTCTTAGGAGACAATCCATAATATAAAAAAAAAAATTCATTCCCATTCACCGATTTTCAAAAAAATGTACGGTTAACAAGAAAATTTGCATTTTTCACAAAAACTTGTTTTGATGCTAATCGATCCTGTTTCGTATGCTGATCAAAAAGTTCTATGGGAGCAACTGAGGTTTCAGTACTAGAAAAGTCACAAATCAAAAAATCTAATCAAAGTCCTGTATATATCACTACATAGTATAAAACAAAGTCGCTTACACAACGGATTTTGATGCGTATTTTTAAATAGATAGAGTGATTGAAGAGGAAGGTTTATATGTATATAATAACATCCATTAAATAGTGGAGAAATACTGTTATTTTTGAGGTTTCTAATGTGATGTCGTAAATAATTACATTTCAATATATCTTTTTTTGATTTTATAAACTACTAGCTTTCTGCCCGCGGCTTCGCCCGCGTGGATTTCGGGATTGGGTGTATAGAGGGTTAAGGGTCATAGCTTTTGCCCACGGCTACATATACGCGGAAGTCGGTTTATGGTGCGAAGATTTTATCGCGCTTCCCGTGGGACTATCCGTTTTTCCGAGATAAAAAATGCCGCAAAACTCCTCAAGAATCACTCTATCTATTGATGAAAACCGCATAAAAATCTGTGCAGTAGTTTTTGAGCGAAGCCTTTATTGCGCATCCCGTGGGATCTGTCGATTTTTCCGGGATAAAAAGTAGCCTATGTTACTCGGGGAGAATGTAGCTTTCCAAAGGTGAAAGAATTTTTGAAATCGGTCCAGTAGTTTAAGCGTGAAGAGGTAACAAACAAACAAACAAACACACTTTCGCATTTATAATATTAGTTGGGATAGTTTATTATATACTACGTGCACAGTTTTTGTTGTAGTCTGTGGACCTATGACCATTGGCCACTTTATAATCGGTATTCACATAGAGAAGACAGCATCCATTCGGGGCTCGAGGTCGTCACAAGTCTTCATGTTGTAATAATAATAAGTGACAACCCCATCGCCCGCTGGTGGGGCATTTAATGCCCCTTAACTGTCATAAATGCCCCATCAGTGCAGTTAGTCTCCCTCAGGGCAGCTTGTGGCTAGCTGTCGGCGAGTTGCGTAACCGAGGGTACCGATGTGCTTCAGGGGGACGTATGCCACCCGCCTCTGTCTTCATCGTCATCCACAAGAACCCACAACAATATATTGGATATATAGACATTTAGTTCTCCATACACTTATGTATCACCTCACCGCTCCTCTACTTCTACTGTCATGTATTGACATGAAGAAAATCTCTGCTAGGGATGAGTTCACTATCTGTAAACTTATTTTAATGTTATGTTATGCGACTAGCTATACTGGACTTAGTGGACAGCGACACCATGTCTTCGGCTGCTGAGGAGAACGTAAGGAGGCTGTCCACTAAAACTAGGGAAATGGTCAACGTGCGCTGTGACCTGGGCGAGGTCAGGACTGTTCTGCCCAACACCTGGAAAGACAACATCGACCATAATTGCATCAGCATAGATGAAAGTGTAAGTATACAGTGTTGCCACGTTCGATGGGTGTTTTCCCCCAATTTAATTAGTTAGTTGAAGTAAGAAATTGCCCATCGTATTTATTACCACCATTTTTCGTATTTATTTGGTAACTAAGAAAGCAAATTATATTATTATATAAACTAAGTTTGAAGACATGATAGGTAGGTTAGATAATTCTTAGGAAATAAAAACGGTAGGTACTCTGTGATATTTTTCTTTAGTTTAAAATAACTTAATAAAAGATGCCTTGAAATAAGTTATATATATATAATATGTATAAGATATTTTATTGTAAAGTTGATGGCTCTGGCGGTGTCTCTAGACATGGTCAATGCCTATGGCACTCTCCACTGGCAGGCTATCAGAGGGGGCACTCGAACACCACAAGTTGCCCCCCTTCCTACGGGCCGTGGTTAGTAAGTAAATAGTCCCCCTATTTGCGCGACAGGACGATCGGAGTCAGGGGAAGGAACGAGACCCCTCTTAAGGGACCCCTATTACGAGCCTTGGACCCTATAGCTTGGGTGGAAGAGTGCAAGCCAACGCTTGTGTCTTAGCTAATATATTTAGGGAGTCCTTACAGACTTTTGAATTACATTTAACAGGACCTAAGCCACTGCACCACATCACTAGCACCTGCTTCCTGTTTACTCTACTAACCAACAGAGAAGATTCTGGCGTTCTTCATCAACTCCAACGGCCTAAGGATCGGACTGCAATATTTCTGGGAGTTCTAAGCCCTGCATTAGACTTTTATTGGCTAAAATGAAGATGAATAATAATATATTAATGGCCTTTGTCCTTTTTTTTGTTCCCCTGAGGAAAATGCATTAAATTGCTTATTATTGCGATTATGTGGGGCTCTCCTCCCTAGAAGAGGGAGGCCTACCCACTAAAAACCTCAAGGATGGTCTGCCTCAGGCATGTAGGGAGGGTACAGGGGAGCCCTCCTTGGGGGAGGCTACACTACCTCCCCCGATCTCCTTCACCGACGACGCCCTCCGGCCACGGGAGGGGCGTGGTCCCTCCTGGGTCGCCGGCGGGCGCGAGAATGTCGCGCCCGCGGATACGGCGACCCGCGCGGCGCCGCAGCTGTGCTATCGAGCCCGGCGCCTCCTTCGAGCGGGGTCGGACATCTCCCGACCCCGCTCGGCGGCCTCCTTAATGGTCTTTGTCCTGTGTCCCTAGTTGCTCCTGCTGCAGCCAGGCTGGACCCCACTGCATGTGGCAACGGCGTGTGCTCGTAAAAATTGTACAAGGTTATTGCTTGCTGCTGGCGCCGACCCCAACTTCTGTGATGAGATGGGCCGCACCGCCCTGGACGTGGCTGGTTCCGCGATCTACTTTGACATGGAAGTAGATGGTACCAAGTATGTAACACATGCATTATAAATACCCTTACGGCTTATACGTTACCTCACCGAGGGGTAAAATCCTACCCAAAGTTAAGAAAATATGGAAAATTAGGAAAATATGGAATTAGAAAAATAACGATATCGAGGCAACCTTTCTGATCCGAAATCTAAGTTGAACTGCTCGGCTCGGGGCCGGAATATATTAATGGAATATAGGATAAGAGTCAGACGCGTGGTCAGCACTCTATCAGCAGAACCCCATACAGGTTCTATGTATAACAGTACGACGTGGCCTGCCCATCTCAGTTGATGCTGGATTAAAAGTGCCTCAATACCGGGTATATTTGCACGACGTAGGACCTCAGTGTTTGTCACACGATCCTGCCACTTGATGCGTAGTATTGATCTAAGACAGCGAAGGTGGAAAGTGTCTAGCTTTTTTTTAACAATACTACTAAAGAACACTAAAAAATACTGCGGGGAATATACTTTTTCGGTCCGCATACGATGGGTCGGCGGTCCGTACGCGGACCGCGGTCCGCCATTTGGCGTAGACGAAGTCAGCTAGTATACCATGTGCTCATATCATCCCTCAATAGTTTGACAGATGTGATCGGCCTGCTCCGCAAGGCCGGCGGCTCGCACAATACTATGAAGCACGATGGCCTTAATGAGATGGCGACGCCGCTCCACACGGCTGTGGAACTGGACAATGTAGAAGCCATCAAGATACTCCTTCAAATGGGTGCGTCGGTCGCCTGTCTTAACAAAGCGGGCCAGACGCCCTTACACGTCAGTGTGAATAAGCAGCTCGAGGAACCCTTGAAGGTAAGACGTTATTGTGTTTTAATACCTATTTAGTTTTATCTGGAGCATTCTGTAACTAAACTCTTCGCAGATTCAGACGGCCTCTGATGACCTCCGTAGCTGGTTTCAAAGTGACACTTTGAAATCTCAGTTCCCGGGTTTGAAGCCCGGTGGGGGTAGATGTTTGTGTGAAAAATGCGAGCATTTGTATCTTGGCTATTGGTGTTCTATATAAACTTCTATAAAAAAATATTTAAATATGTATGATATATGTATGACTATCCGTTACCCTAGATCCCATAATGCAAGCTAGGTTAATTGATGTAAGTGTAAGGAATATTTATTTATTACTAGCTGTGCCCACGACTTCGTCAGCGTGGAATCGTAATTTCAGTTAGCATTTTTACTTTTTTAATTAGGTGTGACTGAGAGTGTTATAACTAGAGATCGGATAATCGGATGCATATTTACCTAAAGTTAGTTTAAGACAAAGTATGGAAACGGCTTTTTATTGTTTTGTTAAATAAAAATCCCGGGATTGCGGAACTGGATAGCCGGATGTTTATTTATTTATTTAATTTAGTTTTTGACAAAGTATGGAACTGTCTTTATTTCTTTCCATAAATAAAAATCCTGGAATTCCGGTACTGTAGAACATTTTGGTAATGCAAAACTAGTCGGTAATATGAGCTTAAAAACGACGTTAGATGAAGGTAAGTTTCAGTTCCCCGTGTGATTTGTGAGTAGGTATATAGAGTTTTAGAGGAAGAAAGTCGAGTGTTAAATAAAACAATAAGTACATACAAAACTTTATGGCACTCACACTCATTAAATCGGAAGTTAACTCAGAGTGAGATACTAGACCATACTTACGCCCGGCACCATTTCTGTTTTTTTATTCAATTATTTAATTGATTATTGTTTTAGTCAAACTAGCTCACTACTTTCGTATAACACTCTTCATGTAATAAATCGTACATTCATAAATCGCACGGGGAACTGAAACTAAACTTCATGTAAATACGTATGCATATTTGTATAAATGAACCCGGAGTCTCGGTCTTTTGAAAATAAATACCACGTGCTAATTTAGTAATTTTCAAACAATATCACTACGTTAAATTTGCAGTCCCGTATTTTCCCGGGATTTTTATTTAACAAAATGTATTTTAAAAAGCCGCTTCCATAATTTGTGAGCCAAAAATTAACTTTAGGTAAATATGCATCCGATTATCCGATCTCTAGTTATAAATGTAAGAGTAGACAAATATAATCAGAAAGCTTCGAACTGCTAAGCTATCGGAAGTTACACGTGTTATTGTGAGTCAACCATAAAAGATAGACATATGTTGTCGTGGGATATTTTTCATATAATTTTGAGGAGAACGTTTCCGTCATACATGATTTCTGTGTAGCTTTAACCATTAAGATTGCACACGCGACGGAAGCTTAAAACATGGAGTAACTTCTCCCGTTTTTGCAACATTTCCCTCCACTGCTTTGCTCCTATTGATTGTAGCATGATGAAATAGTAGATTGTTAACCGAGGGTGGAAAGAATCAATTCCCGAGGTATTTAGACGCCCGAGCGCAGCGAGGGCGGCTATAGTCCGAGAAGGAATTGATTCTTTTACCCGTGTTAAACACTCTACTTTTCACTTCGAATATATGAGGAAAATAAAACATTGGTTGTTTATTTAATCTATTTGTTGATAATATATGATAATATCAGTAGACCATCAGTAGGCAGAACACAATTTGCCTCGTCTTTAATTGAATCTGCTGTCAATATTTCGGAATCGCTTGAACTCATTTTTAAAATTAAAATCTTAACTAGTATAAGAGATTATTTGATTTTCTTCAAATTCCGTCACAGATATATATAATAAATTCACATCCCGCCAATTTATGTCGACTGTTTAAATTTTAAATATGGAACTCACCGCGTGTTTGTTGCGGCTTATTCCGCTGGAAGTAGTTTGCGCTAAGTTCACACTGGCTGTTTAGAAACACATGGCCGCAGCATTTTTTTATAGTTCACAGCTGACAGTTCGTAGCTGACATTCGTAGTTCTATTTTTAAAGTTCATTCCGGCCCTTGGGTGGGAAGTAAATTGTATGAGTTTTTCCCTCCCTATGTCGGGAAGCAGCATTTTCCACCCAATAATCAGATCAAAACAACATAACTTGCCGAGTATGAGAAATGAAAAGTACCTATATTACAACGGGTGTCAATTAAATGGTTAGCATAGTATTGTTATTTCTGTGAGCAGAAAAATATAATCGGTGAGCAGAAATAGCTAATTGGTCAGCAACTCATGGTCAGCAAACATTTCAAAATCAATCAGCAATTTATGTCATTCTGGATGGCTGTAATTATTTTTGTACAGCATATTAATTATATAAGCTGCAATCAGCTGCTCATGTTTAATAAAATTTTGGTAAGCACTCAGAGTGTAAGCAAAAAAAATGCATTTTGTGCTGCATATAAGAGTAGCAAAAATACTTTATTTGTCATGCCTAACCTAACCTAACCAACTCTATGGGGAAAACTTAAAAAAAAAAAAAAAAACCTAACCTAACCTAACATACCAATCAAATATACTGCTTATAGACATGTTTTTCTGCCGCTCAATCATGAAATCTTGCCGCTCAAGTAGTTATTTTGCGGACTGAATGTTTATTATGCAGACTCATGTTATTGTTGGCTGCCTATGTATGATTTAATTTTTGACCATTATCAAAATTAGTTGCGGAACAAGAATTGCTGCCTGTTTTTTTTTTATTGCAAACAAAATCTTTGTATGCTGACCAAATTATTTAAATGCTGCTTTTGGGTGGCTCGCCAAATTTTATAATTGCTGACCAATGTAATTACTTCTCTATTACAACCAGCTCAGGAGTATGAAAAATAATTGTACCAAGTTTCGTTAAAATCCGTCGAGTAGTTTTTGTTTCTATAACAGTTATACAGACAGACAGACATTTTACTGATTGCATTATTGACATCAGTATCGATCCCTAATCACCCCCTGATAGTTATTTTGGAAATATATTTCATGTACAGAATTGACCTCTCTACAGATTTATTATAAGTGTAGATTATTTATGTTATTATTTTCGTTATAATAACCAATTCAATTCCAGGATGGATATAATAAAAGAGATGACAGCAAACAATAATAATGCGCTGCAGTATGTTAAAATGATTCCTGTAAGGTCGAATGATTCGTGAGGCAGATAGTGTTATTATTACATTGCAGTGTTATGATCATAATTGTCATTTTGAATCTTAATAAAACAGCAATGTACCCCACTGTCTGTCAGTTACGATCAATTTTAATAGTGGATGATTAATTGCAGAAGATAGCAGAGTTCCAACATTGTAATGCGTGCTAAGAACTTGTTAATAGACATATCGATCAATAAACGTATTTTATTTATCGGGACATACCAATAATTTTGTTAACTTGACAAATTCTTTTATATCATAAAAGCTATGACTAATTAGACATTTATTCAAATTCCTCTTAAATATTGAACCATGCAACAGTTGTAATCATCTGGTAACTTATAATCACAGTACACATATTACAAACAACTTATAACTTTGCGACATATCTTTTTCTCGACTTGCGTTGTTGACATAACATTCGCATCAATAACTTTGTTAACTTGACAAATTCTTTTATATCATAAAAGCTATGACTAATTAGACATTTATTCAAATTCCTCTTAAATATTGAACCATGCAACAGTTGTAATCATCTGGTAACTTATAATCACAGTACACATATTACAAACAACTTATAACTTTGCCACATAACTTTTTCTCGACTTGCGTTGTTGACATAACATTCGCATCAATAACTTTGTTAACTTGACAAACTCTTTTATATCATAAAAGCTATGACTAATTAGCCATTTATTCAAATTCCTCTTTAATATTGAACCATGCAACAGTTATAATCATCTGGTAACTTATAATCACAGTACACATATTACAAACGACTTATAACTTTGCCACATAACTTTTTCTGGACTTGCGTTGGTGACATAACATTCGCTCTTCGCAAACAAATGACTCAGTTTTCGTGGAGCATTTATATAAGTTCACTAACATCTTCATTCCCTTTCACTGAGATCTGTACAATATGCACTGAGTGTGTACACTAATCGCAGCACTTTGTACACGCCGTATTTACGTTTATGGCCTGCATTAGTTGCACGCTTCTCATATAGACGAACTGGAGACGTACTGGACGTGAATTTGGAATTCGAATACTGCTTACAATTTTATAGATTTTTGAATCATTCAAATTCAGTGCTGTCATTAAAAACAAATTCTTAATTAAATTCCGTTTCACGCAGAAAAATTCAAAATCACAACAACAAAAACAAATAACCGGCGATGACCCACACGTGAAACGGATCACTGCCAAGGTCACTTCAGCGTTGGATATTCTACTAGTAGAAATAAAAAACGAGTGGGTTGAATCACTCATAGCACAACGCGCGAAATGAAAGTTCAGAAATAGTAAATTCGGTAATTCGTATACGAATTTCACGATTTCGAATGCGAATTGGTTTTCTATTGTTTCAATAATTCGTCTCCTGGTTCAATGTACATCTCTGCTCCGTAACAGATGAATTAAGGTAGATTACATTTTTCATTCTGTAGTATAAATACATCTGTATATATACAGACGGGTCCCTAAAATATATCTACTGTTAAAGTCCATAACTTACAAACTAATTGAAGGAGTTTTCTAATTTTTGGCGAAAGTGTAGTTTAAGTCTAATTTAAAGATATCACTGAAGGTGTTTGAATTGACCACTGGTACCACGCACCAACGATGTCGCTGAAAATGTAATTTGTTTATTACGATATTAGTGCATTATAACCAATAAGCACGTATATCGTAAGACGTTTTTTAACACATTTGTGAGAAAACAGAAAAAAACCTTTTAAATAAACTCAATCTGAGATCAAACATTTAAATAAATTCCCGCCATTTTAACAGCACGCTAGCGCCTATTAACTAGCGCCTACTGACTGGCGCCGCGCGGCGATGAGTTCCAAATTTGAATAGCGACAACGCGCGAAATTGCAAATAATACTGTTATGGAATTTGTATGGACTATAACTATTTGCTTTGGTAACACGCGCGTTTTTTATGACCCGCTTTATATATTTCAAACCGTTGGAATTGCATCAGCTTTACGAGCAAAGGTGTTAAAAATCACTTTTATAGTTCCAATAGTATAAAACAGAAAACTCATCTAGTTCTTACTCCCATCTTGGTAATCTTCTTTGATCGACTTCTTATAATATTTATAGCGACTTAAACACTCTACTTTCTCTCTATCCATTAACAAGTACATAAAAGACCCTAAATATAGACAATATTTTTTTTAATGTTGCTAAGGAGAAATTAAACTTTTATCTATTATATTAATGGTATTATATTATTATTTTATTGTTAAGAATCACAACACTTTAGCGACACTTATAAAATTGCAATAACTTAAATAAGATAATTATAATTAGAAAAATAAGCATATTCAATTATAGTGATCTATAATAGACATATTAGATAATACTACCAATCGTATTCGGGGAATACTTAATCCAGGCAAAGGGATGTTTACGCAGACCCACTCAAGCTAATGACTTTTGCACTGCACACTAACTTTGGATCTCATCGCTTTCAATTTATTAAAACTTTAATAAAACAAAATTGAAATACGTATTTAGTTTAATTTTAGTTAGTAATTTAAATGGAATAGGTTGGATTTGATTAAAAGACATTGTGTTTTAAATTGAGCGCCTATAAATTATTCATTTAAAGGAGATGGCTAAATGACTGCCCTTAACATGTATAAATATATCACACTGCCTCGTAATTTTTATATATTCATTAATGAATAGTTACATAATTATTATTTTCCTAGAACTTTAGTAAAAAAATAATAAAATAAAAAGTTTTAAACTTGTTTTCCTATTTTCCGGACTTGAATAGTGTTGACATTTAAACGAGATAATCGATTATTGTAGTTTCGGTCAATATACAAAATAGTCGATATATACGGACATAGCGGATTAAACTCTTTGTTTTATCAAATAAAATAATTCAATAAAAATAATTAAATAATAGAGAAGAATATTTTCTGTACAGAAATGTTTAATCAATGTTAATCGTCGAAAACAATTAACAACAAATAAGTATTTTATTCACACGATAATATCGACTTCCTAATCGATGTTATTGTATTGAGAGTTTATTCTCACAGCACTTTAAAAATGTCCGATGTCAATGTCAGATGTTATACGACTTTTGTTTGTTCGATTGTTCGTTGCGATATCATTTGATTTTTGATTTTAATACTGACCCTGCTTTTCTAAACGAACCTATTGTGTATTGTGCCTACTTGCCGACTTCAAATGCGTAACGAAAGCGCGCATAACTCGATATGGATATACATATTAAATAATGGTCTTGCGTATTTTAATCACAATCATGAATTAAAGTCGACATTCTTCAATATATAGGTATCCATCATTCACTACAATAGTAATATATTACCCAGTTATTTTAAATGTACTAAAATGCGTACCTAAAGTTCATAGCAAATTCTCTAGTTGTAGTTTTGCGACCATAATATCGTAGGAGTTTTTATGATATGTTTTTCAAGATTGTAATAATATGAAAAGTTCATGGAACTTTTTTATATCACATATTAACTTTCAGGTACCCAGCATTAGATGCAACTACATCCGTACTGTACTGTACTTAGTTACTGTACTTAGCCATCTCCTTTGAAGGCATATCCAACTTATATTGAATTAATAATCTACACGAAATATTAATTTTCATCAGATAACTGTTGATTTGATGATAAAATTAAAACAATGAACAAACGTGCGACTTACAGCAAAATGTAAGAACAATTTATTATATATAAGATAGACAAAACATGCAGAATTGATACAAACAAAAACTCATTATCATTCTATTTTATATTATTAGTAATATAAATCAGTATAATAAATATGTAACTAAAAATACGACATGTTTTACACTAGTCCATACAAAAAAAAATCTTCTTATGTTTCCCATATAATCCCATGGTAGTGTCATCTCTCTCACTCCCTATATGGTGTTTCAAAATTTGGATAACGAAATAAATATAAATTATAATTTAACAGTACTAATTAAATAAATAAATATAAATAAATATTTGTTACACTTACACCAATTAGCCTAGCCCAAACTAAGCTCTATAAGGCTTGTGCAATGGGATCTAGGGTAACGGATAGACATACATATATTATACATATATAAATAATTTTTATTGAAATATATATCAACAACCATGACTAAGGTACAAATGCTCGCATTCATCACACAAACATCTGCCCCCACGGGATTCGAACTCGGGACCTCAGAGATGGCGACACCTTGAACCGGTGTATTATCCACTCGACTATTATGGAGGTCGTCGAAAAAGAAATTAAAAGAAAGAAAATTAAAACGTGTCTGCCAAAATAAAATCAATAACTTTTTTAGAGAATTGAATAATATTAACCAGTAAAATATTGGGAAACTTGAAATGTTTCGTCTCCAAATTTCATTTTTGGGTAAGAAATATATTGGTCATAATACGCTCAGGACATAAGTGAATATTATGTTTCAGATACTTGCAAGCGAGGGTCAGAACGACACAGATCCTTTGTCAGCGGTGGTTGACGTCAAAGACAAGGAGGGGCACACTGTACTTCAGGCGGCTATAGAAGCCGCCTGGGTCCCCGGTGTGTGTGTTGCTTTAGAGGCTGGTGCTGATGTTACTCTCAAGGTTAGTAACAACACGAGTCAAAAGAACATCTAAATTTTGGTTGGACAGGACAGGTTGGACAGGAAAATGATATCCAATGGAGGTATCCATGGGATATCATTTTCCTTTACTACTACCCATCAAGATTTTTGCAAGTATAGCCAGCAGCCAGCATAACTAGATCAAGTTCATTTTGTAGGGTTCGTCTATACAATAATGATATGCTCCCAGGGGCTCCCAACCTTTTACCCTATGCGCCTCACCCAAAATTATTATATATATACTACGCTCCCTCTAGAGGGGAGAGAGAGGAAATGGGGAGTCCGAATAAAAAACAAATTAATTGTGGAACCGCTCACTGCGCTCCACCCTTGGTTCTCTCTACACCCCCTAGTGGGGCGTGCCTCACTGGTTGGGAAACCTCGTGCTAAAAAATGTTAGAAATAATATGAATACCGTATTGATAAAATGTGTTCATTGTACTGACTTTATTAATTAGGTTGCGACGTAACTGATAAAATTAAAAGAAAAATATAATTCTGTGCGATGTCTCGTGCACATACTTCTCGCAAAGTTTAACTTAGTTTAATGTTTTAGGCCAACGACGGCGAAACACCAATACACTCGGCGGCTGCTCTAGGAAACTTGGATGTTTTATATGAAATCCTTAGCGTTGCCAAGCAAAAAGATGCAATCGATTTTCAAAATGAGGAAGGAGAGACGGCCCTTTTTAAAGCTATTGCGAATGGGCACATTGAGTGCGTCAAAGTCATACTTGATGAAGGAGCATCGATAAAAATAACCTTAATGGGAGATGTCAACGTCTTCCATGTAGCAGCTGAGAACGGACATCACGATATACTTAAACTCCTTCTTGATTACGATGATCATGTTACACAAACTCTACTAAACAAGTTGACGACAGCCGATAGACGAGGATTCGGTCCGATTCATTTTGCAGTATCAGAGAATCATGTGAAATGCGTAGAGCTCCTCTTATCCAGAAACGCTGATATTCGACTCAGAACAACAAGCAATCCGCACAAGCTATCAACTCCTCTGCATATAGCTGCTGTCAAAAATCACCACGAGGTAGCTAGAATTTTGCTCAACTATGATAAAACAATTATTCATGAGGTGAATGGAATGGGCTGGTTCCCTCTACACTCAGCCAGTCACCACGGAAGCAGAGATGTTATAATCCTGCTGTTACGAGAAGGGTCAAATTTGGCAAGGTACACTGATGGTCCTAAAAAGTTCAGAAGAACTGCAATTGATATGATTGTACACAACCTTTCAAAGCCCACGGAGTTTATTGAGGAAATATTTGATTCGTACATATCAACCAACGAGCAAAATCTTCAAGATCCTAACTGTGAAGTGACTGTCGATTACAGAATTCTAATGCCTAGTGAATGTGAAATGGAACAAATGAAGGTTGTCGAAGCACTCCTTAAGACGGGAAACAGGTTCAGCCAAAAAAGATTGCTCGTCCATCCGCTAGTTGAAAGCTTCCTTTACTTAAAGTGGAAGGCTTTGTTACCATTCTTTTACACCATAGTTGCTCTGTATGCAGTATTTGTGATGTCGCTTACAACTTTTGCAGTATCCGTTTTTTTCTACAAAGATACTCTCGAGATAAGACCAACCTGGTTGGATTCGACCATCTGGGGATACATAGTTTATTCTACAATATTTTTAATAATTCTACAGGTACGACATTTTCTTCAAGTCCTATCAACCATATATTATTTTCCTTCGCACAAAGAACATTAGGATGCGATTTATAATTAATAACATTTTGATTGCAGGAGCTACTGTACATGAACGTGAAAAGTAGTCGATACTTCTTGCAAATGGAAACCTGGGTGAAAATAAGTTCAATCTGTCTGGCCCTCATCCTTCCACCCTCAGTAATGCTGACGTCTACGACGGATGCTGATTGGCCAAGACACGTGGCTACTATAGCACTTTTGCTAGCCTGGATACAAATGATGTTCCTTCTATCCAGATTCCCGAATTGGGGATATTACGTTCTAATGTTTGGCAAGGTTGCGTCAAATGTCATTAAGGTGATTAATTGTTCTTTCTAATTATACCGTTACGATGAATGATGTATGGTAGATATTTAATCACATTTCATTTTATTTACATTTTATTCCCGGGACGTCCGTTACTGAGAATGTATAATTATTGAGAACTGCGAATTACGCATATTTTCATGAAAAATTTGTAACATATTTTTAAAGCTACTTGATGAGAGGGTTTCCTGGAACGGCAATTCCAAAACTTATTTCTATTTTAATCTATGTAATATTAACTATTCTTACAAATTACAGATTCTTCTCACATTTGTGTTCCTCGTGATCGGTTTCTCCCTGAGCTTCATGCTTCAGTTCAGATCACAGGCACCTTTTGATGGTCCCTGGTCAGCTCTCGTAAAAACCATAGTCATGATGACATCAGAGTTTGAATACGACTCAATGTTCGATGAGGAACACTCCAAGGAACTAGCGTTCTCCTTCCAAATCGTGCGCCTTGTGTTTGTGGCATTTCTTATTTTAGCCGCTATTGTACTCATGAACTTAATGGTGGGTGTTGCTGTAAATGATATCAACGACTTGGAAATTCTGGGAAACATTAGAAGGTTAGACAAGCAAGTGGGTTTCTTGAGTACTCTGGATACACTTGTTTACAACAAAGTGTTCATCAAGATATTACCAAAGAGAGCTAACAACAAAATTAAGTACAAAAGAAACGTAAGCAGCGTTATTGTCCTGAGGCCAGGCCGTCCAAGATGGCGGTACTATAAAGATTTGCCATCAAGAATCCGTGACAGCATTTTTGACAAGGCGCAAACTCAGAAAAAACAGATGGATGACGAAATGGGTTTCAAGGACTTCAAAGAAAAGTTATTCGAAATACACCAAGCTATAACCAAGAAAAAAGATAATATAACTGATGATGAAAACGCACCCAAGGCTTTAGAAGATAAAAAAGGTAAAAACAAACGAAGGCACGATGAAGTTATGAATCTTTTAGAAGGGGTTGATGATGATATACATAAAATAAAGACGCAAATAGAAGCGTTGAATGACCAATCTAAATCACCAGTCGAAGAATTGAAATTCAAAATGGCTGAAATGTCAGTAGAAATTAATTCTATAAAACAATTTATGTTTAAACTCGAGACCAAGCTGGCAAAGTTATAGACTATATATAAGTATTCTCAATACGTTTAGTTGTTAAGTTTGCATTTTTGTATTAATACGATTATTTAAATTAAACATGACTTAAAAATTAAAAGTTAAATTTCTATATATCACACTTAATTATGTAAAACCTGAAATTAAACATGTAGTAGATACTTGTATTTTTCTTTATTATTAGTATTTTCTGTAATTTCCCAATAACTTTTATTTTAAAATTATCAAACATCAAATTTTATTTAAAAATTTACGATATGAATCGCAATGTTATGTATGATCCAAATACACAAGCCTCTTCTTCAGTGTCGCCTCATGACTACTATTAAATGGAACTCATGGTCTGGCGTCACGACTGCCTCCGTCTTTCTGGACACCAGGCGTAGCACCACGAGGTCGTCTGTAACGTCCTGAAACGCAGTTAATATTTACGCCAATTCAATTGAGAATCTATTATTGTCACTTATTATTATTATTTCTACACTTACTATTTCCTTAAGCGCGTTCGCAGCGTAATGGCACAAGTTTCTCATATGGGTGGAGTATGTAGCTGCAGTTAAGCTGTCCAATGTTGTGGTTTCTGGAAACCCTATCAGAAAAAAACTTTCTCAAAACCTTTGCTCGTTAAGCTTATGTAATTCCAACGGTTTTGAATATGTAAAGCGGGTCATAAAAAACGCGTGTGTTACCAAAACAAATAGTTAAGTTATTGTCCACACAAATTCCATAACAGTATTATTTGCCATTTCGCGCACTGTTGCTATTCAAATTTCGAACTAATCGCCGCTTGGCGCTAATCAGGAGGCAGCGCTAGCGCGCTGTTAAAATGGCGGGAAAGCAACAGTGTGCATTCACAGATTGAGTTTATGTAAATGTTTTTTTTTTTCAGTTTCTTCGCAAATGTGTTAAAAACGTCGTACGATATACATGCGTATATTGGTTATAACCATCGTAACGCACTAAAATCGTAATGTACTACAGCGGAATCTGAACTTTTTGAAAAGCATGATGTAAGTTTAAATCTAAATGCGTAGGTACTTTCTTCTTATGAGCATGTGGAAGAAATGACAAAAATCGAGAAAGGAAGACTAAGAGGGTTTGGACACGTTGAAAGCATGTGCATCTAACTCGGTGTAGTCTTTGGCTGCCATTTTCATGATGCAGATAGAGATTGGACCCAGTTGGTACACTCCACGCACACTTTCATTAAATTTCGCTTAAATGGCCTCTACGCATTGGATCTGTATCCCCGCGTATGCCTTATAAAGGACCGTGTCTTATAAAGACGCGTGACTTAAGCTCTGTATCCATCGCGATACAGATCCAACGCGTCCACGCGTCATTATAAGACACGGTGCTTTATAAGGCTATAAAGGACCGTGTCTTATAATGACTCGTGATGTAAGCTACAATAATAATAATAATGTTTTATTAATAACACCGAATTACATGGCCCAACACATTTCAACTATATCGATAATGCAGAAGAATGGGCCTTTAAATCAGGTACCAGCGGGACTCAAACTAGACCAAAGCCTGTATCTTGAGTCCCGTAGGTGCTTACAGTACTATGATTATATAGTATTTATTATAATTTTAATTTAACTTTAATATATTCTTTTAAATCTGTATGACACGGCATTCCTAATATAGTCATGTTTTCAAATTATATTTTTATTAATTGTATTTCCTATATTATGTAATGGAAAGTGACTTCATGAATTATCAATATTGAAGTCATTTTCCAAATTGACGATTCTGTATCTATTTAATACAGGGAAAAAAAACAGCCCTTGCTTTCTTGCCGGTTCTTCTCAGTACAAGATCTCCCGCCGTAGATTTGCGGACCGATGGCGTAGCTTTTGGACGTTCACAAGTGCTTGTAACAGCCCAGACTGAATAAATAATTTAGACTTTGAATTGAATTTGAATTTTTGCATTCTGCATTTTTGCAACGATCACGCGCTAGTCGAACGGCGGACGGCGACGGCGACGGAACAAACGGCGGTTCTCGGACGTTAGACGCTCATTTATATACAAAATGTTGTACTCTCCAGCTACTCCTGTAATGTCTGAAGAGTGTATGTTGCGTCTGGTTTTTCCAATTCTCAGAAAATCGTCTCGCTTGTCCCGTCTTAGAAATCGCACTACCAGTGGTCGTGGGGATGATTTGCCCGTGGACTCAAGTTTTTTGTTTCGATTTTGTGGTTTACCGACTCGACTTGCGTATTCCAGATCGCAGACATCCAGTGGAAGGCCAATTCTTTGAGCCAAAGTCACGACAACATGAACAGAATTTTCGTTAGGTGTCTAGTTAAGGCCTTGTATTTCAACCTCGTTTCGAAGGGATTCCTTTGCTCGTTGCTTTAATTGTTCCTGTAAGGAATCTATTGTATTTTGTAGGCCTATATGTTGCTCCAGAGTACTTATCCGACCCTCATGTCTCTATGTTCAGTTGTTGTTCATCAAGTCGTGTGTTGCAACTCACTATGTGTGCAGAGATTGTTTTCATCTCGGTCCTCAAGTTTCCGACATCCCGCCGTAGTAGTTTAATTTCCTTCGCAAGCGTGTTAAGCAAGTCCACCCCGGGTGATGAAGTTAAAAGGGGTAACGTGGCGCTCTGTTTCCGTGGGCCACAAAGTGTAATGTTGCCAGTTTCATCATCTCGAGCTTCAGGAAATGTTCTCACCGGAGTGTTTGAGTTATCTTTTCTTGGCGCCTTAGACTGACATAGTGGGCACACCCAATGAGATATCAACTCTGTTTGATTTACGCATATAAGGTGAAAACATAAGGAACATTTACTGCTCCTAATACGCTGGATGGTTTTAATATTAATGACCTTCGTGCACGCTGCGCAACCAACCATTCCCATGTTTAAGAGTCGGGTCCTATCGAGTAGTGCGGAGCAAGGAGTACCGGTGGGTTCCAAAAGTTATTACTTTAAGTTACAAACTCAAAGAATGTAACCAGTAATGCAGGATTTAAACGTCAGTTTAAATAGCAATAGCAAAAACTGTATAAATTCAAACTCCTTTGCTCCCGCTTCGTATTATCTGCATTCACCCCTCCCGTCCGTGCAATGTTGACAATAATAACTGCGTTTAGTTGTTAAAGTGTGGATCAATCAGCTGCGTACAATTCAAACGCGTCACATTATGTATTGAAATGGTTATTTTGAATGCGTAATTAGTAAACTTCAAACAACAACGATAAATACCGTGTCCTCTGAGCTTCAAAATATCCTCCTCTGCACTGGTAGCGATCAGATTTTGTGCCACAATCTTGATAATTCACGGTGATGACGTCGCTGACAATAAGTAAAGATGCACAATTAAATTAAAATTTATAATTATATTTACGAGCTATCACGGTGATTGTTTACAGCTTGCATCTATCGCTCCGTTAATAATCTTACCCCCAAGGGAAAGAGGTGCGATTATGTATGTATTTTCTTTTAGCGTGATTATTATGCTGCCTGTTACAGCTGCTAAAGTTAAGCAACGTCATTTTGATCCGACCCATGACGTGTGTGAGACAGAGATGAAAGAATATGTATATTACTTTTATTAATGTTGGTTTCAAACTAAAATTGTATTTACCTTCGGCATTCACAATTATCGTTCCAACCACATTCCCGTTCTCGTTGATCCTATTCATTGTGTTTGTGGCTATGGGACCCTAAAACATGGGAATCGTATTTAGTTTTTGGCAATTGAAAGATACGCAACTAAATACAGTGTAAAGCTAGCCTAATAAGGCTAGCTTTACACATCAAAACCAAAATAATCTTTATTCAACATATACCTTTACAGGCACTTATTGACGTCAAAACAAACAAAACAAAAAAAACAATAACCTTGTTCGTCCGTACGAACAAGAAAAAAAAAACATACACTAAACTAAACTAAACATGAAAAATTGATTTTAATTCGTGTTTTGAATTTCTTTTCGTTTGTATTGTTCTGGTATAGTTTTTGTACTTCGTCATGGTAATTCGACAGTTCAGTTTAAAGTAGGGAATCTTCATTTTTGTAGATTCAAAATCAAAATCTGAAAAATTATTCTTTTGATAAGATTTTTACAATCACTTTTGCACGTAAATGCATTGCAAATATGCTACACCATTGGTTCACAAGTCTACGGTGGTAGACCTTTTACTGGAAAGAACCAGCAAGAGCAATTTTTCTTTTCTTTCTACATTTTTATAAACTCGTCAATTAGAAGCTAGCCTCAGATACAGTCTGAACCCAACTCTTCCTTTATAAGTTTAAACAAGTTCACATTATTATATATATAAAATCTATAGTTTCATTGTATTATTTATCATTGTCAAAATATTTGGCAACGTATTATTATTCGTGTACGAGTAAGTCGGGGCTGGGCACTGCGACTTATTAAGATCTATTGTGACCAGCCTCCTATATAGGTTCTATGTAGGCCCTACAGTAGCTCCCTTAACTGGGCACTGGCCAAGAAAGATAGGATGTTCCCAGTTCGGATTGTTTTTATTTCATCTGGGTCAAGGATGTGTTTCCCCAGGTGTCTGTTTCTTTTGTGAATCAGCGGTTGACAGTAGCACAAGAGGTGTATTGGTGTTTCACGCTCTTGTTCGCAGACTCTGCATGTGTCAGTGTCCTTAAGTTTCATGTTGTGAAGGTGTCTATTCAACTTGCAGTGACCGGTCAAAGCCCTAACCATCACGCTCAAGTTACTCCTGTTAAGCTTTAATAGCTCGTCAGTGCGTTTGCGAGAGTATGGTTCGATTAGTGCTTTTGAGTGTGTCATCCCGGACGTACTGACTTAAGAAGGCGAGTTTTCAGGTATTGCATGGCCTGGTTCTTTGAGATACCACAGATAGGCTCTGGGCCGAACTGTATTCCTTGAGCCCCAGCCCTGGCTAATTTGGCAACGTAACTATTAAGTTATTAAAATTATCGGTTCAGTTTAAGAAGATTACACGTAACGAGGCATCTTTCCAGCGTTATGCATGAGAAAACAGTTCATAAACGATTTCTCTAATACTGAGCGGAGCTCATAGCTAAATTTTGCTATATAATCTACCAATATAAAGCGAAGAACTGGCTTGTTATTGGGTTTAATCAAATGGATTTTTTTAAAGACAATTCGCTAGGTTTACAATGTTTTAAATTACTATTTATATTTTGAAGCGTCATTTATATTCTCAACTATCTGTCAACAATGTTTATAATAACAATTCAACAATATTTAAGACATTTGTGTGCAACGTTTAATTTAAACGAAACAAAACTAAAAAGAAACTGCATCCCATGGTAAAGGGAGATGTTTTTCAATTCCCCTTTTTAATCCCCCCTCAGTAAATCAACAAATTTGCACTTACCATAAAATTATGAGCTATCTCCATAATGATAAATGCTAAAATGAAAATATTACGAATTTTATTCTACAATACAAGATTGCTTTGGCAGTTTGTGAATTTGATTTGCTATCGACTATAGAGAGTATAGAATAAGTATGTAATATAAAAAAAGTTTACTATACCATTTGTGTCATGGACGTAGAAGAATTGTCACTTTTAATACTCTGCTTTGACGATAGATTTAATTTTGACCAAGGGATAACGTAGAAGAGCGTTATGTCTCTATTCCTTTGCCTCAATAGCAGTTTCAATACTTTATAAACATATTTATTTTAGGTGCTTCACGAAACCAGAATTCTCATCTAGTAATTTAACAACATCAGTTTTTTTTCTCTCTCTCTCATCTGAGTTTCATGAATCGTGCGCAGGCTTTATAATGAACTCGTCACTGCACAAGTATTAAGTTAGCTAGAAACATTTTTTTACTATTATCAGAGCTCATGTAACCCCATTTCTAAATAAAAGTGATCTTTTAAATATGGAGTCACGACGATTAGTACACTTTGCGAGTCTGCTCTTTTGGTGATTAAGAGTAAAAATCCACCATATCTATTTAATAAATTAAGGTTCACGCAGCGTCCGTCGCGTGTCGCTGACCGTCTTATTTGTCCACCATTTAGAACCGCTGCATTTCGAGGTAGTTTTCGCTATTCTGCTACAAAGTGCTGGAACAATATTCCTCCACCGATAAGAAATTGTCTTACAGTCAACACTTTCAAAAATAAATTAAAAAAGCATGCATTAATGCTGCAAAAAATAGAAAAAGTAGCAGGATACAGATATGTTTAGTTCAACTTATCACACGATTTACCTTCGCATATGTATGTATTATTTATGTATTTATTTATATGTATATGTGTGCGTATTAGTGTGTATGTATGTATATATGTATACTGGTTGGTGTCCATGGCTTCGTCTGCGCAGGATTGGTGTTTCGAGTGGCTTGTGGCAAGGGCTACCCTTGTTGCTGGGCTAGTGCCGACACAAATTATCATAATAATAATAGTAACAGGCCCCACAGAATACCCGTGGTCGTGGCGTAGATGTCGCGACCGTTTGCGGAGTGGGGACCTTTTTGGTACCCATATATATTGTATCTATATATTAAGTATTATAAATATTGTTAGTGTACCAAATAAACATTTTTCTTTCTTCTTTCTTTCTTTCTATTAGATATAATGTAGAAAAAGTTTTAGTGATGATACCGCTAAAATTCTTAAATAAATTTCGTTCATATTCGATATTTTTGAAAATAATCAAAAATATACGTAAAATTTTCACAAATCGGTTAATTTATTAACTTTTTAGTGAAATTAGCATTTTTTGATTTTGATGTTAGACAATGAAAATTTGATTTGAGATTATCTTTCTGTAATTATTAGCAAGATATATCACTTCTCTAAAGAGTTATTGGCGTTTTATAAATACACGGTAACAATAGCAAAATCTAAAAAATAAAGGGTAATAATTTCAAAACCATGACATCAATTTCTTTCATTTCCTGATACGTTTCGTTATCGTTTTTCAACAGATAACTATCATGAAAGCCGTAAGTAACTGAGAAGCATAAAATGCGAAGAGTAAGTAATATTATTAAACCGGTCCAAAGATCTGAAGAATGAAAGAAAGAAGTATTGAGTATTGAACGAGTAGGTCGTGTCAAATACGTTGGGAAATCTCCAGTATGGTCAACGGTTTATATGGGAGCTGGAGCTGATACTGCCTGCCTTATCGTACGCTAAACATGGCGGCAGAAATAGCGAATTGTAAGGCAAAGGAAATTGCATCACAGTGTGTTTTGCAACTGAACTCGTACGTGCAATATGTATCGTGGTAACATGTGCATAGCTTTTCCAATAATTTGATCGTTATAATAAAAGAAACAGTAGGAAATTGTACGCCATGACGGTTGTTTTCGCATAAACCGTGCTTCGCGTCGTCTACAATAATAATTATTATTTTGGTGTACTATTGTTATTATATCTAATATCAATTTTAATGTTATATGTAAACATGAGTGTAATTAAGACAACAAACGTTATTAGATTTTTCTTATTAATGGTATTTTCCTTCGCGAACTCGTAGTTCGTATTTTTATTTGGCTGTCCTAATTAAGATTGTTTTCTAGTTTCGCATACAAACGTATACATAGTCAATAGAATCTACATTATTCAATAGTAAAAGATAGAAAAATAGACCTTATTTAGTATACGATAAGACTTAACGGAAATACAAACGCAGCGTAGGTACGAGTATATGCGTAAGGCCCCAACTGTTATTTGGTAAAAAGACAAACATCAACTTCAGTACGTAAACCTTGGGAGTTGCTACCTCTACCACAAGTCTGTTTGTAACTCACGACATCTTTACGCCAGTATTTAAATTAATATTTATTTCTCATTATTACAGTGCCCACCATTTCACATCCTCTTTGCCCGAGGTGCGGTTCAGTGTTCCAATCAAAGAAAGTCATTTCTATTATAAAGGCCTGTTTTTCATTTAACATGAAATGCAATATTTTGTGTACGAACAACGTCACATCAAACAAAGTTCATGTCAAAGTCCTGTCAAAACAAACGAACTTCACAAAAACAAATTAATGTGTGAGAATATATTTATTAATATGTAGAATCGAAAGAATCACTTGCATGAAGGCTCCGTGAAGTAAAAGTATTAGGTAGTACACTGTCTATTGACACTGCATACTTACTTTCGAGTGATCGGCTGCTAAGTAATGGGTCGCAAGTTCGCTTCCAACACAGGACATATATTTTGTATGAAATACATAAATTTGTTCAAAAATTAATTTGTTGATACCTATTGACAACCCTACGTTAAAGTACGCAGAAGATTCAATCTATTGTAATATATCGCGCTAACTACTTCATAAAACAATAACTAGCTAAATCAATTAGCAATAAATTCTAATGTAATGAAGTAATAAGTAAGATTTCCAAATTATAATTAATCTTAGTATTTAAACACACAAATGTAAATACTAATCATATATAGATAACTAAACATTGTTAGTCTTGAGGAATAGTTAGAACATAAATATAGATGGGGCTATGACTGTGGGGGACAAGACCATCTGTCCCCACAAAACGGAGAACAATCCCTTTCTCCTGATCGACAAATGATATGTTACTTGTAAAATAAATAATTTATAAAGAAATGTAAAAAAAAAGACTAACACAAACAAAAAAGAGTGCGGACCAAAGAGTCCGCAGAAAAACAAAAACAAAAAAAATTATAGTAAATTTATATATATATATATATATATATATTATATATATATATATATATAATATATATATATATATATATAATATATATATATCGTATTGCGCTTACAACAAGCTAGTTTTTTTTGTTACCAGTTAACTAGGGCTGTAACTTGGAAATTATTGCTTTCATCTTGAGATCAGTTATTTCCAAAAGATTTTCAAACGCTTTTAGATCTTAGACAAGCACCCAGTGTCCATCTAATAAGTAACTTATAAGTCCCTTAAATATTAATTCCAGGCGCTGAAGCTCCTTGTATATAATTGAATGTTGTCACAAATTATTGAATGTCCTGAAAACTATCGAAGTTGTTATATATTTATCTATTCAAATAGACAAACAAATATTTGAAAGCTATCAAGTACGCCTATGAATAATTGGCAATTATGTTTAGTCTATTCTCTACTCTAGTAATAAAAATATAGAAACCAAAATTGCTTCAAAAAATTCGAGAAGAACAAAATCCACTCAGGTTCACTCTCGTTCCGTTTACAAATAAATACATATGTTCCGATTTGAAACATTATTTTTTATCACTTCTTATTTATACATTAATGGATGTTGATGGGATTGTGTTACATACTGCCACGGTCATTGTTTTGAATATGTTTCCATCGTTTCATGAAATGTTTACGATGTTGATGGACATTTGTTTTGTTAAAAAAAGAACGTATTTTTTTATACGTACACCTTTTTATCTGAGCACGGTAATAAATAAATAAGTACATTCTACATGTTCTACTTAACAAGATGAATAATACCATTAGGTTGGTATTAAAAAGGTAATCTTCAAAATACAGATAGTTTCTTTATTTGATTTACTATGTGAGTTTGATCTAGAGATCAAATAATAAAGAGTTATTGGTTTTTATTCATAACTCTCTGGGAACACCTTTCATAGTGACTGTAATATTTTTTGTTATGCCCACTAAATAGGAATGGCGCAAAGAATAAAACTCATTAGATATACACATATAAACTTTCTCGTAGCGCCGGTGTTGATATAGTGTTACAAGTTCAGCTTCCGGCACGCCGCCCCGCTAAATTATAAATTGTATTACCTCGATATATCAATTAATTATCACATAGTTATCTTTTATTAAAATTATTAATAAATTATAAAACTAATCTAAAGCCAATACTGACAGCCGTAATCAAATTATTAATCATAATCTAATATACTGAAAATGCCACTTCCGGTTTACGGAACCTAATTTAATTTAAAAATCTATACAATGTTTAATTATATAATTATACTGCTTAGTAATAATTTTGATGCAAATTAATAACTATTGTTGTATTGCATTGTATTAATATTGTTATAAATCGATTAATAAGTTGCTTGTGTAAAAGTATAAAAGCCAGTGTCCGCCATTTTTAGAGCATTATTAAACTGTCTGCTGATAGCATAACATCGCAACGTTTATTTAACCCTGTGCCGTGTACACTTCAGAAGTGGGATGGAGACGCCCCGCGGTCCTTATTATCATGGGTTAGGGAAAAGAAGAGCGAGTGATGCATCCACCGAAAATGTTAATCAGGAAGAAAATATCGATTTTTTTTCTTATTCACCGGAAGAATATTCATCCTCTACAAGGAAAAGACGAATAACTCATTTGGATGCCGAAACAATACCGAAGTTTGACCCGGGAAAAAGTCTACAAATGTGAAAGGGTGGTTGCACAAAATTGACCAGTTGGGTAATCTTTACGACTGGGAAGAAAGAGACAAGATATTCGTCATGCAAACCCGATTACGCGGTGCAGCTCGAGACTGGTATGATGACCTTGACGACTACGATGCGAATTGGATATCATGGAAAGAAAGGTTGACAAAAGCATTTCCCCGATCATCAGACTTCGTAGACCGCTTAGAAGAAATGCTCGCACGTGTGAAAGGTAGTCGTGAATCTATGACGTATTACTATCATGATAAAATATCTCTTATGAAGAAGTGTGGCATAGAAGGCGAAGATGCATTATCTTGTCTTATTCGCGGCCTACCCACTGAATTGCGTGCAAACGCAAAAGCTTGCTGTTCCAAGACTCCTGAAGAATTATATTATAGTTTTCTTTCTTCGTTAGAAAACTATAAGAAGATAGAAACGAGGACAACGGAGACTAAGTCAACGTGGCAACGAGGCATTACGGGTCAGATGCCGAAGATCTGTTACAACTGCCGAAGAACTGGACACACCGCTAATGATTGCAGATCTACGCGCTGTCAAGTTTGCCAACGTCTGGGTCACTCTACCACCTCGTGCTGGTATGGGGCTAGTACATCGCGCGATGCACATACAATGAAGAGCCAACAGGTACGTAATGTTAACTTTGTGTCAAGTGAAGTTATAATTGATAATTACAAGAAAACAGTTATGATAAATGGTCACAAAGCAATCGCATACATCGATACAGGTAGTAAAATTAATATTATAACCTCGAACATGGTCGAATTACTAAATTTATATACTACTTTCTCAAATGTTATTATGAGAGGTTTCGGTGGATACCTGACTACTTCATTTGGTAACACTAGTTTTGTACTAGATATTGATGATTTACGCCTAAATACTACTGCTGAAATAACAAACGCTAACATGTACGGTACAGACCTAATAATTGGCCAGCCTACAATTAATCAAAACGATTTAAATTTGTTGATAACGGCAAACTCAGTTAAGTTCGTAGAAAATTCTTCATTTATGTCACCAATGTCTAATATATGTCTAGATAGCCCAGATTTGGTTACAAAAACACCATTATTCTTATCTGAAAATGCGAATATCCCACCAGGAACAAGTTGCTGTGTAAAAGTTTATACTAATAGAAGCCTACTGCCTAATAATATTCTTATCACACGGACAGTGATATACTCATTGGGTAAAGAATCTTATTTTATTCCACCTACTATTTTATCCCCTAATAACTTACAGCTTAGGGTAGTAAATCTCGGAGATTCGTCAATATGTTGGAGAATTGATAGACTTGTTGTTCGAGCAGAATTATTAGTCCAAGCTGATGTCACTTTAATAAGTAGTGCTATTCGACCTGATACTATAAGTAACATACAAGGAAACAAAATATCATTAACAGATTTAGATGTAGGGGACTTGGACCCTAAAGAAGCCAACTTATTATTATCACTATTAAATAAGTACAAACATTGTTTTGCCGAATGCAGTAGCGAATTAGGGTCTACGGATTTAGTTGAAATGCAATTGACTACTACCAGCGATCGACCTGTATTTTGCAAACCGTATAGATTACCTTATAAAGAAAATGAAATTGTTAGAGAGAAGGTAGACGAACTTTTATCTGCAGGTATTGTTAGAGAGTCAAATTCATGTTATGCAAGCCCTGTGATTCTGGTAAAGAAAAAGGGGGGTGACCATCGTCTCTGCATTGATTATCGTGCTTTGAACGCATGTACAGTTAAAGATCGCTTTCCTTTACCACATATTGATGATCAAATAGGACGGTTAGCTGGAAAAGTATACTTTACGGTTTTAGATATGGCTCAAAGTTACTATCAAGTGAGGGTAGCTGAAGATTCCATACACAAAACTGCATTCATTACATCCTTTGGTCAATTCGAGTTCATGAAAATGCCGTTTGGGTTGGCCAATGCTCCTGCTGTTTTTTCTCGTTTGATACGTAAAGCACTGGGGTCCTTAGATAACAGAATAGCTACCTACCTTGATGACGTAACTTTGCCTACAATAACAAGAATTGAAGGTATTCAATTATTAGAAGAAGTATTGATACTCCTTTCTCAAGCCAATCTTAAATTAAATTTAAACAAATGTTCATTTTTAAAAACTAGTGTTAATTACCTAGGTCACGAAATCACCGAAGGCTCTCTTAGACCAGGACAGGCAAAAATTAATAGCGTACTGCATTTTAAGCAACCACGAAATGTACACGAAGTACGTCAATTCGTAGGATTAGCGTCCTATTTCCGTAAATTTGTTAAGGGGTTTGCTGAAATTGCTAGACCGTTGACTTATTTGACAAAAAAAGGGGTAGACTGGATGTGGGGACCAGAACAAGATAGCGCATTCAATACTTTAAAATTAATATTAACAAAACGGCCAGTTTTAGCTATTTACGATGCACATGCAAATACAGAAATTCATACCGATGCCAGTAAAATAGGATTAGGTGGTATTCTACTTCAATATCAAAGTGATAAGTCCCTTAAGCCGGTAGCGTATTTCAGTCGTGTAACTAGTCCTGAAGAAATGCACTACCACAGTTATGAGTTGGAGACCCTCGCTGTGGTTGAATCTTTAAAACGTTTTCGCATATATGTCACAGGCATACCTATAAAAATTGTAACTGACTGTGCCGCTTTAAGAACAACGCTTAGTAAGAAAGATTTGATACCGCGTATCGCCCGATGGTGGCTTACGATACAGGACTTTGATATTGAAATTGAATATCGACCAGGAGATCGAATGAAACACGTAGACGCACTTAGTCGCAATCCTGTACATATTGTAAACATTCTCCACATTGACGAATCTGATTGGCTCTTAACCTTACAAGTGCAGGATGATAGCATTCAAGGGATTATTAGGCAAATTAATGAGGGTAGTACGAATCCCGATATTATCAACAATTATAAAGTTACTGACGGATATTTATTTCGTAAAACTGTTCACGGGGATAGATTTGTCATACCAAAACTTTCAAAATGGTCATTATTACAAAAATACCACAATGAGGTAGGGCATTTAGGGTTTGATAAGTGCGAAAAGGTTATAAAAACGCATTTTTGGTTTCCTAATATGACAAGATTCATACGTAAATACATTAAGGCGTGCCTACGCTGTGCATACGGGAAAGGTAATTATGGAAAGACTGAAGGTGAATTACATCCTATTAAAAAAGCAGCGATTCCTATGCACACATTGCACGTAGATCATTTAGGGCCATTTTTAAAATCTCGCAATCGTAACTGTTATATATTAGTAGTAATTGATTCCTTTACAAAATTTGTTTTTGCCAAGGCAGTAAGGAGCGTTAGTTCCTTAGAAACTATTCAAAACTTAAAAGAAATACTGTCAGTTTTTGGTAGTCCATACAGAATAATTACCGACCGAGGAGTGGCCTTCACAAGTAGATATTTTAAGGAGTTTGCGGTACAAAAACAGTTCAAACATGTCTTAAACGCAATCGCATCTCCACGTTCGAACGGCCAAGTAGAACGCGTAAATCGCACTATTATAAACGGTTTAAACACCACTGCCGAGAGTGAGTGCACTTGGGACGAAAAACTTATGGAAGTAGTTTGGGGTATAAATAATTCTCCACATTCGGTTACGGGTGTTTCTCCATTTCAGCTAATGTTCTCTCATGACAATAATCTGTTACCTGCTTTTCCCTCTACTTCCACAAATGATACTACCCCACAAGACCAACTACACGAGCGTCGACGACAAGCCAAATTGCGTATTGATAAATACATGGAAGTTATGAAAAATCAGTATGACAAAAAACACAAAAAATGTAGAAAATATCTAGTAGGTGAATTAGTTTTATGGAAAGGTGGGTTAACCCGCAGTAACAAAGTAGGCGTGACAAAAAAACTAGGCAGTTTATATACTGGTCCATATAAAGTTATAAAAGCCGATCACAATATTGACCGGTATACCATAAATAGCATACAAGGTATTAAAGGTTACAGAAAATTCAGTGCAGTAGTGCCCTCTGATTCGTTGCGTCCCTATAAACCTTCGGTATCTGACAGTTCCACCGATTCTGATCATGAAATCGATAGAGATGATTTGATTGATTTATTAGAGAGTTAAGAGTTGTTTGTATCAAGTTTCTATTCTTAGAAAATACATCAAAATTGTCGATAATAATCTGTAATAAAGTAAAATAAATAAACCAAACAATTTTATTTACAATTCCAATACACTAAATAATAACATGTTTCGGTGACTACTATGTACATCTACTGTCTCTGTGTGATATGACAGGTAGATCTGTGTGACTACTATGTACAACATCTACTGTCTCTGTGTGATATGACAGGTAGATCTGTGTGACTACTATGTACAACATCTACTGTCTCTGTGTGATATGACAGGTAGATCTGTGTGACTACTATGTACAACATCTACTGTCTCTGTGTGATATGACAGGTAGATCTGTGTGACTAATGTACAACATCTACTGTCTCTGTGTGATATGACAGGTAGATCTATGTGAGTACTATGTACAACATCTACTGTCTCTGTGTGATATGACAGGTAGATCTGTGTGACTACTATTGACAACATCTACTGTTTCTGTGTGGTATGACAGATAGATCTGTGTGACTAAAATACAACGTTCAACCATATGTAACATTTATTATATCGATGTGGTATATATTAAGTAGATTTGTGACTATTAACTACATAACAATTGTACAAAGGCGCATACAACACCTACTGTTTCTGTGTGATATGACAGATAGATCTGTGTGACTAAGTCTATCAACAAAATTCTATAAACAACATCTATCTACTGTTGCTATGTGATAACTCCATGTGATTTCGTTATAAGTGAACAATAAAAAGGGCTTTGTTGTGAAACAGATCAATTGAATAATGTTATATAAACAACAAAGGTATTATTGTAAATAAAAGGAATTATCTTCGTATATCATTTTTCAGGTAAAAACATCCATAGATAATGGCGCAGATGACAAGTGCCGTGAGGCGCCACGGCAGTGGCAGGATGGCCGAATGTTACAAGTTCAGCTTCCGGCACGCCGCCCCGCTAAATTATAAATGTATTACCTCGATATATCAATAATTATCACATAGTTATCTTATTATAAATTATTAATAAATTATAAAACTAATCTAAAGCCAATACTGACAGCCGTAATCAAATTATTAATCATAATCTAATATACTGAAAATGCCACTTCCGGTTTACGGAACCTAATTTAATTTAAAAATCTATACAATGTTTAATTATATAATTATACTGCTTAGTAATAATTTTGATGCAAATTAATAACTATTGTTGTATTGCATTGTATTAATATTGTTATAAATCGATTAATAAGTTGCTTGTGTAAAAGTATAAAAGCCAGTGTCCGCCATTTTTAGAGCATTATTAAACTGTCTGCTGATAGCATAACATCGCAACGTTTATTTAACCCTGTGCCGTGTACAATAGTGTGAGTAATAAAACGCAAATGGAAATAATGGCGGGAAATTCAAAAAATCTTGAGGCGACAAGACAACACTCGTTATACTCTGAGAAAAAACGTTGACACTTGTATTTTTTTTATGAAATTATAGATATTTTCATAGAATTAAAAAATAAATAAAAAAGTTAATATTTCTTACACTCGCACCAATTAGCCTAGCCCAAAGTAAGCTCTGACAGGCTTGTGCTATGGGAACTAGGGTAACGGATAGACATACATATATTATACATTGTTTAGGAATTATGACATATGGACCGCAGAAAAGGAAGGGCAATAAAAAAAAAAGATTTTTCACCTTAGCAGCTCAAACATACTGTGTTCCCTGCTTAAAAAGAGTGAGGGAAATGCGTTTTCCCTCACTGAGTGAGGAAAATTGATTTGAATTTAGAATGCTGCGAATTATCATTATGTACGAAACACGACATTCGAAATTCGATTTATTAAATGTAACTTTTTTTTTTTATTCTTTATTTAATGGCCACACACCTTAAGGTTAAGCCGGCCAGACATTAGATAACAATCTACATACAATTTAACAAAAGATATAAAAATAAACGCAATATTATGTTAATTAATTAAATGTAACTTTTAATAACTGTAATTTTAAAATTTAATACATAATTAGTTTTTGCAAATATATGTGGTTTTATTAATTCATATTGTTTCATTTATATCTCTAATAATGTTCTCACTGCTAAGGTGAAAAGTTGTATGTGTCACTCGAGAGAAAAGTTATTTCCATCTCGTGCCTTTGAGTCAAAATTAGCACTCGCTTGAAAAAACCAACTTTCCTCTGTAGTTGAACAAATAACTATTGACATACGTTACTGTTGCTACGGATTTAACCCGGTCGCATTTTTCAGCAATATTAATTCGTAATTACATATTTACGGAAGTGTATCACAGGGATTTAAATATACGGATTATATCACTTGCGGATCCACACAAACAGCGAGTGTTTTGTGTCTTGAAGATTGGATTGGAAAAGTGGATAACCACGTGTTCACTTCATTACACTTACAAGTATCAGATTATCTATACTAATATTATAAAGAAGTAAAGTTTGTGTGTTTGTAAATTGTAAGGGGTAATCTCGGGATCTACTGAACCGATTTTAAAAATTCTTTCACCAATAGAAAGCCACATTATTGCGGAGTGTCATCATCATCATCATCATCATCATCATTATCATTCATCATCATCATCATCATCATCATCATCATCATCATCATCATCATCATCATCATCGATTTTAAAAATTCTTTCACCAATAGAAAGCCACATTATTGCGGAGTGTCATCATCATCATCATCATCATCATCATCATCATCATCGATTTTAAAAATTCTTTCACCAATAGAAAGCCACATTATTGTTGAGTGTCATCATCATCATCATCATCATCATCATCATCATCAGCGGACGGCGCGCGATGGCTTCGGTTTAATTCCGTTCGCTTTCGTGCTCGCTTCGGGGATTATTAATATTATGCCCAACGAAGTGGGCGCGGGTCAGTTAGTATGGTATATATTTATAAAAACATACGGTAGGACACATGAGTACACAAAGACAACATAAGTAAAGCCGCAAGTACTGCATGGTATGTAAAAACACGCATATAATTAGTGAATAAAATAAATATAACAATTGCGGGTGTCTACGCTACAATTCTAGCAGAGCGTGGTTTACTTTTCGGTTACGGACCTTTTATTATGTAATTTTTTTTTTTTTGTTTAATTATAAATATTTATTTATTTATTTATTTATTTTTTCTCCACAATCTTACAATAACAAAAAATGATCTAAACCTAATGGCAGACCTTAAAACTACTTTACTGTTTAAGATTGAAGAGACTGGTGGCTGAACTAAGCTGATTTAAGCCTGTGTCTCAGTCCACCAGAGCTCTCTCAACTTGGAAGGGTACATTAAAATTATGTTTACCAATAGGTTGTAAAATAAGTTGTTGCAATATGTACATGCAATATACGAAAATTAAATATCACAACATTAGATGTTTTATATCGAAGTAAGAATACCTGTCTGTACGTATCCAATATTTAAATAACAGGTACCTCTTATTTATACGCCAGCAAATGACTCCCGAGAGTCAAATTTGGTATACAGGGCGTCCCACAGTCATGTCACACGGAGGGAAAGTATATTAAATATTGAACGTAAGATATTTTACTAAAAGCAGACATCGTTTTATTTTTAATAATAAGTAGAACTGCATTCACAGATTTTTTGAAAATCGCCTTCCTCAACCGGGAATCGAACCCGCCAAATGTGATAGAAAAATTACATGTATTTTATAATAGCGTTTGAAAGGGCTACTCATAAGCATTATTTTTTCCTAAATAAACTGCAGGGACGCCCTGTATACTCTTGTATGGACGCTATGCAATAATAGAATTTTAACAATAATGATTAACAAACAATAAACAGTAATGATTTATAATTGATTAATGTAGGTACTTGTTTGGATTATATAGTATACAGTAAGGATGGATTTATGGAAGTTGGTCATATTAGCTATTAAAGTTGTGTAAGGGGAAAGTTTATTTAATTGGTACCATTAGATCTTCGGTTTCCAGATAGGAAAGATTTTGTAAATATTGTGTAACTTTTGATTTCAAATTTCTTTGTTTTATATATTAATAATTTTGATATATATTAACAACCACGACTAAGGTACGAATGCTCGCATTCATCGCACAAACATCTACCCCCACCGGGATTCGAATCCGGGACCTCAGAGACACCTTGAAACCGGTACTAACCACTCAACCACAGAGGTCGTTAAATGTTAAATTTGTAAAAATATACCACTGCTGCTAAGTCCTTTTCCGGCTCCCCAACTATCTGCATACTAAATTACATTAAAATTCATTGAGTTCTTTTATAAACTTTTCCCACATTAAAAAGACAATATCTCGCAGCAAAAATAAGATAATTAAATACTGATAATTTAATTTTTTTTTATAGGATAGGGCAGCAAACGAGCAAACGGATCACCTGGTGGTAAGCAATAACCGTTGCCCATGGACACCCGCAACACCAGTGGAGTCACAGATGCGTTGCCGGCCTTTTAAAAGGGAATAAGAGGAATAAGGGGAATAAACGGGAATAAGGGGGGTTGGGCCTCCGGTACCCTCACTCACTCGGCGAAACACAGCGCAAGCGCTATTTTACGCCGGTTTTCTGTGAGGCCGTGGTATCACTCCGGTCGAGCCGGCCCAATTCGTGCCGAAGCATGGCTCTCCCACGGTAAAATTTAATTCCGAAAGCACTAGATTTCGGAACGTCAATTCTGTTTAAGTATTTCTATGTATTTTTTCTTAACTTAATCAGTCTTAGTCTAAAGTCAAATTATTGATTTAACTGTTTTTATTTGTCCATTTTATATATAGTTTTTATCGCACATATATTTCTTTATTGAATAGTAAGCACTTTTAAAGTAGGCATATTACATATTCTACAAGCGGTGTTCTTTCACGAATTTGTAGTTTGTCAAACCTTAAGTTATCATCAAAATAATCATAAAAAAACTGTGCATTTGGTACTTTGGCCTGTTCTCTATTACACTAGCTCAGTGTGCGTTGGTGACGATATCAATAATTGCGAAGGTAGATTTTGTGTAAATAAATAAATGTGGAATCTCTAAAGAGCTTTGAATATTACAGTCAATATGCATGAAAAAATTGGAACTCTCCGAAAAATGACAAACCGGGATCTGATCACGCGAATTGTTAGGGGGCAGGTAATAAACCTTTTTTTTTGTTGAAAATTTTGAAATGCGTTTATCTCAGCAAGTATTAGTGTTAGCGACTCGCCTTTTTTTAATGTAAGAGGACACTGAGGACTACATTTTCTGTCATTGAAGTGACGTCATCCGACTTAAAATGCAAAAGCTAGGCGCTAAAGTTTCAAATAAGTGTCTTTTTGTTATATTCATTATGAAATAACATTTTTTTTGCAATAATTTAAATGAGAAAAAAAAACTTTCACTAGGTACGTGGGAATAGTTTCGACACAGGCACATAATGTACGATTTGTAAAATGCGACAAGCTTCAGCTCGAAAACGGTAATTTTTATGAAAAAAGAGGACCTCCTAGGTCCTATAATAAAACGGTTGGATCCAATAAAAGTGTTGCAAAGTCATCGCTGTCCTCATTCGGGAATTTTGATCTTGAGTTTATACTATGTGCCCGCAATGAAATAAGGCGATGTGACTGGGCCGGACTTAGGGGCTACTCCTAAGATTGTGTCATTTGTCGGTTGTTTTAAACTTTGTTTATGTAATCCAGAAATGTTAAATTATATTATTACTTTATTCCATTTTTCAAACGAAGAACTTCACCGGAATGAAACGCTTTGAATTGAAGAAGGAGGGTTTTAGTCCCTTCCTGAAAAAATTATCACTGCACTTTTCATCTCTACAACTGTGTTTTTCAAATATTTGATTACGCATCCCGCGTATAGGCTAGATATTTTTATGGTAATTTCGTTTAAAACAAAATTTATATATTACATTTATACTTAGTGATCACATAAAAATTTAAGAATAACAAAGCAAAAAAGGCTTTCATGGAATTGCTGAAAAGATAACAATGCTTAGGTTTAATAGTTACGTTGCCAAATACTTTGAATATAATAAATAACACAAGAAACTATAGTTTTAATTGATATAATGTTAACTTGTTGAAACTTGCAAAGGGAATTTGGATCCAGAATATTTATTTGAGGCCTGATTTTAATTGACGACTCTCTAAAAATACAAGCAGAAGAAAAAATATTTCTTTTTAGTATAAAGATTCCCGCCGTAGACTTGTAAATTAGTATGGCATCTGTGACGTGCAAAAGTTATTGCAAAAATCTTAATATGTTATATAATGTATTTAAAGTTTTGATTTTGATAGAAATGCTATGTGACAGAAAACAAAATATTGATAACGAGTGTGTAATGTGCAAGGCTGGCTGTGGATGTAATGTACGATATATATAAAAGAAACTTCATTTTTACTGAAGCTTCCCATTATTCCCCGAGCTCCCTAGGGAATCCGACCGACACAGTTTGAAAAAGGCTGTAATATTCAAGTTGCAGCCGCTCGTCATTGGCGTGTAGCTATAATTAATCCTGGTTCTATAATTACTTTATCCGCGGCGAACTCGCTTCACGGGGATCATAGTAAAATGGCCGTTAGTTTAATAGACCGGATAATTAAACTTACACTATTCACGATATTATGAGGTCAGTTAGAAAATTTTTCGTTGTAAGCTTTTGTATGAAAGGGTTATTCGATGCATAAAAGTTTTTTTTACTAAGTGGTGTTGCAGCCTTTTCAAGTCGCCGAGACCTTTGCAGATCTATTGTGACATCCTCTTGTTGAATTACAGCACCTGCCCAAGTCCTACCCCGATCATGTGATCATGTAATCTGGAGAGATCGAGTGGCCTCCTAGGTGCCGGCACTGAAGACATATTTTTGAATCATTAGAAGTAAATTTGGAATTCGAATACGAATACAAATCGTGTGCGAAATTATTTTCTACTGCTTAGAATTTTATAGATTTTTGAATCACTCAAATTCAGTGTTGTCATTAAAAACAAATTCTTGATTATTTCCGTTTCACGCAGAAAAATTAAAAATCACAACAACAAAAACAAAAAACCGGCGATGACCCACACGTGAAACGGATCACTGTCAACGTCACTTCAGCGTTGGATATTCTACTAGTAGAAATCAAAGACGAGTAGGTTGAACCACTCTTTGCACAACACACGAAATGAAAGTTCAGAAATAGTAAATTCGGTAATTCGTATACGAATCTCACGATTACGAATGCGAATTTGTTTTCTATTGTTTCAAAAATTCTTCACCTGTACTGGTGCAGAACCATTTGAACAGGAGTTAGTTCTTATCATACGTCACCCAACGTTACTATTTTCCTATGAATCATATGGCACCCAAATTTCATAATTTGTTGTGATCACGTATTATTGACAACTAGCATTCCGCCCGCGACTTTGCACGTGTCATAACGTTTGATTTTCCAAAAAGTAATATATATATATAATTCTTCACTCTTACCGGGTCTTTTTTTTATAGTATAGGGCAGCAAACGAGCAAATGGATCACCCGATGGTAAGCGATAACCGCTGCCCATGGACACTCGCAACACCAGAGGAGTCACAGATGCGTTGCCGGCCTTTTAAAAGGGAATAAGGGGGGAAGGGAATAAGGGCTCCTCCGGTACTCACTCGGCGAAAAACAGCGCAAGCGCTATTTTACGCCAGTTTTCTGTGAGGCCGTGGTATCACTCCGGTCGGGCCGGCCCAATTCGTGCCGAAGCATGGCTCTCGCAAGGTAAATTCACGGTAAACTCTGCAATCATTCTCATCACTCAGCTAGCTGTTTCAAACAGATTTGTAGGAAAATATATTTTTCTGTGGACAGACCATAGTCTGAAATTATTCCCATATCAACTATCATCAATATGAAGCGACAATATAAAATCAATATAAACAGATTGTGAATCTATTCAAACAAAAATTTCCATCTTCTGTTTCGACCAGCTTTAGGATGAAATTTTATCAAAAAGGTCAAAGATACTACTGGGCACAACCTGGAGCACAAGATAGATAAGTGGCACAACCTGGAGGAGGCCTTCACCCGCACGGGGGTTCCTATGGAAGAAAAATAATTATTACCTTAACTAATAAATACTAACAAAAATTACTTTATTAATTTATATTAACTATACACTACATATAATTACTAATCCACTATACAAAATGTTACTTACTTTATAGGAGCAAATAAAAAGGCTTTTCATTTTGTTATTGTTAATAGTATTTATTGATAATAGAAAAATAAAAGTTGTGAATATATATATATATTTTTACATTAATAACAAAATAACAAATAGGCGTGGAGTACGGGCCTTGGGTTCTTGCGTGAATTTTGTATGGGGCATACTTGGCCCCTTTGCGCCGCTGCATTTTAAAACAAAAGGCCCAATTATGTTTTCTTGCAGTGTAATTACTTGGAGTGAAATATAATTAGAAACAGTGCCAGTGTCCCTTAGTAGTATAACTTATTTCTAATTTCCCATTGAAAGACGTCAAGGTACTTGTTATTATATTATACCAAGGCAATCTAGCAGTGATCCTGTGTTGGTTCTAGGACTTAGGTGGACTAATTGAATATAATGTTTTTATTTATATATCGCACTAATAATACAATAGTGTATCAACTCAAAACGTCGTACTTGACATAATACTATAAAACACACGCAAAATTTGATTCCTCACGCGTGATCAAGACCGTCGTTCGATTAGTGCAAAAACAGAATAAGGATAAATTAAAAAACTTATGTGACAGTTATTCAATTTGCAACTATTACATGAAGTGAGTAATAAGTTTTTTGTTGATTCTGAAAAATGTTCGATTTTGAGTTGATACACTATTGTATTATTAGTGCGATATGTTTATATTTTGTCATCATACAGATTTAATGTAACTCGCGTCATACCCCTCGACATACTTCTAGCTGTTATGACAAATCATTCACCACGGCTATGGAATATACATAGGCTGCCTCATTCCGTGTGTGATAGTGCTTCTCTGGATGTCCTAGGATAAAATACCTACTGTTTATTTGTATCTATTGTTATCAAAAGTAAATTTTAAGTTCTTGACTTGACCACGACTATGTAACCCCCCCTGGCGCCAAAATTGGATCCGCCCTTGTGTAGATAAAAAATATTTTCTTTTGGTTTTGTCATGTTGATTATTCTAAGCCGCGTCTATTTTTGACGACTTCTGTAGCCGAGTGTTTTTTTTTTTTTCCTCTGGAGAGGAGGCTGAGAATCCTCATGGATACCAACGCAACAGGCAAGCAGGGATGCGTTGATTATGTCGGACTCCTGGTGAATCGAGGCGGCTCGACCCAACAGACCTACCGACTAAACTCAACCTAGCCTTGGCCCTAATGGCCCTACGGCTTGAATGGAGTGGTTAGCCGAGTGCTTTGTACACTGGTTTCAAGGTGTCGCCAGCTCTGATCTCTCTGGTTCGAGTCCCAATGGAGACAGATGTTCGTGTGATGAATGCGAGCGTTTGTACCTTAGTCATGGTTGTTAATATATATTTCTTAATTTTATATATGTATAATATATGTTTCTCTATCCGTTACCCTGAACAAGCCTTGCAGTGTTTACTTTAGGCTAGGCTTATTGGTTTGGGTGTATGAATTATTTATTATCGTCTGTGTATAATCGCCATCATGGCAATTTTAATAACGCTATTGTGCTACGGGTATTAAGAGTATTAACTAACGGTATAGAGTTCTCAGTACCAGTTCTAGTGATGAAAGAAGTTGTCATTTTCTGGCTTATTGGCTCTTGTCATAGCTGGATAAGGCAAATTGTGCAATATAATGAAATATAGGGCGTGAGATAATTTTAGCGCTGTGAAATTAGAATAGATTTTTATAGATTTATTATTTTTTTTATAAAAATCTAAAAAGCGAACTAAATAACAATACAAAACAAACAGGTCCAGTCCTGTGGGACACTTTATATTTGTCCAATAAGCTCAAACAAAACCTTGGAAACAAATTACCATGCATACCAAGAGACTGAAACTGTACAATTTGACGGAACTGATAACAATCAATTCCTCCAAACGTCTTATCAAAATCTATTAAATAAATATCAACTTGGTTACAAATGTCCATTTCATACCACACAAGGTTTCAGTGGTAAAAGTTCGTTGGTATGCGATAAATCTCCGATACGAACAATACAATTGACGACTGTCAAATAAATCATTTTCATATGCTCATACTACATGGCAATATTAGTATATACTCGGTCAATAAAACAAGACTAAACTTAATAATTAAACCACGCACTAAGCGTTTCGCTTCTACTTTCATAATGCGCACAGCAAAGGAGTGGAATTCCCTCCCGCCGGATATTTTTCCAGATATATACAATCTGGGCCTTTTCAAGGCAAGAGTGAATAGGCACTATATGAACAGGCATGGACCATCTTCGGCCTCATCGTCACTTACCATAAGGTTAGATCGAGGCCAAATGCCTGTCCTTAATGCATACAAAAAAAAAAAAACTTCTTTAACTATTTCGGTACCAAATTGGTGTATTCTCGATAATTAGCTCAGCACAAATTGAGCCCAGCCAGACCAGTTTCCATTTCAGCTGATCTGGTTGAAGTCCAATTTATCGATTGTCACAGTCTCGAGCTAATCTGAATTCTATTTCCGAGAGCGAGTCGTAGGCGACAGATTTATCGGGTGTACTAAATGGGGCGCTTATGGCACATAATTTGATACCGTGATAATTGTTATGGGCCATATAGTCAAGATTCCTTGATCATCGTGTAAGATCAATTTGCGAACAAACTTGTGTACTTACAACCTTTGGTAAAAATGGTTTAAATATTTAATGAACTATAATGAATGAAAAATATTTTCACAACATTAATTAAAATGTATTCTGTTCATATTTATGTAATTCGAAGTTATATTCATCATCTCTCATCAGTTCCCAATGATTTCTATACTGATCGGTCCTGTGTTGCGCATCCAGCGCTTTCTTGAGAGATTATTAAGTCGTTAATCCACCTGCCGGCGAGTTTCATCATCTCTGCGTTTCTTTACCCTTTGCCAGTCACTTGCCCTTCACCTTGCAGTCAGCGTCAGAAATGTGCCCTGCCTATTGTCACCTAAGTTTCTTATTCCTTTGAGCTCTATCTTGATTCTTCTGCGGCTTTATCATATCTGACTAGATCATCAAAGAAATTCCAAGCATAGCCATCGCCATTTTCGTTTAGCTGACTTTAAGGTTCCTCCTTATAAGGCTTATTTGTAAATGGCCAGGATTCGGTGTTATATGTAATCACTCACAAATGGAAAACCTTAACATGGTCAATGCTCGATGAGCAAATGGTCAAGGCATCAGGTTTGTTGTAGATGCGGCTATTAGTCTAACTCGAGTGTTACAAAGCAATAAACACATTACAATCTTATATGACAAGTTGGCAGCACTGTAGTAAGTACTACAGTGTTGCCAACTGAAAAAGTTACAGATGATCACAAGCTGGCAACGCATACTGTTGTAATTTTGGGGGTTGAAGATTGTCGAAAGCTTATAAGTTGTTGTGGTTTTTGTGGGGGTTGCAGTTTGTCTCAATCTGGCAACGTATACGGTAAGTTTATGTAGGGGATGCAAATTGTCGCAAGCTGGCAAAGCAAGCTGTGATTCTTCTGGGAGTTCCAAATTTATTTGTCTTTGTAAATACAGAAAAAAAAATGATAATTGAATTCGCGTAAGTCTACGTCCTTCGAACAATTGACGTTTGGATGCGGTGCGGTTGTAGTAATAGCGGGCGAAACAAATTAATGCAGTAACGCGACTTTGGCAGCTGTCAGACTTGGTAGGTGATTAAAAAAGATGACACATTCCGATCTCCGTGCTTCATAAGGCACAAAAATAGTGACTTAGACTATAGACAAAAATAGCAACTGCACACCAAACATTATTTTTGTTGCTATCAAATATGATAGAAAATAGATTGTATCGATACATTGATACTTTACGAAGACAATTGTGACAATAAATGTTAATAAAGCAGCAATGTGACTGCACTATCTGTAAGTTTAAAATCTGATAGGAACAGAGTTACATACTCTGCAACGTATAAATAGTGATATGTTTTGCATATAAATACTTATCTTTAATGATTCACTATATTATTATTTAACGAAGTAGAACATACAGAAAATATGAGACGAAAAGAGATAACATCTTCAATATTTTTTCATTACCATACGAACCATTGAATTGCAGGAATTTTAACGCCTAAATTTCGACTTGCTAGTGCGATATCAACTTATGTTAAGAGATCTCATTAGTTGAAAGCGGCCAGGTGATGTATGACTTAGTTTTGGATTGTATTCAATTTATTTGAATGATAAATGGTGTGACAGCACTCTTTCATCCAAACCTTAAGGTTCATATGACCAGGTTCAGGCCGGATTTAGTCTGTAGGTCATTTTCGCCTCTATCGGTTTGGAGATCTGATATAATCACCGTGGCTTTTGGTTGCGGCGACATCTAGGATTTTCAGCCTTTCTTCTGCAGAGGGAAAAAAATAAGTTTTCAACATATCCGTAGAAAAAGTATAGCCTTGATTTAATATATAACTTCTATTATTATATTTAATATTTGTTTGGAATGATTTGATGACATGTATCGCTTCGTAAAGTTTCACTAGCGTCTTTGTGCTGTGGTAATTAGTTAGTATTCGATCAGATTGGTCGTGTGATATGTTTAAGCATTTATTTGTTTGCCAGCTATCACTGGCACCACACCTGCTACTTACCGCCCAGATCCTTACCTCGCCGCGTGCAGATCTTAACTTTCGCCTAACACAACATTTCCATTACCACGATTTTCCTTACAATTAACTGACGATCACCGCTTTCAAATTTCCCCGAGTTTGGTTAATGAAGGATGTAATTACTGTTATTCTTGTGAGTCAATCAGGTTTTGTATTTTACTCGCGCTCATGAAGTTTGTTCACTAACGCGGGAACATGTGTTTGATTAAATGGATGTTGATAAATAATTCAGGGATTACTTTCACTATTTACGTTCTATTACCTATATCTTATTATTCATTAATTGTCATTAAAAACAAATTCTTAATCAGATTCCGTTTCACGCAGAAAAATTCAAAATCACAACAACAAAAATTAAAATATATGTACTCAAAAATATATGTACTCGTTGGATATTCTACTAGTAGATATCAAAAACGAGTGGGTTGAATCACTCGTTGCACAACGCACGAAATGAAAGTTCAGAAATAGTGAATTCGGTAATTCATATACGAATCTCACGATTTTGAATGCGAATTGGTTTTCTATTGTTTCAAAAATTCGTCTCCAGGCTAGTGTAATATTCACTATCTCACTGGGTAGCTTCTTATCAGCGACTATACGACGGTTCTCCAGAGTATGTTATAGAGTAAGTTATAAATCTCCATATGACTTTAATGTTTTTTAAGATGAAGTTAAGCGTCAAGTGAAACTGCGCTAAACCGATTCGATATGAGTATCCTTTGTGATACAACATGGACACAGATGAATCATACTCCACAGTGCTACTTAAATATACAAAATACTAGCTGGCCCAACAGACGTTGTCCTGTCAAATGTCTCAAATGTCAAATGTCTCAAATGTCACGTTGTCTCACGTTGTCTCAAATGTTTTTAAATAAATAATTTAGCTGAAAAACAATATCTATATGACCGTATTGTGAATCTAAACCATTCTCAAGCCCCTGGAATACACACAAAAAATTTCATCAAAATTGGTCCAGTCGTTTAGGAGGAGTTCAGTCACATACACACGCACACAAGAAATATATATATTAAGATAGTATTTCCAAAGACTTGCAAAAATATATATTTTTTAATAGCTTACCATTTCTATGGAGAAATCTCAACATCATGTGGCTATGTGCATATAAAATCAAAATGAAACTCAAACGACAGCTGACTATCCAATACAATCCCAACGTCACGAACCAAATTAGCTCTAGTAATTGCACAGACTATAAATTACAATTCCTAAGATATAACACTACGCTTTCTTGTGTTAGTGATCACATCACTTTTTAACATTAAATTCTAGTCGATGTTAATTAAGTATGTTTGCAAGATTTTCGCAGTCAACTCTACACCGAAACAAAAGGATCTGTCAATATCTGAGACATGATTCAGTGCCGTGCAGTTAGACATTACAAAGCAATGATTTGAAGTGTGAATCCTGTATAACGTCTGATGGATCATTTCAAAATGCGATTTGCCAATCCCAAGATAAGGACTCCAACCACCAAAGAAGATAGCCATGCACTCCGATACGAAGTAATTTGCATCTGAATGTACGGTTGAAGCACTTAGTCTGTATACAATCAAATATTGACATAGTGCGTAAATCAAAGTCAGTTAATACGATAAGGTTAGAAACAGTGGATCATTTATGTGTATAGCCTTGCTGAGAACACAAAATGCAGGCAGTCATCACCGGGTGATGTTGGTTTTACACAACTGGTGGAGACAATACGGACCACGGGATTGATGAGAGGCGCGGGGCGCGGGAGACAACGAAGGACGACCCGTCATCCACTCTCACTTTTAAGCATTAACTCGCACTGCGCGCACTACAAAATATTTCATTGACAACAATTATTGTAATTCTACATATATTATACCTATACTTGCAATATACAGTCCATTCATTGTTGTTAGTATCCAAGTAAATCTACAAGGACTAGCGGCGCCACCAACAACCAGTTCCAACTCCTTGAAGAAACGGTGCAAGATAGATACTGTGCCTGCAACATCGTGTTAATTTTCGTAATATATGAATAACTAGCTTTTGCCCGCGACTTCGTCCGCGTGGAATAGTGACTTCCGGCAGATTTTTGGTTAACCAACAACATATATTTATATTTGAATAAAGATTAATATTATTATGTTGATACAACTTAAACAAATTATTTCGACCAAATTGGTACCATAAAAACGGTCATTGTGACTAAACCTTAAAAGATAGACATATGCCGTCGCGGACTTTTTTTTAGATCATGTATAGAGGATAATTCTTTCATACATATTTTGTGTATCTTGAACCGTTTTCGCAGCGCACGCAAAGAAAGCCTTCAAAAATGAATAATTTTCCCATTTTTTACACATTTACCGCTCTGTCTTTGCTCCTATTGGTCATAGCGTAATGTTATTTAGCCTATAGCCTTCCTCGATAAATGGACTATCCAACAAAAAAAGAATTATTCAAATCGCACCAGTAGTTTCGGAGATTAGCGCGTTCAAACAAACAAACAAACAAACTCTTCAGCTTTATATATTAGTATAGATGACTCTTATGACCAGAGGTTGGAATTAGGTAGAGTTATTTACGTACTTGCATCGAAATGTTGATATTAATGTGGACCTTCCCGGGATTTCTAATGGTCGATCCCGTGTGGCCAACAATATTACAAATAAATAATAATAAAAGCCTCAGAGATAGACAAACAAAACAAATTAACATACATTTTTTATCAGTTTACATTAATACATAATACAAATTATAGATAGTCTAAAGCAAATTCTCAAACGCATACTCGTATGTCAACTTTTTTATAAATACAAAATCTAGTCCATTCCGTTCAGCGGGAAGTACTCCGCATTTCCGTTATTGTATTCTTTTGTTCTTAAAAGCTATGTTGTGCGAACTACAAATGTGGCAACATCGCGCATATTGGAATATTGCAACTTCGGACATCCGATGTCATTAATGTAAGTTTGGCAAAGTCGCGAATACCTTTTCAATTAAAAAATCACTAGATTTTATTTTCCTTCCTTTATAATTAATCTCGGGATTTGAGGCATATCCATTTTATTCTTTCGCTGTATGAAATCAGTACATGAATAACTCTATCTAATTCCGACCTCTCCCCTGACTTACGTCATTTTAGGAAAGATGAAATTTTTAGGGTTGGTAGTATACCATAAGCTTAGAAACTTACGTTATTTTAGTAAGTTTAAATATTTTTTCATGACTTTTAAAGTGTCTGTCAAAAGTTATGGCCCACAGGAAGTATCTGGCAATTATGTTTGTTTGTTTATAACAATATCATATACAACATATGTAAAAACCAGCCTTCCTACTGTAACGTAAGTTAGCATGATTTTTCACTACCTTTGATACCTGCTACCTGTAAAACGGCCCCGCTTTCAGCTTAGCGAGTATCCATTCCTTCCTAAGCTTATGTTATACTACAAACCCTAAACATTTCATCTTTCCTAAAATGACGGGAGTCAGGGGTGGCTGGGATCTCACTCTATTATGACGTTCGAAATAACGTTCGTTCCGGCGGTTTGCCTAATGCATGTATCCAGTGCTACTGCTATTAACTTGGAATGAAGCTTGTGAGGACTTCAATGAACTGATTTGAAGAAAATACGCACTAATGATTCTTCTCAATAATAAAATATATCTTAAAATATGTCAAAAATATGTTTAAAGTAGGGCCAAGGATAAGATAGAGAGGTTATTGAGACGATCAGTAAAAGCATAGTATCGCTTACACAAAACTACAGCACAATAAGTGAAAGACTAGATTCACACTAAAAACACGTAGAACGTAGAAAAAGAAACAAAACAAGTTATCTTTTTTTCTGTCGCTATTTTTATACTTTAATTGCCGTAGTTTTAATTTATTGAAAGAATAATTGCAGATTGTAGTAAGGTAGGTATATAGCGTTTATGTTTCTATTTATTGATTGATATCTCTAGTTTAATTATTGGCCATAAAATGTGTCCATCGATAAAGATTTTAGTCTTGTTTTACGCCTGCAGTTGTAATTATTATATATATTTATTTTTAGTAAACTACAAGTACTATATGCAGACCAACATGGCGCAAACACGAGTCGACGGAAATCGCGGCTTTTGACCTCAGATAGGCACAGGAAGCATAACGCTAGGCGCTTCCGTAACATCGCGTATCGTGCCGGCGCGGAAGCTACGTACGGCTACGGGTGGCTACGGAAGTATTGAGCGGCTACGGAAGAGATGGCTTCAGATTTACGCGAGGCTGGATAAAGGTACACGACGAATTTTGTGGATGATAATATCTATATAGCCGAGTATAAAAACATTCTTTTAAAATTTATTTAATGTGCGTAAGACTCACATAACTCACTTCAAATAACACCTTGATGGACTATCAGAAATTTATGTCGTCTTGTTTATGTTAAGAAGGAACTATCGAAGGACGCAGTGAATGATACTGTATCCTTTTCAAATCTTTAGAAATAATGCATATATTATGCATATCAATGCTTCTACAACTTGACATACAAGCAGATAATAAATATGTTCAATTGAAAAGATTTTGTTGGTGTTCTATTAATATAGATATGGATAATGTAATCATTAGCATGAGAATATGAACGTATTGTGTTAGACTACAAGCGAATCTGAGATCATTCAAAGGCAGAGTTCAAACTAGAACACATGTTTGAATTAGTGTTGTGTTGTTCCATCATTATTACCATTTTGCATTTACTGTGTCCGCAGTATCACCAATTTCAAGACATCATTTTCGTCACTAAAGTAAATATGTTGTGACCTATGATTGGGCTCCTCAAATCGGTTATTTGAGTCTGTTCTCCATGAGTTACTTCAACACACATCTTTCTTTTGAAGTAGAGGAAGCTAACAATATGACTCAAGTAATTTTTGATTCTCTATCTCTATCAATTAGTGGAATATGGCGTCCTATATTCCACTAATTCGTAGAGATAGAGAATTATTTTTCTTAAACTATAACTCTAATTATTACTTATAAAAAATAAATTGTAATACATTTAAATATGATTTTCTATAGTTTAATAAAAATGACAAACACATTTACATACACACATCATATTACACCACTTAATTTTTAATTCGTCATTAAAGTAAGTCCATCTCTTTCTATTCCTTAATAATCGTAAAAGACTGCACGTCAGTTAATGGTGCCATAAAGAGAGAATGGCGGCAGAAAGGTTTAGCAGACACATGTTTTACGACAAAATTTTACTTCCAAAAATTAAAGTTGTTTACTGCTGTTAATTTTTAGACAATGTGGCTTTCGGGAATCGGTGTGCTTCACCGAATAACTAACTAAGTTTCTAATAAGTTTTTAAAGTGAAGTGCAGTGTCTTCACAGGCTACGGTAACTGCTTATCATCAGAGAAGCGGTGAGGCTGTTTACCACCTGACCACCATAGTGGTATAAAATATTAGGTTGTAGGAAATATTCGTCGAAAAAAAATTCGAAGATTCTTTTCTTTCCTGGAACAATCTCGAAATTCCAAAATATACAGTAACATTCTAGAACTCTCTCGGTGCTTTCATACGAGGCCTATATATTGCGCCCAGTGCGTTTTTTCCGTAGTTATGGAGAATCAATCAATCCTCCAAGACAACGCACGACCACACATCGCTAAAAAGACTCAAATAAAATTAGAGGAACTCGGTTGGGTTACCATACCACATCCCCCTTATTCCGACCGACTTGGTACCTTCAGATTATCACGTATTCAAGCATAAAAATAAATTAAGTAAAAAATTTCCAAGATTTTAATCATCTGAAAACAGAAGTGACAAAGTTTTTTGATTCTAAACTTTCAGAGTTTTGGGCCAGCGGTATCAACGAACTTCCTAATAGATGGAGCACTCATTAGTTCTGACGGCGATTATATAGTAAATTAAAACTAAACTTTAATAAAGAAAATTAATAAATTAATACAGAACTTTTTTGTTCCTAATATTTCGACGAACTTTTTCTACAACCTAATATTTGTTAGCGGCCTTCATGGCATGCAAAATTCTTATAAATATCAGTACAGCAATTTTATACGTAATGTCTTTAGAAGATACATAAAGAATAAGTGAAAATATACAGAAATACAGAATGAAAGTATGGCTTAATGGAACTATGGAATCGCCTTGTCTTTGGAAAGTTACAACCGGCGACGTAAAATTATTTCTCATATCATAAAAAAAAAACTGCTGGGATGTATGATACAGTACTTATGTTTTGCCATTTGGTTTTCTAACATTTGTATTTCGTTGCCTTTTCTGATATTTTTCCTAAAAATGTGTAATTTATTTCGAACTATGTGATCCGGCGAACTTCGTATTGTCTATCAATGACACGTGCTGTCAGTTGAGAAAGATGGCGGAATTACAAAATTAACATCTTGGTTAAAGTAACATTTCTGATATTCGTTTCGATAGAACGAAATAGAATCATACGTAAACATTTCCGTTAGATATCGAAACGATTCCGGTAACGAATCGAACACGAATGTACTCGGGATACCACGTGCCAAGGTGCCAAGATGATTATATTGGATTCCATACCTACCGACTAAATTCAGCTTTATGCCTAAGTTCTAAGAACTATGTAGACATGAAGACGGCGATCGCAGCACTTGCCTATAAAGGGGGCCATATGCGCTAGAAAAGGCAGGGGAAGCCAAAGAGATGCCGGCTTTATCATGAAAGAGAATTTATAACACAAACTATGTAAGAATAATTGAAAATGATGTCTTTCTGATTTACACAGTCATTCCTACATCACATTATATAATTCACTTTGAGTTTATGCACTCGTGCACAACTGACGACGTGAAATTGATATTTTATTGATATCTGACAGATTCCTTTTGAATTAATAGTTCTTTATGGATCTCGTAAATCAACATGTACATTTTTGAAGAAAGAAGCATTTAATTGACTTTCCGGTTGACTCTTTAGCTGTGGATTTCAGAATAGCAAAACTTATTCGTCGTAATTAGTGCGGTTGTTGTGCAGTGCTAGAATAGTAGATTGTTAACGAGGGTGGAAAGAATCAATTCCCGAGGTATTTAGGCTATAGTCTGAGAAGGAATTGATTCTTTTACCCGTGTTAAACACTCTACTTTTCACTTCGAATATGTGAGGAAAATAAAACATTGGTTGTTTATTTAATCTATTTATTGATAATATATGATAATATCAGTAGACCATCAGTAGGCAATTTGCCTCGTCTTTAATTGAATCTTGTGTCAATATTTCGGAATCGCTTGAACTCATTATTAAAATTAAAATCTTAACTAGTATATGAGATTATTTGAATTTTTTCAAATTCCGTCACAGATATATATATAATAAATTCACATCCCGCCAATTTATGTCGACTGTTTAAATTTTAAATATGGAACACACCGCGTGTTTGTTGCGGCTTATTCCGCTGGAAGTAGTTTGCGCTAAGTTCACACTGGCTGTTTAGAAACTCACATGGTCGCAGCATTTTTTTTATAGTTCACAGCTGACAGTTCGTAGCTGACATTCGTAGTTCTATTTTTAAAGTTCATTCCGGCCCTTGGGTGGGAAGTAAATTGTATGAGTTTTTCCCTCCCTATGTCGTGAAGCAGCATTTTCCACCCAATAATCAGATCAAAACAACATAACTTTCCGAGTATGAGAAATGAAAAAGTCATTTTGTAAATCGTCCGGCTCGAAGGATTGTTAGGGTTTCAGGGACGTTGAATAAAGTGGACTGTATTTTTTCTACTGGTTACATTAACATGATTTGAAATTAGAGTGTGTGTTTTCAGCCGTTTTTGGAGTAAACGTGAATAGAAATAATCGTTTTAACGTAGTTGATTTTATTAGTAACGCATTAATGATTTCTTAATCCGACGATCTCCATAGTCGAGTGGATAGTACACCGGTTTCAAGGTGTCGCCATCTTTGAAGTCCCGGGTTCGAATCCCGGTGGGGGCAGATGTTTGTGTGATGAATACGAGTATTTGTACCTTAGTCATGGTTGTTAAAATATACATTTCTATTAATAATATTCATGTATGTCTATCTTATCTATATCTACCTTAGATCTCATAACACAAGCCGTATAGCGCTTACTTTAAGCTATGTTAATTGGTGTAAGTCTAACAAATAGGTACTTATTTATTAATATATCTTATATTGTTCGTCATGCAATTAAGTGTATAAATGGTAGAGTTAATAATTGGGGCATTACTACATCCTGTTAAATGTCCTTACATTTAACAGGATGTAGTAGTGCCCCAATCCGCCATCCACAATTACCCTTGTAATTGTGGATGGCGACTTTAGAAAAACAAATTAAATTAACGACACTTCTCACTAACATGACGAATTAATCACAATTGATATTAAATGAAAGCAATTCATATGGATACAAATTATTAAGTCTGTATGTATTAACGTATACAAACTTATATACATACAATATTGTATGAATATACGAGTATTCGTTGCTAATTCTGATATATTTTAATAATAAATAATAATAAAATGTATTTATTCAAGCCCCAAAAACAGTTTACAATACTTATGTCAGTCATATTAAAATGTAAATGGCTTATAACTTATTGCAGTGGTTTAGTCCCCTGACTTTTTATACTAGGTCAAGCCTGTATTACAAAAGCCAGTGGTTCGGTTACATAAGTAGCATTTCTAAGTTCATGTACGATGAGATAGACGTAACACGGGACATCTGAGACTTAAGACTAAAAACAATAATAATAATAGAGAAAATAATAAAAAACAAATAAATAAAGTTATGATATAAAATATTGTAAATGGACATTCTTGTCACTTACAATACTTTGTGTATCTGTGTTGTGTGTATGTGTGTGTGTGTAAACCTATAAACTTATAAAGTTACAAACTCACAGTGAGACCGAGAAAACCATAATGTATTACAGTATGTTTTCCTCAGTCTCTCCGTAGGTTTTGCTTCTGTAACCACGGAGTCAACTTGTTTTTCATATCATATTTATAAGTATATATATCTTTAATTGTGTTTAAGTTTATGCTTTGTGCTGTAACTTCTTGATGGAACTCCACATTATGATCTTAATAAAACACTACTTTTCACTAGTTCCACTACTATATATACTATATTAAGATCATAATTCTGATATAGTTATCCATCTGAAACATTAAAACCTTATTTTATTTACGAGTATGTATCAAATTTCCTATTAATCGGTTAAGTAGTTTTGTCGTGAAACGACATAAGGATATGATTGTTATAAATATATTTATTTAGGATTATATCTTACGTACATTTTTCTTTTGCAAATCCTTCTAAAATATTAGCTCTGTCCCTGTCTTTACTCATATGTATGTATAGTAACAAACATCAAATCGGATGGAGCTAACTAGAACTATTAAGTTTGCAACCGTGCCACAAAGTTAGCATACGCTCTCCCCAAACTTAACATGTAACTTATAGTCCCGACTTCCAGGTAAATCTCGGGAACAAACTGTGGTCCCAATGTAATTAATATTTACACCTCTTGCCCTAAGATTACGGGCAGCGTATTCTGAGACATGGGTTAATGTGCGAGCTGTCGCGGAATGTTACTTTCTGTCATTTATTAAGTGGTTTGTTTTGTGGGAGCAATTCAACCAGTTTTTAATAGGCCGTTATTATATAAGTGAAAGTTTGGCCTTTCTAATATGATTCTTCCTTTTCTTGCCCTGTTCCCAAATTTATTTGGGATCGGCGCGACATGACGTCCTCTTCCATCCTTCTCTATGACTCTCTATTTCGACAATCAGTCTCTTCATTCGACATAATTATAATTCACAGTTCTTGGGATTTTCTCTCCCTACACATCTTTCCACTTTCATGGCCATTTTCAAGTAACATCATTCATTCTCCCTTCTTAATACGTGACCATACCAAGAAAGTCTCATTTCACTCAATTTTTCAATGATTGAGACAAATTAACAAACGAGGGTCGATGTTTGTCTGCAAGATTTAATTTGGTTTCAGACTATATTTTTCTGTCAGGAACGTGGTTGAGAATCCTCACATGAAGCACTAAACGGATCTAGGATAGTGCAGCTAAGTGCCGCAGAGATTATGTTGAACTCCATGTTGCACGGGGCGGCCCTACCGATGTGATCTACCAACTCAGCTTGACTTAGTATTGACCTTATCGCTGGGAATAACAGCGACCGAGTTCTAGAACTTCTGTCTATGTCTAGAGAAATTTAAATTTGTAGCTATACTAACTTTGTTGAAAGTATTGTTGTAGTTCGAGAATTAGAGACGAGATTCAGTTGTTGAGGACATCATCAGAAAACTTGATTCCACTTCATCGCAGCAAAGGTTTTCTGTCAGCTTTCCTATCATATCTGCATACTGAGCAGAGCTCAGCTCCTAAGCTCCTAAGAGCTCCTAAGAGCGATACTCTTTAGAGCGTTGGTAAGCCATTCCGATTCACGTGTTATTCTTTTTTTTTTACTTTTATCATCAAACCATAGAGTAAAAGGACATAACTCTAACGAAGTCAGCGAGCACAGCAATATAGTTATGTATGTATGAAAAAAAAAATTAAAAGCCCGATTGCGTATGACATTACATACAAAGGCAGTACAACCAAGCCGTACTCAGCTAGCATGTTTGACTAACTCACTCTATCATACCGCGCTATGATGGTCACGCTACGGGGGCAGGTGCCTTTAGTTTGTGAAGTCTGTCGTAACTTGCCGGAAAGTCAGTATATTCGTAGTCTAAGTCATGTTTTGTGACTATATATAACGCACTCTACTATACCGCGTTATGGTGGTCACGCTACGGGGGCAGAGGCTTTTAGTTTGTTAAGTCTGTCGTAGCTTGCCGGAAAGTCGGTATATTCATAGTCTAAGTCATTATTTGTGACTATATATAACGCATTCTATCATACCGCGCTATGGTGGTCACGCTACGGGGGCAGAGGCCTTTAGTTTGTTAAGTCTGTCGGTGCTTGCCGGAAAGTCGGTACATTCGTAGTCTAAGTCATGTTTTATGACTATATATAACGCACTCTATCATACCGCGCTATGGTGGTCACGCTACGGGGGCAGGGGTCTTTAGTTTGTTAAGTCTGTCGTAGCTTGCCGGAAAGTCGGTACATTCGTAGTCTAAGTCATGTTTTGTCAATATATATAACTCACTCTATCATACCGCGCTATGGTGGTCACGCTACGGGGGCAGAGGCCTTTAGTTTATTAAGTCTGTCTGTACATTCGTAGTCTAAGTCACGTTTTGTGACTATATATAACGCACTCTATCATACCGCACTGTGGCGGTCACGCTACGGGGGCAGGTGCGCTAAGTCAGTAGTAGCTTGCAAGAATGTTGGTAGATTCATAAGTCTAGTGTTTAAGCAGTTCAGTCTGATTAGCATTTAGAAGAATATCTTGACTGCAACTCGTTTGGCTTTTTAGCCTCCTCGCACAAGTTTGGTGGGAAAACAAATTAAGTTGCTTTTACAAACTTTGAGCAACGGGAACTTGTGAATAAACGTTCTTTTATTGTTTGCCCCAAGTTTCAGGGTTGCCACCTTTTGAAAGTTTATATTGCGTAAACTTCGGCCCGCAGTGAGTTAATGTACCAGAATATTATTCGAATCTAACGAACAAGAACAATTTGCAATTTCTTTAGCTGTCAAAATTTATTTTGTTAAGAATGTTGTTTCGGTAAGAATAATATTTTCGTCCGTGAACTCGACGCTTAGAAGTTCCTTAACATATGAATGATAACATATCGATAATATAAATATAAAAATATTTGTGTGCCTTGATTTACATAACAGTCTCAACAAAATTGTAATTTTGATTAGATTTCTATATAACTTTATTAAAGTTCTTTAATTTGATTATATCTGACTTTCCAAAAATATTTCTCCTATGATAAAAATGTATCTGTGTCCTGTCTGTGTCCTCAAACTATTCCGGTATTAACTTTCATCAATCAGCAACCGGTTCAGTAATTTGTGAGCCAATTTAAACAAAAATGTTCATTCCCAAAAAACTAAAAACTTTAACCGAGACATATTTTTAATACCCAGTTTCAACCCCTAAGTAAGTAAGGACATAGACCTATTTTTAATACGAAATAAAGAAAAAAAAATAATTCTAGTCCCTGGGAAAAGTCCCAGGCACTTGGTAGGCAGTACCCTTGGTCGTAATGACCCTACAGCTAAGTCTAAAGAGGTCTAAATTATTATCTGACCAATTATGTAATGTCTTTACCCTTGCAAGCTTTTGTTGATAAGTTTCACTATTAACCTTATTGATATTAAACTTATTTCAATAGATATTCGACCAGGTTGATTTTATGCCTAAACTTTGCGGTTATAATAGGGTAGACAACTACAACTGATTATGGCCATTTTTATACTATAATTATCTGATTTGAGCAATTTATATCTCATGAAAGTATATCAATATAGAAATTTCAGTTTAATTATTAATTTATATTGTTTTTAGATTTCTAAAAAATGAGCAATTATTATTTACGTTGTTTTGGTTCAAGTAATACAATTGATAGGATAGGATATTAAGAAATATGAAATGAGTTTGAAATAAAAATACTTAAAGGAAAAAAAAATGCACTTCAAGCAACCAATTTATTTCGACTGTCAAAAAATAAAAGAAATTAGAAAACAAAACAAATTGTCAAAAATCACGTACCATGTAGTCCCAAACATCTTCACAAGGGACAAAAAAAAAAGGAAAAAAAAACAACATACATATACAACACAACAAATATAACATACTGCATATAAAATAAACTATCAATAGTACGTAGAGCTTAATATTAATTATTATTAATTAAGAAAAATATAGATAGAGTGCGATAGTCATTTTTAATTGTCACATTCAAGCTTGTATAATTTCTTGACACTTCTAGTGTAGTAGTCTTAACTGGCGCTACTCTACACGCACCAACCCGACCTTTAAGCAACTCAACTACACGGCCCAAAGGCCAAGGAATACTTTTCTCAGGCGTCTCAACCAAAACTACATCCCCTACCTTTAAGTTATGAGAGCCGTCTTTACCCTTCAATATAATTACGCTAGATATTCGTTATAAAAACGTAAATTTAAGTCGTGTCTCAACTTCTGTAAGTATTTAACACATAAATTTAAACTCTTGTTATCTTATTGGTCTAAATCTGAAATTTCACTGCAAGATAAAGGTTGTAAAAATGATGCCGGTGTAATAGGTTGAGATACTATATCAACGTCATCAACAATGGACGCCAGCGGTCGAGAGTTTGCAATTGCTTCACACTCTATTAGAATAGTCTCTAACTCTATAAATGTGAGTGAGGCATTACCTAAGACGCGCCTTAAAAGTTCCTTCACCATCCTAATCATGCGCTCATACCAACCTCCCCACCATGGTGATCCTGGAGGGATCAATATCCATTTTATCTCTCGAATACTCGCATGACTCACGACTTCCTTCCAATCTATCAATTTAAATAAATTTCTTGCGCCAACAAAATTCGTGCCGTTATCAGAGTAAATTGTTGATATCCTACCCCTTCTAGCAATAAATCTTCTAAAAGTTAATAAAAAATCATGTGTGGACAAAGACGTAACTAATTCCAAATGAATGGCTCTATAAACTGCACAAGTGTACAAGACCATCCATACTTTAACACCATTCCGTAGTAAAAGAGGTCCGGCCAAATCAGCACCACTAACGTCGAAAACTTTATCTATTTGTGTTCGATTGGTCGGTAAAGAAACAAGAGATGTCGTACATGGCTTCCCTCTGTGTCTTTTACAAATAACACAATTTTTCGATACTTTCTTGACTAAAAGACGAACCCCAGTAATCCAAAACTTTTGTCTAAGATCAGCTAAAAGTGTCTGCGTACCAGCATGAAAGAGCTCTTTGTGCTTCTGAATAACTAATCTTTCTATAATTGGATGTCCACTTGGCAGTAAAATCGGAAATCTATAACATGCTGGGATATCTTCTGAAAATAATTTTGTCTTGACTCTTATCAAACCATCATTATTAGTAATCAAATCTTTATAAGTCTTCTCTGTCCCGTAAGTTTCATGCTGTATAATTTTGAACAATATTTTTTCAGCAGCGCTTATCAAAAAAAATCAAAATAATATTTATTCAACATAGACCTTTACAGACACTTATTGACGTCAACAAACAAAACAAAAAAAAAAGCTTAAAAAAAAAAACAAAAACCTTGTCCGTACATACGAAAAAGGAAAAAAAAAGAAAAAAAAAATATTGACTCGACACCTGTTCGGAAATTGGGAGAGCCTTCTCGAGAAGAACAGGCAAGAAACTCTGAAGGTCTATTTTTTATCTCCTCTTTTTAATGTTACTAATTATAATAATATAATATAAAAATACAATGTAATATAAGATACAATCATACCTAATACGATTACAGTAGTATGTATGTTTACATACACATATAAAAATAATACAATATTATAAATAATGTTGTTTCCAAACATGGCTCTATGAATAGTGTCCCTATTCCCAAATAGTGTGATCATTTAGATAGTCACTTACTTTACCTTTACTCATGAGTGTCTTTTTGATATGGATTTTAAATTTATATAAAGGCAAATCAATGACATTTTGCGGAAGTTTGTTAAACATAGATATACATTTCCTCAAGAACAAACAGCTAGTTTTATGGAGTCTGAACATTGGAACGGCAAGTTTATTTTTGTTTCTAGTATTCACATTATGTAGATCACTGTTTTTATTGAATTTATTATAGTTTCTATATACAAAAACTAAATTATCATATATATATTGACTAGCTAAAGTTAAAATATTAATTTCTTTGAACAGTTCTTTTAGGGATTCTCTAGCCCGTAAACAGTAAATAGCACGAATCGCTCTTTTTTGTAAAAGGAAAATACTTTCAATGTTAGCCGCTGATCCCCATAGCAGCAGTCCATAGGACATAACACTATGAAAGTAGCTGAAATAAACAATTCTTGCCGTTTCAACATTAGTTAAAAGTCTAATCTTTTTTACTGCGTACGCCGCTGAACTAAGTTTGATTGCCAAAGTTTCAATATGTGGATCCCACTGTAGTCGTGAATCTAACGTAATGCCTAAGAATTTAGTATTATTTACCAAGTCAATGACATCACCATTCATATTTAAACGAGTATCAACCTGCCTTACATTGGGCAAAGAGAATTTGATACATTTTGTTTTCTTAGAATTTAAAGACAAATTATTAGTTGTGAACCAATACAGAACTCTCGAGAGAGCACTATTTACATCGTCATAACATTCCTTTTGTCTATCAACTTTGAATAGTAAAGAAGTATCATCTGCAAACAATACTGTTTCACACGATTCTGTAATGTAGTAAGGAAGGTCATTTATATATATTAGAAACAGTAGAGGACCCATTTAGTAATTTTTTCAGCCCATTTAATAAATCTTTCGGTAAATTTCAGCGGTATATCATCATCCTATCCAAGCCTCATCTCATGCAATTCATTTAGTAATAACTTAGGTAATAATGTAACTGGAGCAACGAAACCAATGGGGTCATAAAGTCTATGAGCTATTGATAAAATAAGTCTCTTCTTTTTCGCCACTGTATTGTAACTGTGCAGAATTGACATACAGCGTGTCCTCTTTAGTATTCCATGTAGCGACTCAAATCGCTACTGCGAAGTCTGCCGCTCATAAGTTGGGCCAGATCCGAGACATCGTACGATGCCTACGTCATCGCGATGGCCGCTATTGTTTACGCAGAGCGAAAACCTGCCGAGTCGCACGCGCAGCGCGGATACGCCAAATACACAAGTATGGCTGCGGACTAGGCGGTTCCTGCGAGCAAGCCGCCGCCCACTGAGTGGGGACTATATAAGCTTCGGACGGGCCGGCAGACACACACTCCGCTTTAGCTTCCAACGCAATACTATCGCCTAATTGTTTGCTTGCTTACGCTTGTTAAAATAGCTGCATTTCTTTTTGTAATTAGCTTCAAACATATTTTTATTAAAGTCAGTTAATGTACTCAAGGTGTTTACTTCCAAATACATCTACACGCTAAGTTCTACACTGGTGACCCCGTACGTTTGAAGAAAAATGAGCGATAAGGAAGAATTCTTACAAACACCGTCAGAAGAAAACAGAATGTTAGGTGATGGCCCAAGTACAAGTGGTGGCCCAAGTGCAAACGCTACGAGTGACGTATACCGAGTTGGTGTTCGTGTGCCGCCGTTTTGGCCGGAGGAACCTGAGGTCTGGTTTGCCCAAGTCGAAGGTCAGTTTACTTTGTCAAGTATTACTAATGACTCTACGAAATTTTATTATGTAGTTGGTCAATTAGATCATCAATTTGCTGCAGAAGTAAAAGACATTATTGTTTCACCGCCAGCTACAAATAAATATGAAAAATTAAAATTAGAGCTTATTAAGCGATTAACTGCATCAAAAGAGCGAAAAATTAAACAGCTGCTTATGCATGAGGAATTAGGTGACCGTCGACCATCGCAGTTTCTACGTCACCTGCAAAGCCTAGCTGGCGCTACCGTATCAACCGACCTCATGCGCACAATTTGGGCTAGTCGATTACCCCCAAATTTACAGACCATTGTTGCATTACAGAAAGACAGCACCCTCGAGGCCGTGGCAGACCTAGCTGACCATATACAAGATATTGCTCCAAATACCGTTGCTCAGGTAGCCAGTTCCTCATCGGCCATACCACGTACTGCGTATGATACTTTGTGTGATAAAATAGCAGAGCTCACGCGACAAGTCGAATCGCTCAAAATGGCGCAACAGAGAAATAGTCGTTCTTCATGCGGCACACGCAACAGGTATCGTAGCAAGTCACGTTCCAAATCGCGCTCTAGATACCCACCAGAAGGACATCAACATTGCTGGTATCACTACCGTTTCGGTACGAAGGCGAAGAAATGCGTTGCTCCGTGCTCCTTTAAGACGGGAAACGACAGAGGCAGCCGTTAGTGGCCGAAGCAGTCTGCCCAACTATCACGACGCCAGGCCGTATTTTCATCACCGAACGCAAATCAAAAGTTCAATATCTTATTGACACAGGTTCAGATTTATGCGTGTTTCCTCGTTCTCGAATCAACGGGCCACGTTCTAGAACCGAGTATGAACTGTTTGCAGCAAATGGTACAGTAATACACACCTATGGTTATACTACATTAACCTTAGATCTAGGCCTGCGACGAGCATTTGAATGGCGCTTTACTGTGGCGGATGTCTCAAAACCAATTATTGGTGTGGATTTTTTGAGTTTTTATAATTTACTTGTGGATTGCCGAAAGAAAAGGTTGGTGGACCAGGTAACATCACTGACTGCTGAGGTAACACATCATCACCTATCTAAAAATATCTCATCCATACACACCATCCATGGAAACTCCCTATATCTCAACATCATTCGTGAGTTTCCAGACATCACGCGCCCGGCTGGTAAGCTAAATTCTTCAAAGCATAATACGGTGCATCATATCCGAACAACACCAGGCCCGCCAGTTGCCAGTCGTCCACGTCAGCTTGACCCTCAACGAGCACTGATAGCCAAAAGGGAGTTTGAAGAGATGATGAAGACTGGAACAGCTCACAGATCACAGAGTGCCTGGTCTTCTCCACTGCATTTGGTACGTAAAAAAGACGATGGTTGGAGACCATGCGGGGATTATAGAGCCTTAAATGCACGTACCATCCCAGATAGATACCCAGTCAAGCATATTCAAGATTTTGATCATCAGCTGGCAGATAAAAAAATCTTCTCCACCATCGATCTTCTAAAAGCTTACCACCAAATAAGGAAAAATGAGGCTGATATTCCGAAGACGGCTATTACCACGCCGTTCGGATTATTCGAATTCCCCTACATGACGTTCGGGCTTCGAAACGCTGCACAAACATTTCAGCGCTTTATGGATGAAGTGCTGCGTGGATTGGATTTTTGTTATACCTTCATTGATGACATTTTAGTCTTCTCGGAGAATGAAGTCCAGCACCAGCAGCACCTGCGCCTATTATTCCAGCGGCTCACAGAATATGGCGTACTAATAAACACATCAAAGTGTGTACTTGGCCAAAAACAAGTTAACTTTTTAGGGTATACAGTGACTGCAGATGGTGTGAAACCTTTGGTGACTAAGGTCCAGGCGATCCAGAGCTACCCAGCACCAAAGACGATCAAAGAACTGCGCCGTTTCTTAGGTATGATAAACTTTTACCGCAGGTTCATACCTAATGCAGCTTCGTTGCAAGCACCTTTGAATGAGCTATTGACAGGTTCCAAGGTGAAAGGCTCTCAACCTGTCAATCTAACTCCACAGCTTATGCAAGCATTCGAAGACTGTAAGACTGGTTTAGCTCAAGCTGCTCTTCTAGCACATCCTGACATCAATTCAGAGCTCTCTTTACAAACCGATGCTTCAGACACAGCAATCGGAGCTGTCCTACAGCAACGCAAAGGCGATACTTGGCAAGCTCTCGCTTTCTTTTCAAGGAAACTCAGCCCAGCACAACGCAAGTATAGTCCGTACGATCGCGAACTCTTGGCAGTGTACGAGTCAATAAAATATTTTCGGCACATGGTAGAAGCACGAGCCTTTATAATATTTACTGACCATAAACCACTCACTTTTGCCTTCAAGACTAGTAAAGACCACTGTTCACCTCGCCAGTTCAGATATTTAGATTTTATAAGTCAGTTCAGCACGGACATACGGTATGTGGCTGGAAGAGACAACGTAGTCGCTGACAGCTTATCTCGCATAGAAGAAGTAGCAACACTTATTGACTATCAATCTCTTGCCGACGACCAAACTGACGATAGTGAATTACAGCTTTTACTACAAGGTCAGTCCAGCCTTCAACTAGCAAAAGTCAAGCCAGATAACGCAAACTTTCATGTTTACTGCGAAATGTCAAAAGATGTACCAGACCATACATTACTCGCAAGTTTCGTCGCCAAGTGTTTAATACACTGCATAGTCTTAGTCATCCTGGAGCGAAGGCGACAATAAGATTAGTAACAGATCGTTTTGTATGGCCAGGCATTAGAAAAGATTGTAGACAATGGACTAGAGAGTGCCAAGAATGCCAACGCAACAAAGTGACAAGGCATACAGTAGCACCGTTAGCTCAGTTTTCCCTACCATCAGCTCGATTTCGGCATGTCCACATGGACATCGTCGGCCCTTTACCTTGTTCGCTTGGTTTCAGATATTGCCTCACCTTAGTCGACCGATTCACCCGATGGCCGGAGGCATTTCCACTCCAAGACATAACGGCAGAGACCTGTGCAGCTACGTTCGTGGCAGGTTGGATAGCTAGATTCGGTTGTCCTGAACATATTACAACTGATCGAGGCCGGCAATTTGAGTCTCGACTGTTCAAAAGCATCGCAACACTGGTAGGAGCAAAACATCACATGACAACTTCTTATCACCCTGCCGCCAATGGGTTGGTCGAGCGGCTCCACAGACATCTAAAAGCCGCTATTATGTGTCACAACACAACACAATGGGCAGAAGTGTTGCCGGTGGTACTGTTAGGCCTACGGAGCGCATGGAGAGAGGACCTACAGGCGTCTACAGCAGAACTCATCTATGGCGAGCCTCTTCGCTTACCTGGTCAGTTCCTACAGCCAACAACAGGTGAACCAGTTGACATAACTGATTTTGTGAACAGGTTGAAACAACATTTTCAGCGATTAGCTCCGCAACCTACAACATGGCATAGTTCTCGCGCATTCTACATACCTAAAGACCTGCAGCATACCAGCCATGTTTTTGTTCGAGAAGGTCCTGCACGCAGATCCCTACAAGCGCCTTACGCCGGCCCCTATAAGGTACTTAGTAGAAAATCAAAAACCTTTGATGTCGAAATCCAGGGCCGGACACAAACCATCTCCATAGATCGACTGAAGCCAGCCTTTACTGCAAAGGAGGAGGTAGTATCACATCCCACTTCATCTCCAGCACCAGTACGAACAACAAGAAGCGGGAGAAGAGTGCATTTCCCAGAATATTATCGGCCGTAGCAACGGCCTCGGCGGGGGAGTAGTGTAGCGACTCAAATCGCTACTGCGAGGTCTGCCGCTCATAAGTTGGGCCAGATCCGAGACATCGTACGATGCCTACGTCATCGCGATGGCCGCTATTGTTTACGCAGAGCGAAAACCTGCCGAGTCGCACGCGCAGCGCGGATACGCCAAATACACAAGTATGGCTGCGGACTAGGCGGTCCCTGCGAGCAAGCCGCCGCCCACTGAGTGGGGACTATATAAGCTTCGGACGGGCCGGCAGACACACAACTAGCGGAAGTGATATCGGGTAAACTCCAGCAACTCAAGACCGAATCGTGGGAGCGCGCGATCGACGACGCCACTGAGGACTGGGAGTCCATGCACAGGATGTGCAGGAGGCTCACCAACAAGCCGCCTGCTGTGAGACCACTCAGAGCGCCGGACGGAACTTTAAAGTATCACGCTGAAGACCGCGCACAACTCTTTGCCGACCACCTAGAGCAAGTGTTCCGTCCGAACCCCATCTCCGACCACCAGCATGTGCGGCTTGTTGAGGATCACCTAGAGGCCTACCTAGCCGGTAATGACAGCCCTGATGAGGACCCAGTAGTATTCACCCCGGGGCAGGTGAAGCGAGCAATGGGACGCCTCCCAAGGAAGAAGGCGCCTGGCATGGACCTCATTTCCAACGAGGTCCTTAAGAGACTTCCGAACAGAACCATCGCAGCCGTCACGCGCCTTTATAACGGCATCATGCGGACCGGCCACTTCCCAACCGTATGGAAGGTTGGGAAGGTCATCATGATCCCCAAGCAGGGAAAAGACGTGACTAGACCAGGAAGCTATCGGCCTATTACTTTGCTGCCCACTATGGCTAAGGTGTGGGAGAAACTTCTCATCCCCATCGTCTCACCACACCTCACACCACGCGACGAGCAGTTTGGGTTTCGCGAGGGGCACGCGACAACCCACCAACTGATGAGGATCTTACATATAACAGCGGCAGCCCACAACAAGAAGGAGCACACAGTAGCGGTGTTCCTCGACATGGAGAAGGCCTTCGATAGGGTGTGGCACGAGGGCCTTCTCTACAAGCTATCGAACACCACCCTACCTCGAAGGGTGGTCAGAACACTGACATCGTATCTGGAGGGACGCCGCTTCGAGGTCGCTGTCGAGAGGTGCCGCTCCACAAGAAGGAACATCCATGCCGGAGTGCCACAGGGAGGATGCTTGTCGCCCGCTTGCTACTCCCTGTACACAGACGATATACCCAAGGAGCCAAATGCCACATTGGCGCTGTACGCGGATGACGCCGCCTTTATAACATCATCACGAAGGCACACCCACGCTGCGACCAAAATGCAGCGGCAGCTTGATATGCTCCCAGAATGGCTCTGCAAATGGCGATTGGTGGCGAATCCCGCCAAGACGCAGGCCATTCTGCTGAGCAAGGCTGCCATACTGCCACCGAAGCTCCAGCTGTTGGGCCAAGAAATCGAGTGGTCCTCGAGGGTAAAATACCTGGGGGTCACGTTGGACAGACGGGCTACCATGACGCCGCACGTTAAGGACATCGTCAACGCTACCAGATCAGTAAGAGCCCAACTAAGGCCGATCCTGACCTCACCAAGAATTTCTTTAAACATAAAAGCTGCTCTGTACAAACAGTACGTGAGGTCTAGGCTCTGTTACGCCGCCCCGGCGTGGTACGCCTTAACGTGCAGAAGCGCACGTAAAATGATGGCAGCGCAACAGGCACTCACCTTGAGACACATTACACGTGCCCCCAGGTACGTAAGGAACGACCGAATCGCGCGTGACCTGAGGGTTGAGCCGCTGGACTACTACATAAGGAAGACAGCGACGACCCTGTTTAGAAAAGCGGCCACCTCAGGTCACCCACTCATCGCGGACATCGCGCCTTATCACGCCCGTCCACCGGACAGGCTCGAATATCCGAGGAGCCTCATCTTGCCCCCGACTCCGGAAGGGGACGAAGATTGAAACAAAGATAGTAGAAGATTACCCCTACCTGTTCCCACACAGTCGAGCGATCGCTCCTGTCAGGTCGAGCAGGACAAGGGCAGTAGAAGCCAAGGCGGCATGAACCGCCGACCCAAGGCCCCAGTTGTAGTGACAACTGGCGAAAGATACCACCGAAGAGGGTTCAACCCTGAACGGCTACCGTCTCTATAACGGAGACGAAGACAATCCGCACCAGACACACACTCCGCTTTAGCTTCCAACGCAATACTATAGCCTAATTGTTTGCTTGCTTACGCTTGTTAAAATAGCTGCATTTCTTTTTGTAATTAGCTTCAATCATATTTTTATTAAAGTCAGTTAATGTGCTCAAGGTGTTTACTTCCAAATACATCTACACGCTAAGTTCTACACTAACACCCCTAATATAGATATGACTGCCTCTTCCATTGACGGACCAATCACCCATCCCCTGAGCTCCATTTTTGCAAGTAACATCAGTTGTTCAGCTTGTGAGCGAAAGTACCGCCTCTTTGAATGACTCACAACTACTTATACAATTATTTATATAAAAACTGTACTTTAATTTGTCTGCTGTAGCTTTCAAAACAAAAGGATAATTTTCACATTCCAAATGGTATCGTATAGTTGCATTCAATAAAAAGGGACTAGATGTAACACCAAACACTACTCTACAATACCTGTAAGTAATAATTTTGTCACGTTTTCCATCTGCCTCAATTTTTTTCCTTCCTTTTCTCCTTTGTCATAGTTGTACAAATAAAACCAACGATTGATTACGTAAATCGTTTATTAAGTATATACATACAATCGATATAATTATAAACTGGATCTAAACTATGTAAATACTGAATTATGATTAATATTTCTATTATAGCAACGATTACTGAGCGAGATCGTCGCAGACCGCATAGGCAGCAAGCCAAGTGTCATGGCGATAATTAAAGAAGCGACAGTGATAAAAATTCGTGCTATCTCGTTGTTATGCATCATACATTTTGTGCTGTCAGTTTGAAAACGCATTCCATATTCCCACCAAAACTACACGAGAACAGTCAAAGAGAAAAAGTTTACATTCATTAAGTCTTGTCTAGGGTCGTGTGATGTTCATTTTGTGTCGGTATTTTAGGCCCGATCAAAGGCCGCTCATTTAGTTTTGCGTTCGCACGACTCGTTCTCTCTTCTTGTCGCGTCAGTTCGCCAGTACTAACAGCATTTTGTGTACGTCGATTTTATTAAACTAATATGCTTACGAATTCGACGCATGATCTAGAACTAATATTAATGGAAAGATGCAATTGTCACCATAAAAAATTACTTGGTATAGCGACAGATGTTTCTAACAGGTCCATCTTGTGTGACCATTGTATAGACAACTGCTCGAGGAGTGAGGGAGCTACTTTCGGATTCGCGATGACTAGAATATGGAATGTGGTATATTCGCCTATTTAGTCGAACTCTTTTAAGCAAGTTTTGTATAAAAATTATATATTACAGTATATAATATAAATTGTATCGAAAATTATAATAATTTAAATTAAACAAAATAAACGCTAGTTTAAATTTCACAGTATGGAAGGTTACGATGTGTTTTACAATTAGTATTGTTAATTATTTTAATGGGAATTATTATTTTAAATAATAAAGAAAAATCTTTCAAAAATCAAAATCAAATTAGCGCCAAATCGATCGATATAATGTGGTAACTGATGGTTACCTGATTTAAATTGACAGCTATCTGGATTTTTGATTTTGGAACATGTCTTTATCAATAATAACTTTTCAGAATGTGTTATGCGTTGCGTCAGGAGACGAATTTTTGAAACAATAGAAAACCAACTCGCTTTCGAAATCGTGAGATTCGTCTACGAATTATCGAATTCACTATTTCTGAGCTTCGTGCGTTGTGTAACGAGTGGTTCAACCCACTTGTTTTTGATTTCTACTAGTAGAATATCCAACGTGTGGGTCATCGCCGCCTTTTTGTTTTTGTTGTTGATATTTTGAATTTTTCTGTGTGAAACGGAATTTAATTAAGAATTTGTTTTTAATGACAACACTGCATTCGAGTGATTCAAAATAAAATCTATAAAATTGTAAGCAGTAGAAAATAATTTCGCGCACGATTTGTATTCGTATTCGAATTCCAAATTCACGTGTAATTCAAATTCAAAATCATTTATTCAGTCTGGGCTGTTACAAGCACTTGTGAAACTTGAAAAGCTACGCCATCGGTTCGCAAATCTACGGCGGGAGACGTTGTACTGAGAAGAACCGGCAAGAAACTCAGCAAGGGCTGTTTTTTTTCCTGTATTAAATAGATACGGAGTCGTCAATTTGGAAAATGACTTCAATATTAATAATTCATGAAATGAAATGATTCAAAATACGTCTCCAGGCACGCTTCAGTCAGCGCTTCTTTCCACACACAAAATACACACATTCGTGTCACAATAACAAAAATATTTTATTATCCTTCAGTTGTAGCATATATTGAATTCTGTGTATCGTAATAAATAAAAAAAAAAATCTAATAAAAGTATTTCTTAAATTGTGACAATTAAGATTATCTTCTGCGGATCCGTCGTCATTATACCACGTGTAAAAGCCTAGAACCAGAAAACAGGAACTCGAGAATATTTCTATTTTTTTCAAGATTCTAGTTACCCGAAACCCATGCATTACACACAATATGAATTCAAACTACTATTCATAATCAATGTATTATTGTAAAAGGATATAATCCGATATAACTTGGGTCCCACAATCTATAAATTGTCAAAGAGACGTCTCGAGTAACCCCGAATACGTACGACACAAAATGAACTCAGTCGAGCGAGGTTAGTGTAACTATTGCATTGTTTGCATTTCATTGACTCCCAGTCAATCCGCGTAATACTGAATATCGTCAACCCAGGCACGTCATTTCTGACCCTCCCGACTCATTGACGCTGGCTCTTCTAGCCTTGCGAGAGGCGGCATCTGCGCCGCCATCCCTTAGTTAGTCCATACTTCGCAGCTTGCTGCACATGTACGAGTAGGCCCCATCATTTCAAGGCCGGACCCACTTTGGCGTACCGAGCCTTCTTTCGCGCATATGTCCTCTTCGGAGGGCAGCGCTGACGTGCCCTCTCCTGAGGGTGCGCCAACCATTCCGTTCAAGCCGTAGGGCCATTAGGGCCAAGGCTAGGCTGAGTTTAGTCGGTAGGTCTGTTGGGTCGAGCCGCCTCGATTCACCAGGGGTCCGACATAATCAACGCATCCCTGCTTGCCTGTTGCGTTGGTATCCATGAAGATTCTCAGCCTCCTCTCCTGAGGAAAAAAAAATAAAATAAAAACATTTAATAGAATTAACGATTGATTTTTGGTGATTACCACAATTCTATATTTTTTGCAACTGATATCGTAAATTTTTGTATGGAGACTTTATACAGCGCCTGTAGCGGAAAAGTAGTTATGTAGTTTTTTATAATTTAATCAATGTATTTTTTTAGATACTGTTTGTGTGGTGTTTTGTTATCAAATTATTTTACAGCTAATTTAGTTGTAGCTGTTGCGGCTTTCATACGGATGGCCTCACAGTTAAGCGTCGCAAACAGGCGGCATCATTGCTGCTAAGGTTACGTAGTAGTTGCAACATTACACAACTAGTTTATAAATATTTAAATTGTTACTACCACATTATCAATGGAGTTCTTCAAAAGGGGAGTAAATAGGTTTTTGAAGGGTCGGCAACGCGCAAGTGACACCCCTGGTGTTGCAAGTGTCCATAGGCTACGGTAACCGCTCACCATCAGGCGTGCCGTAGGCCTGTTTGCCAAAATTGTATGGACTCTGAAATAAAGTTATTATTTTTATTATTTGTTTAAAACGCAATATTGAAACATCAAATGTAACATCGAAAGGCGGGATTTTGATGACAGCTGAAACACGGCTTCTATATTTTTAAAAATAATAAAGTAGACTGTTCCTAGTTGGTTGGTATCTTTCGTATCGATTCCGCGGGCGATATCGTCGCATGTGTTATTCTCGTATTTGGTTTGCCGTGACCCGTTATTACGCAAAGAACAATGGTCATTTTTTAAGAGTGATATTGCACCTCAAAAAATTTAAGACTTGGTGATGTTAAAACCAGTTTAACTTAATAAACTGCTAAACACATATTCACATTTCAATATTGCAGATACAATACACATTTCGGACTTATATTTTGGGGTTCGAAACTATCTGTCAGATTTGTAATGAAGATGGCGGAATTACATTATAATGATGCGTTCAAAATACAATTATTTTATTTTAAGTTTCAAAAATGTTCCGAATTTCTATATCGGTCACGCAATTTGTAATTTATCCTTTATTTTTTTAATTAATTATCCTTATCCGAGAATTAATAACTCTATCTTTGGTTATTTTGGTGTGTAACTTAAATGATTATTGTTCTTTTCTCTTTATTAAGTTTAAATAGTAAGAACTTCGTTAAAACTTAATAAAAATATAATTAGCGCCAAAAATAATGAAGGCGCAATTATTCAGCAAAAATTCATGTATATTAACATGTATTTTAACATTTACAAATCAATATAATTTTGATTCATTTAGGATAAAAATAAAAAAAAAAGTATGGCACCAATTTAATTTTTTTGCTAGCTGTTAGAATTTCTTTTATAGCAGATTCGAGCTGCAACATATTTTGAACCGGGCCCTTGAAATGCGTATGAACCCATTTCGGTGTTAGAAAAATAAAACAGATTTATAGGTGTCAGTTTTTAAAGATAGACACCGCTCAACCAGAACGAAATATGTTTGAATGAAAGCTTTGATCTCGAAGTCAGCTTTGCAACGCAGCATGAGCGCGCAGTTTTTGGAAACGTTTTTGTGTCATGTCTATTTACACCTAAGAAAGACGTTTTAGATATCCAAAATGATGACGTAACTTTATTTAATCTGTGCCCACGCTTTAATTTCCCGATTGCAGATTGTCCGTCGAAATCGAGGCGAATGCCAATTACCTATAGTGTAAATCGGAACGGGAATTAATAGATTTCCCTAATGTTCGTTGGCATAAGTTTACACAGTTGGGTTAGATTTCATAATATAGATCCTATTATCTAAGACTTAGTCAATATATTCGCACGTACCACCAATCCTTTAGTAGTTTCATAAGCAGATACATAGATAACAATCGAATCAAATCTCTACCTGCTGCCTGCGGTCCAATACTAACTTGCATCTACAATTATGGGAAATTTACACGAGAAGAATAACACAGACTATCTACTAAACTAGTAACTTTAATTATGTTCGTGATATATTTAGTTAGTTGACAGGTTAGCTATTCTCCTCGTGTAAGTAATTTATTAAAAAACTAATTTTCACAAGTGTTTTCTGCTCAGAACATGATTCTCGAGTTACAAAGAATGTACATGAGATTATAATGGCCAAGAACGTAACGCCAATCTGACACGTATTGCCTGTTCAAAAACCACTCGTACGAACTAGCTTCTACACTATTATCGATTAAAATATCATATTAATAGGATAAATATATCGAGATATTATAAAGCGATACATCTTAGTTTTCTATTAAACAGATGTTATTACTTAAACTAATAAGAATGAGCCGATTAAAATGACAATACATTAAATGTCTAATTCTGTTTCACAATAATCACTAAATTGCGTACATATCGCAAAATCTTATAATATACGATTTTTTATAGATACATTTTAAGAAAGTTTATTTTATTATCAATAATTATTTTTGCCTTTTTAAGAACGTTAGATTAAAAGTGCATTGCAGTACCAAAAAATATCAGATGTTTTTGAATATTTTCCGGATAACGCGCATCTCGTTAGCACACAAACAGCAACCGATATAGTCTCAAGGATAGTGTCTCTGCGGCTGATATTATCGGCTATCTGCGGCATAGATTAAACATCTATCACTGACCTGATACAATTCCCTAATTAAAATGATTTTAATGTCATAAATGTACCTAAAATATTTCTTATTCATTTTCAAGCAGCATTTTTTTAAAATAATTCGAATAATACGAACACTTTTAGGATAATGTTCTAAAATCAAATTCAAATCTCCGCTCGAGTACAATAAGACTAAGACGGTGCTATTGAGCCTACATAGCGCCATCCTTTTCTATCTCTACTCAAGCAGAGATTCGAATATGAGATTGATACGATATAGAATACGATCCTTAAACTGTTCTTGCAATAAATGTAATTTTTTTAAATATGAGAAATCTTTTGATTTCATAACGTACAAATAATGCGAAAAAGGAGTGGAAAGGGGAGAAGCATATGAGATGGGGGGACCGGGGGGAGGATAGAAGATAGGAGGGAAAGGGAGAACAGAAGAAAGGAAGGGAATCATTGCAATTTGCAACTATGTTTTTCTGCCGAGATGCGTGTAATCAGATTTCCTTCGGCTTAAGTGTTATTTATTATAATATTATATTAAAAATTGAAATCTCTACTTATATCGTGAATATACAGTTTAGCGGTGCAATTGTCGACTATATTTGGTACGCAATTCGGTGCAATATTGCCGAGCAAACTTACTGACATTAGACTTTCCAGCTATAGGGTCATTTTCTAAAAACTAAATTATTTAATAGGGGACAAGCGACTAAAAGCGAAGCGACAAAAGTGATTCTCGCCTGTGCGTAAATATGTGCAACAGCAGATAAGTCATATACGGGAAACTGGGGTAAAAAATAAATATTATTAATCCGATGACACATGGGAAATTTCTGTTTATGAATAGTTATGAATGAACCTCTATAATGCAGGGAATACCCGCATATATTGTATTGATCGTGTCATAGATATCCCAGTAGCCCTAGACAAAAAGCACGCGCGTCTTTTCTATTCTATTTCTACTATTATAATAGTCTAAGCGTTTTCTATCGAAAAATACTAGACAAAGTGTATCTACTGATAGAATGACTGTGTCTACCGTGACAGTAGAAAATAGAATAGAAATAGAAAATAATCTACCGTGTTACGCCTTAATTCCCTTTGCTTAAAGAGAAAAAATGCCATTAGGAGGAACTTCAAAACATTTCAAACGTGCGTACTTCACAATTATTTACCTACATTAATTAGGACTAAATTAAACAAACTTTGGATTTGAAATTGAAAATCGTTGCGTAGACATTTATTTAGAGGTAAGTATAAGATTTTTGATTTATGTTTTCCCACACAATCTAAAAGTCACTCCAATCAAATACATACAGGTAAGGTATTGATTAAGAATCAATTTTGAATAGTCAAATTTCGTCTTGTTCTTTCAAAATGACATAATATTAATATTTATACATTCAAGATTATATAAAAAGTTTATTAAATTAAAGATCCATACTAATATTATAATTGCAAAAGTAATTCTTGTCTGTCTGACTTTCATTCCAAAACTAATGATTTTGGTGAAAATTGGTATGAATATAGTTTCGTTTCCCCGGGAAGAAACAAAGGCTACTTTTGACTGAAGTAAAATTAATCTTTCCCGCGGGTAACCGCGATAGCAACAAGCAAACCATTTCCTATGTAATTTGGTATGGGGATGGTTTTAAGACTTGGGAAACGATTAATAGAAAGGGAAAATATCTCTTTCCTGTGGGAAATTAGAATATAACACATATAACATTAACATTCATAACATATAACATTCGGGGACTACCCGCATGTGTAAGAACAGATAAAAATGATTATTAATAAATGAAAATGAGCCTTTGAATGAGGTCTTGATAGTTGATACTAAAGCGCGGAGTTGTAAAGTAAAGGTAATATGTATTTACATGCATTTTATATTTGAATTATAAAAAAATAAAATGCTTGTAAAAGTTGTTAGTATAAGTGAAAAAACGGTAAATATTTCTTTCTTCTAACTGAAAATAGTATTAAGGATTTTTTAATGGAGTAGTATAACTGATATTATCAAACAAGGATTTCTTCAAGGAAGTCATCAATTGAACCCTATTGTAAATAACGGAAATGTTCTTTATTCTCTAGCAATACGTTTGAAAATACTGTGCGTTTTAATGTAAAGTTTTCAAAATGATACTTGGCTGGAACTTTCCACGCATAAACTCTTCTTAGTTGTAAGAGTTTGCTCAGAAATATTGACCCTTACGTGATCCAAAGACCTAGACTAAACACCATATTAATAGCAAACGTAGAATTTTTAAACGCCACCGTGTACACTATTAAAATTAATGACCTTCAAAGTCGTTTAATCGTTAACTTATATTTTTATTATTTAATTTTACTACTATTATTTTACAATTTAATCTTTCTTTTGTTATTATCATTACATACTTTACTAAACTACTTCTTGGGAATAAGTATACAAAGAAAATCTTGTATGCAGTTCTGATCTATATTTAAATTTTATAAAGGTTGCTTTACATTGTATCTGTAAAAGGCGTCAGTGCTTACGCTGCAAATCAAATGACACTTTACATCGAACATGTAGTCGAGTAGGCACTGTTCTGTAACGCGTTAGAATTCTTCAAAACATTTGACTCGACGTCAGCACGTATCGTATCGAATGACAACAGTTACTTATGCATTGTAAAACAACCTTTATGCTATTATAGCAGCGAATATCTTTATATTGGCATATTCATGTTTATGATAAAAATGAGTAATAGCAATTTACATAGAATAAGAACTACATACGCAGATCAAATTATTGACTAGCAAATAGATAAATGTAAAATTACCACTAAGCTTAAAGTTAAATGTCCTATCAAATAGATATTAAAATTAACCCGAATAAAATCAATAGTATATAAAATAAATAGTATTTAAAAGTAATAAACTTTATCTATAAACACAATATTATTTAATAAATTATTGAAGCAAAGGTATACAGGCAGGCCACTTAGATAAGTCATTTGGCGAACTCACATGCGTTTATAACGTGTAAACAAAATAAAAAATGAAATCTATGCAAGAGGTTCTATTCTTAAATTTGAACAACATTGTAATTTAACAATAAGAAAAATGTTGTTTTATGATAATACTCAATTTGAATTTGAATATTTGTGTTAAGAACAAAAGGATATGATATTGTATTGATAGTTATTCACTAAAACCAGTTAGATGGAAACAAATATATATCTTAGGGCAATTGGGATTAAGTTGATAATTGTATATCAGTAGCTTACTGATGGGCAAAACTGTTTCGCAATATAGCGTAGCGTCAATACTGACTTTGAAAACGATCGACGCCAAAATACAAATTCAATTTACTTACGTTTCAACTTGGCCAGTCATCAAAATGGCCTACCTATTATTTAAACGGTCTTTTCTTTTAAATTAATTTCCTGCTAATTAAATGCATTACAAAAAACATCTACAACACAATTATTTTACAATTCCGACTTGACATTTCTTTATCTACCCATTTCACCACTGTATTACCAAAAAGACTAGTAAATTTTAAATTTACGCGATTGAGACTTTTCAAAAATTTACAGCTAAGTCTTTAGGATAGTTTAATTTTGTTTGTGTACAAATCGAGTCCTATCAATATTGTCTTTTAGCAATATTGACATATTATATACAATACAAAACGCCTAAAAGGCAAAGATTATTATTTTTAATAATCCATGGTCCTTTTTGTATATTATTATAGAAATAAATTTAGTTCTAAATGATACAACATTCGAGGTTGCAAAAATTATACGATGTTGGTAATATACATTACTTTGTTGAATTCCTGCAACAAGTAGTGAATTGTAAATATTATGGTAAAAAATTTTATTCAAGTCTTCTAGACCTCGAAGGAAATTTTCTCTGCTCGCACGCAGTTAAATATCGTTCAAATTTTATTTCACGTCTGATTGGAGCATTACAGTGGTCTGTCGGTTATTAACAAACTAATTCCTTCCCTTTATATTCGTTGCGTTATCGCACGACGACAAACGCTTCGTCGCAAAATTTTTCATTACGAAAATGAATTCTTCCTCTACTTCCAAACTCATCATAAAATTACACCATCACAAAAGAAAAAATATTAACTCTTTCAATATAAAAAAAAAGTGCTTCCGTAAGTATGCCAATGTCAAATAATAGTAGTTTGAAATTCAATATAGTATTATATACTCAAGAGATTGAAATCTTGTATGACATTCTATAAATGTCAAGAAACATAACCATACGGAAGCCTGGCGAGATTTTTTAAAACAAAACACAATTATATCAAGGAAGCTCATTAAATATGGCGTACCTTCAAAATAAATTATTATAAACACAGTGAAATTAACCTAACAAATATACTATAATAAACAATATAATTTTACACATATAAATACGAACAACTTTAAAAGTGAAATTGAATAATTTAATTTAAACAACTTAACAATAACAAATATTTATCAAGATATAGTATACCATTTTGAGAAGGGTTTCTTCCAAAACACACTGGACAGTGGTTTGAATATGTTATAGTTAACAATGGTAAAATAAGAGAATGCAAAATTTTGATAATTCTGAACAATATTTCTTAATGTTCAAAAAAGCTGTTAAAGAATGTCCAATGTGTTTCGTTTACAACATTTGGTGTAGTTATGTTCTGCCGCCTGACGAATTCACATACGCTTTCCGCTACAAGTATACAATAAAAGTGTACTAAAACTAACTAGTGAAAAATGATGAATGACAACTATGAAACAATACATAATTTTCGTAATTAATAATACTATAATACTATAATACTATATAATATATGATATGAAGATTTGTGAAATGTCTACGTAAATTTTTGAAGCATATAGCGTCAGTGACGCTATGTCAGATTGATTTTTTAAACACTTTCAAGTATGCTACGGTAAGCTTGAATGACATTATGTGACGCTGCAACAGATTTTTATTTCGACGTAGCGTCAGTAACGCTTCTGACGGTAGCTTCGAAAGTTTTACACTTGTAGCGTAAAGCGGGGCAATACCACTGCCCTGACTTAACATATTTTATAATTATACTACGCTGTCTGAAGTCACACACGTTAGAACCATGTTAAGCTTGGCAATATTTATATATAATTTATATTTGATTGTTTATGACGTGACAGATTTCACTGCCGAAGATGCCGAAGGGATGCCACACGCTGCTACAATGGCGTTTAATCCATGAAATAGGATGATTAAATATGAAAAAATATTACTTAATTTTCTTTATATACCTTGAAATAAGCGATTAAAATTCGAAGATTTTTTTTTTAGTTAGTACATTATTTTTTATTTTCAATATTTTAGTGTGCATAGTGTTTTTATTTTTATTTAAATATTGGGCAATATTATGTCTAGAGCCAAATCCAATGTGAAAAAAAAAAACTACAACACAAAAAGGCTAACTTGACCAATTAATTGAATTATATTGAAGCTAGTACTGTTTTTTTTTTTGGATTGATCATGATTGTATCTCGATAGATAATAATAAAATAATTATTATCCTAAAGATTCGTTTCTCTATATTGTTATATCGGATTTGGCTCCTGAATAGCCCTTAAAGTCAGGCGGCAGATTAGTACGATACGCGGGCGTGTGTCTGTGTGTGTGTGACTATCAGCGAGTATTTAATAAGATACTGAACTACTTAGGCCAAGTTGATGTTGACACCGACGCCGGCCACGAAGTCGTCCCTCATTAGAGGCAGAAGGGACCCAGGCCTGTAACAATAAGAGTTTGTATAGTTTATGGCATTCGAAAATTACGTATATAAATTGGCGCTTTCGGTAATGACGATCGACTGTAGCTTACAATTTATAGTAATTCGTTTGTTCTCAAATCAATTAAAGAACACAAAACAATTAATTTTGTGATTGCGACTTTACATTTAAAAAATGCTAAAATTAAATATTTAAATGCATCTTGAAATAAATATTCGACTCGTATACGAAACAGACTTTATTCACAATTGATGACTTTATCAATTGTGAATAAAGTCTGTTTTGACTTAACAAAAAAATGTGAATAATGCAAAATTTTATGAATGGCTATTCGGGCGGCGATTAGGTAAAAGGCGTCAACACGGTATATTAAACATGCGAACTTTTCTTATGTTTTGTAACAAATTTCGATGAGCCCATTTAGATAACCCTCGCACCTATAGGGTTGTCAGTTTTACATATTTTGATTTAGCTAATACGTTTAATAAACCATATTAAATATAGGGTTAAACTGATGAAATTCCGAGACGGTCAAGCGGTATACGGCAACCACGCAGATGCTTAAACTTAGATTTGTTGCATTATTTCTTTAATATTTTGGATAAGTATCTACGTGTTTGATTTGTTATAAGTATTTTAAACTAACATTCATAGTTAATCTTATTTTATCAACTTATTTCATGGCTTCAAATGGCAATTTTATTTATCCATTACACATTGAATTATTAAAATAAAATAATGAAAATATTAATTGCGTTACATTTATTATACATAAAATTGACTAAATTTTCACACGTTTCCTATAACACACTATATTTTTGTTCAACATTTTTTTTTTGTATGCAATATGAAAAATGGCAGAAGTTATTATCAATAATGCGTTCTTTGATCTCAACTGTTACTTATAGATTGCAGGTAACTAAAGTTACTTTCCGACCCAACAACACATCGGCCCACTGAAAATGAGTAAGAGTGCCTTACGCAAAATCGAACCGCGTGCCACCGCTTGACCGTCTCGGAACACTGACCCCCAATAAACAAGAAGACTTGACCGCATCTTCTATAATAATTAAAAACCCACTAATTAAAAAAACCATTCGCAATGAACGAGTCTCTGACAATTAATCACACAACGTGGAAACTCTTCGACAAGCAAAGTTATGTGTTAATTTTGTTATAAATCAAAGCATACGATTCAACGTTAATCGTTAATCTGTTAACACGCCATTAACATTTAAATACTTCAATAAAATTAGTTGGTGATCAACGAAAATACGTGTATTCATTCACAGACGCCAAGTATGGGCCGGCCCGAACCCACTTGTCAGAACGAGCTTTTCACGGTGCAATGCATTACATATCTTTTTGTTAAGTGTCAAGTACTAGATTATCAGTTAATTGATTTTATTAAGCTTAAAACTTTAAAATAGTTAAGTCGCAGATTTAAATGCCCAGATATAAATCAGTTAAAGTCAAGTTAAGTCCAGCGTACTTATTGGAGGCCAGTGTCTCGGAACCTTCAAGGCGCACTTACTCATGGGGCGCCGGCCAGGCTGGCGCGTGCTTGTGCGTGGCAGCCCTGGCGCGCGCCAGCAGGGTCATCACCGTGCGCTTAGTCGGCGACATGGCCGCCCGCGCGCCTCCCAGCAAAGGCCGCTTGCGGGGCGCGCTCGTAGGGCCCGCGCCACCCGCACCTGTCCCATGACCACGACAACGTTCAAACTCGAACGCTACCCTTTGCATGCTCAAGCCCCCTTGATCCAACTACTATCATATCCCCAAATAGACGGAACCACTATGGTTGCCGTGTCGTGAAATGTTGTTTTTAAAATAAGCCGAATCCTTTCTTTTTGATTTCGAACAAAAAACGCGAAACGCAAAATTTATTTAATAGGCAGATGGATAGATAATGAGTCTATTTATTACATACGTAATAAATAGACTCATTATCTATCTCACTCATTCGTTTGTAACATATGGGAATGAATTTACATATGTAAATTCATTCCCACCGTGTTCTCGTTTGAATTAGATCTCTTTTAATTGATCTTGCTACAATTTATTTTCACGTTGCTGTATAGCTTTTGATGCGTTTGCCTTTTGGCATAAACGTCAACATTAAATTATAATTTGGCGGTAAATAAAGTTGACAAAATTAAGAAGCTTATTAGTTTTCTAGCAATTTTGAATATTTTTTTTTATTTCCTTGCAATATGCAAGATGTTTTTGAAAAATATATAATATATGGCAATGAAATGGCAAATGTGTCGTACAATTGAAGACCTGTCTTTTAATTTTTGTAGACAAGAATGTTATTAAGACGTCAAACTTTGACATTTATTGAAACGCTACCATCACTTAACCGGTCAAATAAATATCGCACCTAGAGAGGAATCGACCCCGAAATTCCGAATAACACCCGGTATTGTCAAACTCTATGGCGATATAACATCGGTTAAGTATCAAAATAATGTGGGCTGGACAAAGTTTCCAGAAGGACTCTTTTAAAAAAGGTAAATTAGATTATTTTAAATTAAAAGAAAATTATTTATAATCACGCGTAATTAAAAATAATCTTTTATACTTCCTTACGTATTCTCTATGTATCCGCTAATTAGTAAACAATAGTAATAAAAGCTAATCAATGTAATAATCATATGTGTATTACCTAATTTATACTTTAAAACAGAAACAATTACACTGTTATCTAAACAATTAACAAATTGTCTGTCTACAATCACCATTTGTAAAGTTAAAAATAAAATAATTTCAATATTCTTTTAAGGCGTCTCATGGTGGTAATCAAAACTGTACATAGAATTATGTATCGCGTAAGCAACTACCCGCAGTCCAATCCTAAGCTTGTTCTGACATTTAACGGCGTTGCTTTGTATTTACATATTTATATAACAATAATTATCTATGTTTACCATAAATTATACTTAATTTATAACATTTACCGATAACAAATACTTAGTTGATATTCTGATACTTTTACTTATATTTACTACTAGCGGACCCGACAGACTTCGTCCTGTCAAAAAGATTTGTAAAGTGGCAGTTTTTTGTTCCTACTTGAAATGACACATGATGACATTAAATTTGTTTGACAGAACTAACGTCACTTTTTTGTCTTGCCAAAGGTTCAAATTGGCTTTTAAGTATTAATACAAATTGTTTGTATAAAAATGTTGACTTTACACTTTTTCAAATTTTATTTTTTTATTTTCTCTACGTACAAACTTTCTCTGGACTTCTGCGAATAATTCAAGACCAAAATTAGCCAAATCGGTAAAGGCATTGTTGAGTTATGCGCTTACCAACACATTTTGCGATTCATTTTTATATATAAGAAGATTTGCACCAATTGTGGAACACCTTAATCGAATATGTTTCTTAATGTTGCCTTTTAAATCTCTTCTAGAAGAAACAAGGAAATACTATGCATTATACTGCGCAATTAATTAGCATCACAAGTAACACAGTTAAACTATATATAAAAAACAACACACACAGTGCTTAGTTCTACAATATCACCACATTTGCTTTCCTCAAGTAAAGGCGAAGGGAATCGAACACACATTGCCTAGTCTACACTTTTATCACGTTTGCTTTCCTTAAGCAAAAGCGAAGGGAATCGAACACACAGTGCCTAGTCTACACTTTTATCACGTTTGCTTTCCTTAAGCAAAGGCGAAGGGAATCGAACACACAGTGCCTAGTCTACACTTTTATCACGTTTGCTTTCCTTAAGCAAAGGCGAAGGGAATCGAACACACAGTGCCTAGTCTACACTTTTATCACGTTTGCTTTCCTTAAGCAAAGGCGAAGGGAATCGAACACACAGTGCCTAGTCTACACTTTTATCACGTTTGCTTTCCTTAAGCAAAGGCGAAGGGAATCGAACACACAGTGCCTAGTCTACACTTTTATCACGTTTGCTTTCCTTAAGCATAGGCGAAGGGAATCGAACACACAGTGCCTAGTCTACACTTTTATCACGTTTGCTTTCCTTAAGCAAAGGCGAAGGGAATCGAACACACAGTGCCTAGTCTACGCTTGTATCACGTTTGCTTTATTCAAGCAAAGGCGAAGGGAATCGAACACACAGTGCCTAGTCTATCGACACTCACATTCGTGTAAACAGACAAATACTGAAGTGGGAAGCGTATACAATAAGACTAAGACATCTGTGTACTATCGGTAAAAAACATTCGGTGCAAACATTTACTACAGTACCTAAATGGTCGGATGTAGATCGGTCCACTGTTATTCTCTCTCCATATGGGCTCCATTGCGAATCCCGTTCGTACTGCGTAAATATATAAATCTAGGTACTGTTTTTTAAAATTATTTATTAATAGTATGAGATTTAAAATAGTCAATTGGCAACGGGAAAGGAGTAATGGTAGTTGGACCTGTTGAACTTATCCTATGAATTCATTAGCAAAAAAAAACGAAACTTCATATTAATTTCATACAGCCGTGACCTCTTTTCTTCTCTTTGGTGATACTTAAAAATCCTTTGAACAATGACGTCCAACGAGTAAAAATATGTGAAGTAAAAAGGTAGTGAGTGTTGAGAAATTAACCAACAAAATTACCTCATCGCAGGTAATAACAAGGTTTTATATTTGTTTTGAATATTCAATGCTGTAACGCGAACTGATTCAATATTTATTTTGCTACAAATTTTCGGGGTTGGCACTTATTTGTGTTTTATGTTGGTAGACATGACAATATTCCATGGAAATTAGTGTTAGTGTGTTACCCTATTTATATCTGTTTTTAGGGATTTAATGTTATTAAGGGTAATAAAATAGTAAAGAATGTCATATGAAGTTAGTAATATTTAGTGTGATAACTTTTACATGGAACGGCAAGCGAGCAACTGCTTGCTGCCGTCTCGATTCGTAACAATAATTGTGTTTTATGCAATTTGCAAATACTTTACGCACTCATTGCCACAGTTTCTATATTATCGAATGATTCCTTTATTCAAATTTTCCAAGATAGCCAAAAAAAGACTATCTATTGAAATGCGTTATACGCATTATTCGCATATTAGATTATGTTGCTTATTAATGAAATCAAAAGTGTGGTTATAAAAAGACAGTTTCGTGTTCATTCATTCTCGAACTCGCTGATAACAATTATTTAAATGATGTCTACACTTAATGGAAAAATTAATAACGATGTCTCAGTATTTGAGAGTAATCACTAATCACCTTCTATGAGACAAGACTGAAGTTATATGCCGGCGAGTTATCAATACAGGCGTGTTGAATTAGTTGTAAGACGACGGTAGCCATATTGAACATATCATTCCTATAAAATAATCTTCAGGTCGTCACATTCACATTTAGTGATCTATATAAAACCAAATCCCTCAGGTCACTTGATTTTAGTCAGTTTATCAGGCTCTTGTTCCCTTATCTGAAAATCTAGTTGAAGTAACAAGCTAAAATTAATATCAAATTCAGATCTGCAAAGCTTTGCAGTAGTGAAATTATTAAGTAAGAAGATAAAATCAAAAGATATGGCCGTTTATTCGACTAATATGTTATATATATAGATCTTGTTGATCTTGAAACATAAAGTTTAGCATGTAGTTGCATCATATCAAAATGGTGCTTTCACAATATATGCATTTGGACAACATGTACGTTGCATCATCTTGAAGCCAATAACGTCCATAACTTATAAATAGTGGCAATTTTTTTAATAGTTGTCTTTTATTAAGTGATATTAAACTAACTACATAAGTGTAACCTGTGTGTTTAGGTATGTTGCTATTTGTAATTTGTATACAAGTAACTTATCTACTAGTATCGCGCCTTTGTTATCTATTCTTAAATAGATTGAGGACTTCACAGCTCATATGATCACAAAATAGTCGGATTTGAAATTATTGTCACACTAAATGAGGGATGTTGTCTTATATTATGAGGAGCTACATTTCCAGTGGATCTCTTTATAAATACAATTATTTCTTGTTTATATCTCTTGGAGAACAAGACTAACAGGGAAGGCATCTTATTTTTAAAATGGGGTAATATAGCAAACTACCCTCGTCTATGTTTGTTGCTTGTCACGAAATTATGAAACCGTACACACACGCCTCATAAAACACAACAATATTAGTTACGTGTTCTCGCTCTCTTTCTGCGGGTAGTCCAGTGATATAGAGTCAGCGACTACCGAACTCCTAGTGAAAGTTGCTAAGGGTGATTTACGGTTAGCGTTCTCCTTTTTATTAGTTTGTTTTTGCGGAGTACCCGCGCGCAGCGGTGTTGTGTGTTGTAAAATTGATATAGTTTCGCGGGCTTAGTTTTTGCGCCGGCGAAATGAATTGGTGGCTTAATTAAATTATTTTCCGGCAGCGCTATGTTTTTCGTTGCGGCGCACTGAGGATTAATACACAATTAATTTCTCTAAAAGATTATAGCCCTTCCGATGGCAGACGCGCACAGTTCTATACATTATTATATATCTATAAAATTACCAGTCTCTTCTTCGGACATCTAGCTGGTAGGACCAGGTTGCACCGGCCTGGCAATAAAATTGGTTTGTCCTGTTAATTCCCGTTTTGTATATTTATTATTAATATATACATAATGTAGATGAAGTCCTATAACGATTGAAGAGACTTTATTTAAATTAAAAGGAAAATAAATAAAATGTACATAGGTGTATAGTAAGCAAAGTTGTAATAAAATAAATAACGATTCCCGAACCAACCTCACCTCCCAAAATACAAATAAAATAGATTAGCATAGACAGATAATAAATAATTTTTTTTTACACCATATTTGTACTTTTAATAATGTCTCCTACTGCAGGTTGGCTGGAAGAGATCTCGTAAGAGATAAGCCTAACCTTTTGTATTAGTTAATTTTCTGTATATTATTTATAACTACATATATTTTATATTGTGTACAATAAATTGTAAATAAAATAAATAAATAAATAAATAATAGAGGAATTATAAAGAGAACTGGAATGTAAGAAAGACAAGTATATAGCATGACAGAAAAGTATAAAAGTGAGAACTGGTATGGAAGGATAGAAATACTAAAGACTCTGACCTATATGTTAGAGAACAGTAACAGTAGGCTAAAAAAAAAATAAAGTAACCTTATCGGTAGTATGTCCTATTTATTTACTGAGAAATTTGTTCTTTATTATGTCTGCTGAAACCATCATAGCGTTCAATTTGATGTTGTGGCAGCAGCGCTGCGATGCGTTTTTGCCATATAGAATGCTGTTATATATACAATCAGTAATCTAATAGGTTAGACTTAAAGATGAACGATCGTATTCTAAAATCATGTCTCTGCATAAACGGTAAACACTGTATCTACTTTATACTTAAGATATATGCTCTTGTGCTGAAATAAACAAAATGTTTTTTTTTAGAAAACATAGACTTTGCATTGCATTGACAGCGCATGCAAAAAAACAATTAGCTGTTTCGCTAAGATATTATTTTATTTATTTGTCAGGCTACAAATAACTATAGGTTCGTTTGTGGGCAAATGTATAAATTTTTATAACAAGATTCCACATAGCGTAGCTGAATTGCCTTTTCATAAGTTCAAGGTACATGTTAAAAAGACACTAATGAGTAAGGGCTATTACAAAGTCATTGAGTATTTAAATGATGCTAATGCTTGGTGTTGATATGAAGATATTACATTCTAAATTGTAAATATTAGTTTTCCAGTATAAATTGTAAACACATATGTACATTGTATGATAACGACATAATTTCTTGTAAATGTTGTTATTACTTTTGATAAAACTGATAAGTTTCTTGCGCCCATTCTTCTTATCAGCTCAAAAATACGCCCTGAATAGGTCGTAGAGGAAATAAATTGGACGATTCAAAAGAGCTTTCTATAAAGTCATATTTGAATAAAATTAATTTTATTTTGATTATGAACCAAGTTATTTTATATTTATAACGTCTGTCGCAATGCCGAACTATAACCCAAACATTGGAGAACAGAGTGCACGTTCTAACATGTCTCAGCAGTCATCAAGGTCAACCTCTATCAAACCGCACAACCACTTTCGGTGAATTTTATCTTATCACTAGGAAAAAGAAAGACAAGAACGATTCCTGAAAGTGTTTTAGAGATATTGTAACAGAAAGAAGGAGAAACATTTAATCACAGTGGCACATACAACATAATATAAAAATAGTGTACAATTTTCGTCCCAAGCGTTAAACTATCCTTTAACAAATTATCACAATGGAATCAATAGTAGACACTGGAAACGTCCAGACTCCGAAGACCTCAACTTAAGCTTAAACTTTGTATGATGATGAGGTTGATGTCACTTCTAGTTCATATTCAGCTATCTATAACTGGATCTGGTGTTATCAGTAGCACTAGTAACTTAGTAGCAAGAGTATGGTCTTTCCAAAGAGGAGATTGATTAGTGAAGCAACAGACGAGGGCTTCTATCATGATTCCCTAACCTTAATACTAACATGGTGCTAATAGCTTGTAAGTCTACACCGTCTATTGTAAGGCTCAGACAGTAACCCTTAATGTGTCCTACCGTTTCACAATAATAACCATTGTTGTCTCTTAATAGTGTAGATAGTGACAGGAGACGTCAGACGCGTTGTCTTATTCAATAGACCAGTGAACGTGTAGAAGCTGATACCTGACAAAACCCTCTTATACATCCTATAATTGACTTGCTAACAAATGGACGTGTACCTAATATAAATTTCAGGACTTATGTGTCATCCCTCCTATGTGTCATCGAATTATATGCATATCTTAAGATCCTTATATGTCGAGGTTTTTAATAGCTTGAAAAATTTTGTGCTCTATACTTGCATTTGAAATAATATATCCCAATATATTGGGCGAATATGAACATCAGAGTCGACAGAGGCGAGCTTATATTGTCAATACCTGTTTGGTTTGAACAGCTTACTGACACTATTTGATCACTTGCAAGGCTAGAGTATCTGTAATTTTTGCCTTACAATAGGGCGACGTTATATCGCTAAAACTATCCACAGGTGCGCTGGAGGACGCGAGCTTTTGGACTGGAAAGACTTTGTTGGTCTACCATGATCGCTTAAAGCAGGAGTAAAACCGTAGCGTAAACGAGATAGAGTTCAATATTCAAATACTTTAGTAGAGTTTGGTAGGTGTAAAAAGAGTCAATTGAAAGATCTGATAGGGCAGCATTCGAGAAACCACGCGTTCACGACCCATGTACAGCAGGGCCTCAAGACATGACATCCTTTATTGCACTAAAACCTGGCTACTTGCGATGGATCTCAGAAAAAGGCTTATGCTTACCAAAAAGGAAACGGTGCGTAATTATTTTAATATCATAGATAGGTATTTAATATGAAAAACGTGTCTTAAAATGGAGTCGTTCGAAAATTCTCGTCTCAATTTCTCAACTAAAATACAAAACACTTATTTACGGACTCCAACTAAAACTACATTATAACGGAAATACAATTTACGGAGTTTGAGTAGCCGCAAGAGTTTAAAATGTGATTACAGTGCGCAGTGATGTTCCCCAGAGAGAGTTACTTGCTTTTCTTATTTTTAGGATAGAAATTGGCTCGCTATTTGGTTTGGTTTGGTGAATACTATACAAAAAAAAAAAAAAACAAAACATGATATTTTCTTCTTAATTTAACTTCGGCATAATTGTGATAAATATTTAAAGGGGCTGTCATAAAACTTTTCAAACTAATGGAGTTAATTACAATAAGAAGAGTTCTAAATGAATCTTAAATTCAACTGCATTAAATTGAGTTCTATCAAGACGACAATTGTGTTTAAATTTACTTGTTTGTTTGTTTTCTGCATTTTGTCTGTTTTTGCTGCTTGTCTTAGCTTATCAACATAGAATGTGTAATAATAATCCATTCTGACACCAATCCAAAGCAACCCAGGCAAATTAATTGTTTGTTAATCCCCTATCTTTTTATTGATGTTCCTCCAAAAATACAGCCAACCTGACTCCAACGAATCAAACCTGGCTTGTGTTGAACAGAGCTTTTTATCGCATTATAAACTCGTTAACAAAATCTGATTGGGTGAGCGCTGTCGGTATAATTAGAACAGATTGTTTAGACATCGCTATAGAAGCGTTTAGTACTGATTCACTCTTGTCAGATATTCATTTAATTCCATGATGTGATTTATAGTAATCAAAAAACTGTTTGCTTTCTACTCTGAGACTAAATTGTGAATATCAAAAGCGCCACCGAGAATACGCCACCTGAGAGCATGAAAACGGTTGGTCCAAATTGTTCTCTTCAAAATTGTTCCAAATTGTTCTAACAGCTCAAACAGAAAATAGGCACTGTATCGAGAACTGTTAATTATAGATCCGAGCCAGCGCACACGAGCACTGACAGAAAATTTTGGACCGCACACTTGCCATTGTCATGTGTCAATTTTAACTCAAAGATATAAAAGTGCGAGTCGGACTCTATCGAAGAAGTGTTATCTGCAAATAGTACAGTATTGCACAAAGTATCAGTGAAGTGTGGGAGATCATTAATATATATCAAGAAAAACAAGGGTCCCAATATCGATCCCTGGGGCACGCCCATAACAATAGGAGTACCTGCAGACTCAGTCCCATTAAGAACAACTTTCTGGACTCTGCTGGACAAATAAATACAATGCCGTTTAAAAATTAATTCGTGAGTTGTGGAATGATTTGTTTTTAATTATTGGGCCAAAGGCATAAATATGACGTACCAACCTTGAGTTGCGAGAGCGTGCACGGTAGCTGGTTTGACGCCGCGCAGAGCGGGGTGCGCGTGCAGCATACCGCCCAGCACTGGGCTGCTCAGGCCCAGAATATCGCCACCACCTGGTGTTACGTGTTAGTGTTAGTGTTATCAGTGTTAGTTAGTTCACGTCGGATGCCTAAATTTTGAATTGGGTACGTGAAGATTGCAACTGGATTAGTGGTTAATTCAAACTGACTTGCACAACTGAATCATGATCAAAACGTCTGATTTTATGTGTTAGTGTCAAATAAATTAGTGGTAAGTTACGTGTACTATAGCATTCAGTTCAATGTAGTTTTCATGAATGGGATTTACGTATTGTTCTTAGTTTTAGCTTAAGATGAGTTGGACTAAATAGTTTAGTTAGGTGAAGAATAAGTTCCGTCTGTCGAACTTCGTAGTATAGATAAAAATTATTAATTAGTCATCTCACTACAAAACGGTAAGGGAAAATGTAATCATTTAATAACTCTATTTAGCAACGGATTAAATTTGTCCAAAGGTTAATGCGAAGGTTAATGTAGCATATGGTGTTAGCTTTATACATTAGCTTACCCAAAAGCGAGTTCTGAGCAAGCAGGTGGTGTGTAGGGGGTTGCTGCAGCACCCCACCCCCGACCAGGACCCCAGTATGTCCAGCAGCTAGCTGCGACAAAGAAAGAACAATATCATCTAGTGTACATGTCAAACAAACCTAGTTTCATTTGATGAACATCGCGAAGCTGGCACAACAGGTCTTCTTAGATGGAGATATCGCTGCTAAAGTTTTAACACCGCGTCATTCAAAAAAGTAAACATGTCATATGTAAAAAAAGAACTCGAATATTTGACATACTGAAAAATTTGTCTTTATATTAGTACATTTTGACAGATGTCAGTCTCATAGTTTATCTTTGAAAAGTCACAATTTTGACAGGTGTCAGCCTCAGTTTATCTGTGAAAAGTCACAGTTTTGACAGGTGTCATTCTCATAGTTTATCTGTGAAAAATCACAATTTTGACAGGTAGGTCTCATAGCTTATCTGTGAAAAGTCACAGTTTTGACAGGTGTCATTCTCATAGTTTATCTGTGAAAAATCACAATTTTGACAGGTAGGTCTCATAGCTTATCTGTGAAAAGTCACAGTTTTGACAGGTGTCATTCTCATAGTTTATCTGTGAAAAATCACAATTTTGACAGGTAGGTCTCATAGCTTATCTGTGAAAAGTCACAGTTTTGACAGGTGTCATTCTCATAGTTTATCTGTGAAAAATCACAATTTTGACAGGTAGGTCTCATAGCTTATCTGTGAAAAGTCACAGTTTTGACAGGTGTCATTCTCATAGTTTATCTGTGAAAAATCACAATTTTAACAAGTATCAGTCTCATAGTTATCTGTGAAAAGTCATAGTTTTGACAGAAAAACTATGACGACAACGGGTTTTTAGATTGTGAAAACTTTGGGATGAGTATTTTTTGCGACATATACAATGGATAATAATGGTTCAATTTTTTTCATATTCGTGCTTTTGTCTCCTGACAGGTTGTCATATTTTGAGATCTGCATTGTTAGAACTTCATAAAAGGTATTCGTCTGTAGGTGTCGAGTTTGATTGCATATTCACATATCTGCAATTCATTCAGCGCTTCTGTCATTTGTGGAAAGAGCGGCCACACGTTCATAATAGGTTTTTACTTATGAAATTGCTGATTTCTATGGAGAATTTTAGATTACCTTTTCCGTACTAATGGCTTGCTCAATTTATTATTAAACAAAAAAACTTTTACTAACCTAACAGATATTAAAGTAACTAACTTAAGGCAAGAAAAATGTTTATACAGATTGAGTTACAGATAAAGTACAAAATCCCGAAACGACGATTGTTTTACGTAATATAAAATGTATAAAGTTAGAAGCATGAAAGAAGTAAACGGCGTTTTCATACGTAAAGATTTATCATAACTCTTTTGAAATTCTGTGAACGACTTACTGAATAGTATGGTAAGCGTAGAAACCAAACCTCTGGAGCTAGAAGCATGCACTTAAAGTTAGTTATTGTTATCTGTGAATCATATTTTAGACATATAAATGACAAGAGTAAGATCTAAAATTGCGTGTGGGAGGGTTCGGAATTCTGTTTGTACAGATCAGTCAATAAATTTATTCTCTAACATTTCGAGCCTTGGTCGGTAGAGCTCTCTAGCGTCGAGTAGCGGAGTTAAGAATACATTTCTATAGAATCGCCTAGACTTCTCCATGTGACTAAATAGCCGGAGCGTGTCACAGCAAAGACTTCGCAGACTGTGACACGATTTTCGCGACCCTCTCCATCAACGCAGGTCCTTAAAGACCTGCTTACGGTGGCGTTTGAGCCGTCGCATCTCTTGTCTCCCCTTTCTCGACAGCCTTCTGCTTAGCCACGAGTAGGTTCCCATCAACATAGGCCGGAGCCATTTGGGTGAACCGGCCTCTTCTAGCACTTATGCACTCTTTTATAGGGCAGCGCTGACTGCGCCTCTCCTGAGGTGCGGTCTTCCTTGTCATGTCAAGCTATGGGTCATTCCGACCAACGTCGCAGGCTGAGTTTAGTCGGTAGGTCTTTCGGGTCCGACACGAGTCCGACATAATCACCGCGGCACTTAGTTGCATTTTTTTTTTTTATATAGGATAGGGCAGCAAACGAGCAAACGGATCACCTGATGGTAAGCGATAACTGTTGCCCATGGACACCCGCAACACTAGAGGAGTCACAGATGCGTTGACGGCCTTTTAAAAGGGAATAAGGGGGGAAGGAGCGGTTGGGCCTCCGGTACCCTCACTCACTCACTCACTCGGCGAAACACAGCGCAAGCGCTATTTTACGACGGTTTTCTGTGAGGCCGTGGAATAATTCCGGTCGAGCCGGCCCAATTCGTGCCGAAGCATGGCTCCCACGGTATCCCACGGTAAGAGCAGTGGTCTCCATGAGGCCTCTTCTCTTCAGAGGGAAAAGAACCGATAAGTCAGTAATAGATTACGATACAGCGAATAGACATAGAAACTATAAGAGCGAACTAAGTGATTAATTAGTATATCCGTAATTAACCAATACGCACGTATATCGTACGACGTTTTTAACACATTTGCGAGGAAACAAAAAAAAAAAAAACATTTAAATAAACTCAATCTGTGAACGCACACTATTCCTTTCCCGCCATTTTACTAGAGACTGGCGATGGCGCCGCGCGGCGATGAGTTCCAAATTTGAATAGCAATAGCGCGCGAAAGGGCAAATAATACTGTTATGGATTTAGTATGGATTATAACTTAACTATTTGCTTCGGTAATATACGCGTTTTTTATGACCCGCTTTACATATTTAAAACCGGTGGAATTACATCAGCTTTACGAGCAAAGGTGTTAAAATCTTAAGCATAAATAGGAATATAGGGAGAGAGAAAGCGTCTTAGTTTTGAAAGTTATGCTTTGATTGAGGGAACAACACGTTCAAGACTGAAAAGCATTCCCACTCTTAACACAAATTCTTAAGTAAGTTTAAAAAGAATCAGACACATCTAAAACACTTTTTGTTCGCGCCGTCTCTCATCAGAATTCTGTTCGGGATAAAAACTTCGGATATCGCCGAATTCCCCAACTGAAATAAACATAAATAAAGCTCAAAACTTTTCGCTTTTTGTAAAGGGCCCCGAACTTCACAGGTCGCCGTAAACTTTGAATATGTTTCACAACTGTGTCGGATTGTTTTCGAATTGTACAGTAAATTGGCGCTAATGGTTTATTGAGTTGAATTGAGTTAAGTGAATGAGGATCGCGCGGTGGTGCTGTGGCAATATGTGTAATGTGGAACTGATGCATATTAACATTGTAATGATTAATAATAATAATAAGTGCGTAGGGAAGTGACGACCCCATCGCCCACTGGTGGGGCATTTAATGCCTCATAACTGCCATAAATGCCTCATCAGTGCAGTCAGTCTCCCTCAGGGCAGCTTGTGGCGAGCTGGCGGTGAGTTGCGTCACCGAGGGTGCAGATGTGCTTCAGGGTATGCCACCCGCCTCTGTCTTGCCTTGACCAGCCGAACAGAGTGGAGGCGCAAGAGCAAATGCTCGAAGGGTGGAAGTGTAATAATGTCATAACGCCGACGGCGTCTCGATCGCTGTCGCAGACACACTTCTCTACACCCTTAGCCGCTCACACCAAAGTTGTTCCCTTCGCACCAATATTAGTCTGCTTTTTTGGGGGGTCCATTTAGTGAGCGGCGACTCACCTCCTGCCATATTTAAATCAATTTGGAGACTTTCAGAAGGCAGGTGACCGGAGTCTCTTCTCATTACCACTAATATCGAAATACTATAGTCTATCACTTGTAATGACAAGAGATTCTGTGCATCTAACTGGGTGTAGTCTTTGGCTGCATTTTTCATGATGCAGATAGAGATTAGATCCAGTTGTTATCAAGTACTTTCGCTTAAATGGGAGGGGTACTTTCGCTTTTACCGTGGGAGAGCCATGCTTCGGCACGAATTGGGCCGGCTCGACCGGAGTGATACCACGGCCTCACAGAAAACCGGCGTAAAATAGCGCTTGCGCTGTGTTTCGCCGAGTGAGTGAGGGTACCGGAGGCCCAACCCGCCTTATTCCCGTTTATTCCCCTTATTCCTCTTATTCCCTTTTAAAAGGCCGGCAACGCATATGTGACTCCACTGGTGTTGCGGGTGTCCATGGGCAACGGTTATTGCTTACCACCAGGTGATCCGTTTGCTCGTTTGCTGCCCTATCATATAAAAAAAAAAAAAATGGTCTCTACGCGTTGGATCTATATCCCCGCGCGAGCCTTACAAAGGACCGAGTCCCATAAGGACGCGTGATATAAGCGACAATAATAATATAATAATAATCTTTATTAGCAAAAATATTTTTCTTATTCTAGTTATGACACTTTATGAGAAGATTTATAATTTAATTGGCCGACCATAACTAGGAGCATCCATTACAAAACTAGATGTGACATCAGTATTTCGGTTCCTGGCCCTTGTAACCTCGAAAATTCTGCTTAACATACTATAGCAAATGTTTAAATTAAATGAATAAAGTAATGGGAGTCAGATTTAAACCTTGTATTCTGATGCCTCTGTAAAAACTTTTGACATTTAATATGTATACGTATAATTATATACGACATACTTTCCGAGTACTTTGCCTGTTGTATAATTATATACGACATACTTTCCGAGTACTTTGCCTGTTGTAGAATTATATACTTACGACATACTTTCCGAGTACTTTGCCTGTTGTATAATTATATACGACATACTTTCCGAGTACTTTGCCTGTTGCAAAACGAGTGTAAAGTTTCTTTTTTCTTGTACGCATGCAAGTATCTCTTTAACATTAAATTTTTTTTAGAGAATTATAAAAATACATCTGTAAGTAAAAGAATTATTATTTTCATTTTCAGAGAGGCTGATCGTTGAAATCCGCAGTATTAATTATTGTAAAAAACAAAACTTTACTTATAGATAACAAGTGTCTATTTCTGACGGTAAAAGAGATTGTGCGTGTGACGTATCCGTACAATTCATTGGTCTAGAAAATGTGACTGTTTTCTTTTTTCTATTTTAGCATAAGTGGTGTTTTGTATGTAACAATAAATATTGGTTCTTCTGATTTTTGTCTATATAAGCCGAGAAATCAGTTGGGTTAGACACCTATGTAATAACTGCAGCAAGTTCGTATTTCAATAGTGTATTTGTGTCGGATTAGTTTATGTTTAATAATAGTGTATCTGTGTCGTAAAGATATACTTTTCGCAATAGTGTATTTGTGTTCGAGTGGTTTATGTTTAATAATAGTGTATTTGTGTCGTATATATATACGTTTCACAATAGTGTATTTGTGTCGGATTGATTTTTTATTTCGTAATAATGTGATTAGTATTAATTTATGTTTCATTATAATGTGTCTGTGTCGGATTAATTTTTGTTCCGGTAGGTTATATATTTATTTTCAAATGCAGCGTAACAATATTTTATGTACTACAAGAACAATAATATATGGTAATAATAATATTGTTAAATATATTAAAACAATATTTATGTATATAGAAAGATCTTGTATTAGTTATAAATATCAGAAATAAATAAATACATATTACAATACAACAAACTAATATATACTTTCCTACCGAATTAAACTATGTTTAAAAGAAAAGCCATATCCTTAATTATTGACCACTCTAGTTACGCTAAATTATAGTTAGGTTAGATTAGATTAGATTGGGTTAGATTACGGCATATGTTTTATTAAGCGAATGGGTCAAGTCCGACAAGAGTATACGTTACAGGCAGGTTAGTTTGACGAGCATGGTACAGCTGCAGCAATGGTATAATGCTCTAATGTTACTGAGCTGGTAGCATTGGCTGTGCGTGAGCTCACCTGATGATGAGCGGACAGATGATCAGCCGCGTTGGGCGTAGGCGGAGAGAACTCCCTGGCGGGGCCCACAAGGCCAGCGGCCAAGCTGACCGCAGGCAGGTTGCCAGCGGACAGACCAGCAGACAACGCACCGGTAGCAAGCCCGCCTGCAGCCAACCCACCAGTAGCAAGGCCACCAGTAGCAAGGCCGCCAGGTGCAAGCCCGCCAGGTGCAAGTCCGCCTGGAGCGAGCCCTCCAGCCAGGGCGCTAGCTGGCAAACCACCCGCCGCCAGACTACCGGGCGCGAGTGGCTGCGGCATGGGTTGCGCACCCTGCTGCAACCCCGTCATCTGTTCCAATTGGAATATAATAAGAATTACGAAGATAATAAAGAAGGGTGGAGGATTTGAGGGAAGGTTTGAGCATTGGCGAAGATTAGACAAGATGATATTGTAGTAATGAGTGAAACTATGGAAGATCGGAGTAGAGATTCATTTTCATTCTGGAAGTTGTTGAGGAATATATTTACCTATTTAGGGAGGTTCAACTTCGAAAAAGGGGTTCATTTCGAATAGCCAACTTCCCAGCATATTCTTGCCCTATCTACCGCACTGTCTCAAGATGTATACCTTCGATTCCTGTGAGTTACCAGTGATAAAAAATGGCAAAGAAACCTGACCCACTTACAGTGGGTCTTATAAGGAGCGGAAGTTCCTGATTAACCTTTCCCGCTTGTCGAAATGGACCGCTTTTACAAGAGAAGTCTACATATCATAGGTTTTGCCGTTTGTTGCAAACTTAACGTTAAAAACGGAGGCAACGGTTATCGCATACCATTCAGGTGATCCGTTTGCTCGTTTGTTGCCCTATCTTATAAAAAAAAATAACATTGGTACATGGCAGGATCGACCCCGGGCCTGCCGAATCATTTGGTTTAATTTGTAGTACAAAGAGCGTTTATTCAGAGACTAGTATGCAAAGTTATAAGAGAAAAATTTTGAAATTGAAATTCAAAGACCGTTGACATTGACACTTACACATTTACACGCCGCGTCGCGGCGTTCCATTATATTCAGATGTCGACACATAGGCACTTTTCCTTAGAAACGCTTATATTAAGTTTTATGGTGTGTTCTTCTATCCTTAGGACATTGACTTGAGGGATACTCACCCTTTGCTTATTAGCGGAGATTTGCAAGGCTTCTTCGCTGCCGCAGCGCGAGGTCTCCGGGGGCGTGGGGCGACGCTGCTCGGTCTGGGTCGACAGGATCTGCATCTCCAGCATTTGTTCCTGTCTGATATCGTCGTTGTAGTCCTGGTGGAACGATAATTGAATTATTTATCTTGAAATGGTAGTATGCTATGTTTTTTTTTAAATCTTATTATTTTTAATAAGATTTTATCCTGTGTCGTTACAAACATAGAAATTTCAGAACACTCAGACCGGCACAAATTTTTGTAGGTCATACGAAATATCTGTTCCGTGCGGGAGTTGAAACCGCGACCCGTTGCGTAGAAGCCGATTACTCAACCAGCAACCAAAACCAGCAGATTAAACAACTCCGTGGCAGCTTTCGCTTCCAGGCTACCAAATGTTGGAACGATTTACCTCCACCTATTAGAATATTGTCTTCCAAGGATACCTTTAAGAAACACGTCAAAAAATATTATTTAGACAAACAAAAGTTAGGCATCCCTAAGTTTTATGTGTAGCACAGGGGAAGTGGTGCCTCGGCCGAACAGTTTTCAGTTTGTTGTTGTTACATTTATATACATATATGTATATCAGTATTTATATTTTGTTTTTGTATATATACTATATATAAGTATAATTATATTTATTTGAAAGTATTTTAAATATTTCTTCGCACTCGCTTGACACTTTGTGTATTCTACCGTGCCAACGATAGTTATAGCCTCATGCGGTTATTATTATTATTTTTTAATATTATTATAATTTTATCTGCTCATTTTAAAACTCTACTCACTCAAAAAAGGTGATGGCTGAAAATCAGTTATTTGCCTAAATTAGGCAAATATTTAGCTGAGCCCTTGACCTTTTGCTTTCTGCAGCATACATATATTTATAGTGTTTGATTGTACTTTTGTTTTTTTCTTGATTATTACCTTTTGTTTTATTAGATATTTATGTGTATTCTGCAGAATTTAATAAACGTTTTTATCTATCTATCTATCCACTGCGCTAAACGTGTCGTCAAATTATTAGGGGCTAAAGTATAAAATTACAGTTTTGTATAGAGATTTCAAAGAATTTGACTTATTCATACTAACGATTCCCTAATTTGTTTAATAACCGAGAGAGTAAACTTTATGATATATTTACACTCACGTTAATAGACATTAAACTATGTATTTACACAGTTTTCAAGGCAAGATTACTCGACCACGTGTCGTGTTTTAAACACATTTTCAAGATATTAGTATACGTTTCTTAATTTGATGAATATAGTAAAGTTGTTTATCAAACCAAATAATCAAAGAGATTTCATTGAATAAAATCAAATCTTAAAAAAAGTACTGTGGGTTTGAGACCACCTTACGACCACGAGACGTAGCAAAACCTTTTGTGCGAGTTCAACCGTATTGTTTATAATTATAATAACTTAAGTTCAGACAACATAAAAAATAATTGTTGTATTGTTATATTTCTCTTTGTAAAGGCTCATTAGTCAAACACGAATTAAGCGATAAACAAAAAGTTACGATGTATTCACAAATTGTTTTGTTTATTTTTTTGATTACTTTGTTTTTCTTTTAAGTAATGAAGAGAAACCTTTACATTGAAGTGTGAAAGAATAAATTTTACTGCTCAGCAAATACTAAAGTAATAATTGTGCTAAAAAAAACTAATTATTAATATTATAATCATGTGGTAGCAAACACATATATCTATGCATTTTTAAATATTGTTGGAACAAAAGAAATAAGAAAAGTGTTACTGAACAATGTATACAGTAACGACTCGCTTTATTATTTCTCACGTATTATGTCGTCACGTCCGCTTTTGCTGACCGCTTTAACCCCCTCTAAATAATATCATTACTAATAATACTAATTATCCCTGCTATTCACTCTAGTCTCGAAAAGTCTCTTTACTTCCTAGTATAGAATCTAACTCCTTTGAAGTCTGCATTATATGTTGGGGCGGTGAAACTTCAACTACGTAGAAGTATGCCTTCGCATGCTTCGATGATAAAAGGAAGACTGCGAGGCGAGATAGTTCTTTATAACACATTTCAAAACGTATTCTATAAAAAGATCAGATCTCTCTGCTATAGTGTTCAAGACTGTGAAAATTTGAAATAAACTTTAGTGCCGTGACCAAATTAGTTAAAAGTAGCCAGTTTATATTTTGTAGAACCATACTAAAGGTAGCTGCAGTATTTTTAGTATTTGAGCTTTGTAAAGTGTTGGAAGCTGCAGCATAAATATTGACTAAACTTGGAAAGTATACTAAGCTTTTCGGCAGCAGAAGTCGCTATAGTTTCGAAACTTCACTTAAGATCCGTCAACATTAGTTCCAAGTCGAGAATACCATATTAGAAAGTCAGAGTAAAATGAAAGTTCAGTTAAATTTAGTGCTTTCCTATCTAGCGAGATATTTGTCTACCTCAATAGACCAAGCTAAGAGAGCCGACCAAAACTTCGTTTAATTTATAATTTACAATGTCTACTAATAAAGTTGTCTCTCAATGCTGTGGCATAGGTTTCAGGCGAAATCATAGTAGAATGTCCTATCAAATTACTGGTGTCAGAATAAATAACTTATTTTTAATTTCTAGATTATAAATCTATGATGATGTGAATATTATGTAAATACAAGGCTTTTAAATACGTGTTCATAAGAAAAAATTAAAACGAAGACAATTTTTTATCATTTATGCTTGTGTCTTTAAAATTACTCGTCAGCTTGTTATTATACAATTAATACTATAAATATCCTCTGTTATTTTTGTTATTTACATGATTTTTTGTGGATATTTTGCCCTTTAGTCTTTTTGTTTACATTTCAGTGCTATAAATTAAAATTCAGATAAAACTTGAATTTATGTTTAATATATATTTATTTAATACATCATTATTAACATTTAAAAAGTCACATTAACTACGTATCTGATTACGTAACATAAAATAATGAATTATTTCCCATCACTAGTGTGAAAGTGGTATGTCAAGGAAATGGCGGTAGAATCGCAAAAGCGCACCCCGCCATGTTAGTTACTGTAAATAAATAGATAGCAAAATATATGGCACTTGGAACAACTTGAAAAATAATACATTTCGTACATTTCCCTACGTTTGTTTTTAGAAGATATTTAGTAGATAGTAGAGAAGATTAAGGGATAATGGACCGCATTATTTTGTAGATTTCTTTCAATAGTACGCAGAATGCTCGGAGTGAGTCCGACCATAGCCGCATATATTAAGATTCAAATAGATCAACTGTGAATCTCGCAGGAACCACATGTACAATAATTGAGTCCAGTTAGAAACGAATGACGCTGTGAGGTCCAATAGTACCGTTAATTTCTAACTATACTCAAGCAGCGATTTGGCTTTAAGTTTTGATTTTAGAATGCAATCCTAACAATTCCGCTTTGACAAGTCTGACAGTTTATTTGTCAAAATGGCAGCACATATAAACTATAATGATGACAGCTGTCAAAACTAGCTTGGATTGTGGAGATTTTAACAAAAATTGTGTGACAACGACGTAAGAGGCGAGAAGATTAAATGAATTAAATATATAGTTATAATCACCAAATCATTCCAAACAACATTATATATTTTTATTACTTTTTCTTTTAATCTTATTTACTTGTGTACTATGACAATGTTAATTGTTTATTTATGTTAGTATAATTTTATATCCACACACTTATATAATATATACATCCTTATATAAATTCATGTATTTTTTTACATTCTTTAATTTTGTGCGCATGAAACCCTCAGGTTGTAGCAGAATACCAGTGCTTTGCTCACATCCGTATGTGGGCAATCCCAGTCACTGAGCTACGACCTATTTACACTTCTGCAGTACACACAACTTAGTTTATAGTTTGCATTTATTTAGTTATTGTTAAGTTTTAGCTTAGTCTAATTTAAGTTTGTCCGTGTAACTATGTTTGTGTGTGATGAAGATATGTAAATAAAGAGTTTATCTATCTATCTATCTATCAACGAAATGAGCAAGATATATATATATATATACATAGATACACATATATATATATACATACATATAGACAAGTCTGACAGTTGACAGTGACAGTGCTGTGATATTTGTCAATATCACAGCACAGATAAACTATGACAATGACAGCTGTCAAAATTAACATGGATTGTGGAACAAAATGAGCGATAAATATATCGCGAAAGTTTGTAAGTATGGATGTTTGTTACCTTTTTACGTAAAAACTATGAATGGATTTGAATGAAACTTTACAATATTGTACATCAGAATAACACATAGACTACAATTTCTAAAGATATAGCTGTTAGAAATACTAACTATGCGTAGACGAAGTTGCGGGTACCAGCTAGTATATATATATATATATAAATATAAATACTAGCCGATGCTATGTATATGATATGATTTATACATACCGGTACCAGGAAGCGCCTGAGTTCAGCCAGAGCGTACGCGATACGAGCGTGTGCCTCAGCGGGCGTAGCGAAAGCGCTGATCTCCACGTGCAGATCGTCAGACAGATGGGCGAACTTGGGGTCGCCGGAGACGCGAAGCTCCTCCTCCTGTTAGACGAACTTCTTTGTCAATTTGTATTTTTGTAATTGTTTTTTAATGTCGTCTCTCGTCCCATATAAATTAAGTTACCTATAAATATGTTGTTATTTTTTATATAATAAAGTAAACATCGCGTCAGGTAAAAGAGTAATTTGTAACAATGGTTATATAACTCTCCATGATCCCATAGTTCAGCAGCCTTCAGCATCGCTATGACTAGGTTCCCTCATGATAAGGCCGGCGCCACTTTGTCTTTCCTCACCTTTTCTAGCGCTTTTGGGCCCCTTTTATGGGTCTGCGCTGCATCGCCTCTCTCCTGAGGGGCGATAGCCCTCACGATTTGCCTATGTGGTTCTTCGACCTTAGGCACAGGCTGAGGTTAGTCACGTGGTCAGATCGATCTGGCCGCGTGGGGATCCTGAGCACGTTTCGTGCACCTGGTGATGGATTCTCAGACTTCCTCTCCTGAGGTTATAACATGTTATACAACCATCAAGTCGCGCACCTTCTGACGGTCCTTCATGGAGCCGCGGCCGAGCACCGCCATCTTGCACATGGTGTCTTCCTGCAGACGCTTCAGCGAATTGCCCTTGGGGCCCAGTAGTTTCCCCACAAAGTTGAACTGGAGACAAAAGTTACATATAATTTTTTTATGAGGATATTGTTTTTAATCAACTTATACAAGTACAACTTTGGGATGTTATTTTTTTATCTCTCTTCTGGCTTGCACGACTTGTACATTAGCCACAAACAAGAGTAGAAGGTAGGGAAATGAATGAAATATATAAGGATCGGAATATATGAGGATTAGGATCAAATCAGTAGATAAATAAGGGTGTATTATAATTAAATATTCTTGTTACAAAAATAATATAGAAATAGCATTATATACATTGGATTTTAATTAATCGACAAAATCGAGGTTAAATAAATGTAGAAATAGGAAGAAAATACGGTTGGATTATAATTTGATATTATTGTTAGCATGTTATTATAATGGCAAAATGATTTCAAAGAAATTACAGGATATTTATAGACCTACATACATTGCAGAGAATAATTGAAATGTTTTTTACCACAAAATAAATAGACAACACTTTCTTAATTTAACCACGGAATACAATAATTTTAATCGCAAATGAGAAAAAAATTCACGTGACTCATTCAATGACGATTTTTCTATGCCAAGTTCCTAGTCACAAAAAGACTTTTTGTTTATTTATTCATTGGGTCACGATCATAAATATAAAAAGATTAATTTGCTAAATTGTACAGCCATTTAGAGGTATACACTGCCTGTTTACAATAATTCAAATGCATGCATTACAAAAATAATTGTCCTAATCTATGTACTAAACTATAAAAAATAAAAGTGCCAAAAATACGGAGCAAACACTATTCAGAATGTAAGCTTATGACAGCTTTTTTAGCCAGAGACATAAGACTTTTGAATGCGAGTATGTTTTTGAGGCGGGGGAATTAGCACCAAAAAAGGTTCTACGAGTACGAATTGGTTAGAGAAGTGGTTTGATTGTCATGCGAGGCATTCGACTTTGAAGGTAAATTTTCATAATAGCTCTGTACTGCGCAGGTGATTTCCTATAATCTTGTAAAAAAACGAAAGATCAAATATGTCCCTACGTTTGACTAGTCTATATATCTTGAGAAACACTAGCAAAGACCCACAAGATACAAACCTCTTATTTCTAAAATAGTAGAAGACGAAGTGTCGAACAAGCCGTTTCTGAATACGCTGTAATCTCAAAGTATGACATGGATAATGTCCATTTATTGTTTAAGTAAATTCGACAAAATCTTTGAATATCGCTCTCGTTTGAAGTGGCTGCCCATCAGACATTGACGAGATATGCATATCCTATGTCTTGTCTAGAAGATTCTTAGTACCCCTACATTTCCTCAATACTTACGATGTAGATTTGACTTACTGCCACCTTCTGCCTGGCCTTAGCGTGCTTGTGTGTCATACCCTATTTTAAATGTTCCTTTTTCGAACTCCAAATTCTACTCCCGCTCCTTTACTGTTCGTGCTGCTAGATTATTGAATGAGCTGCCAGCCAGTGTTCAAGATTGTCAATCCATTGCTTCTTTTAAGCGCAATCTACAGGAACACTACCTATGTAGTTTGTCTCTACTCGACTCGATCTGCACTCTATCATATTGTATATATATATGTGTGTGTGTGTATGCATGTATTATTGTTCAATAAAGAGTTTATATACATATATTATGGGGCCAATCAACACTTCCATTCAAGAGTCGATCTGACCAGCTGATCTGCAAGTGCCATCTTGGTAGTTTTGTTTGAACGCCTAGCAGTTTCGAATAACGAAACCGAATAATTTCGAAGCTTTGCTGTCTATATGCGGAAAAGACGTCAATTTGCTGTCTAAAAGAATTCCTAGTCACGCATTTATTGTCATTGTTGGTCATTATTGTCAGCTTAGTCCAGTGCGATTAGAGTTATACATCGGAACACAGCTATAATGAATCAGAGGTATGAATGCTTCAAGATTTTATTATTTGTTATACTATAAAGTGGAAAGTTTACACTTTGAAACATTCGGCTAACGGTTTTTTTAAAAGATACTTTTATAAAAAGAATTTAGTTGCTTAAATGCTCTACATACAAAAATAATGAATCCCAACTAATATTATAAATGCGAAAGTGTGTTTGTTTGTTTGTTTGTTTATTTGTTTGTTTATTTGTTACCTCTTCACGCTTAAACTACTGGACCGATTTCAAAAATTCTTTCACCTTTGGAAAGCTACATTCTCCCCGAGTAACATAGGCTACTTTTTATCCCGGAAAAATCGACAGATCCCACGGGATGCGCAATAAAGGCTTCGCTCAAAAACTACTGCACAGATTTTTATGCGGTTTTCATCAATAGATAGAGTGATTCTTGAGGAGTTTTGCGGCATTTTTTATCTCGGAAAAACGGATAGTCCCACGGGAAGCGCGATAAAATCTTCGCACCATAAACCGACTTCCGCGTATATGTAGCCGTGGGCAAAAGCTATGACCCTTAACCCTCTATACACCCAATCCCGAAATCCACGCGGGCGAAGCCGCGGGCAGAAAGCTAGTGACATATAAAAACGAAAACGTGGATCACATAGACAATTTATAATTATTATTTGTACGATTCAATATTTAATTTCAAATCGAGTGACGAAGGAAATTTATAAGGCAAATACCTATTAACTAGTCATCTAGTTAATAGGGGGTGACCAAGACGAATGTATTTAGAACAAATAGGTGATAGATTGAAAGAAGGTCAGGCCAAGAGTGCGTGAAAGTATGAATGGAAATCGAGGAAGCTATAGAAGTATGTTTGTATCGCAGCAAGTGGGAAACTGTTATCTCTGCCTATCCTTAAGGAAAAGAGGTGTCAGTATGTATTTATGATTTAATATTGCATTTATTTATTTCCCTTTTTGTAACGTCGGCGATTTACAAACTATAGGCCAGTCATTAAAGCCGAAACCCGAAAGAAATTACTAATTCGCTAAAATGTTGAGGGGTCTTTAAGGAAGGTGAAATACCTGACCGTGTGATTTTGCAGCGCTCTGGGGTGTACGGAAAGGGTTGAAAAGGGGTGAAAAGTGTTTTTTGTTAATAACATTGTCCAAAAAATTTGTAACACGCTGCAAATTTGGAATTAGGTTGTTCTTATTGTTTTGTAACGTGTATTAATTTTGCAGCGTTGCAAAATTAATAGAGATAACGAATTAGTAGGAACAACCTTATTCAAATTTACAGCGTGTTATAAATTTTTTTTTACCCTAGTTATTAACAAATTTTACTGTTTTTTAATAATAAACAATGTTCCGTACATTGCAAAACGCTGCAAAATTAATAGAGGTTACGAATTGGTAAGAACAACCTAATTCCATATTTGCAGCGTGTTACTAATTTTTTAGACAATGTTATTAACAAAAAACACTTTTCACCACTTTTCAACCCTTTCCGTACACCCCAGATCGCTGCAAAATCACACGGCAAAGTATTTCACCTTCCTTAATAACCCCTCAACATTTTAGCGAGTTAGTAATTTCTTTCGGGTTTCGGCTTTAATGACTGGCCTACTATTATAAACACCATAGTAAACTATGACAATAATTATTTTCATTAAACATTATTACAAATTGTACTTTTATTGAAATTATCAGACTTACAACATTGCGGTAATTTTTAATGGGTAAACAATCCTTATCCTTAATTTTAAATCGGAAAGTGGGTTTGTTTGTTTGCTCCGCTTTCACGCCGTAACTACTGAACCGATTGCTTTGAAATTTTGCAGACGTAAAGATAAAAGTCCGGATAGGGTACTTTTATCCCGGAAAAATCGACAGATCCCACGGGAAGCACGATAAAACCTTCGCACCATAAACCGACTTCCGCGCATATGTATAGTAGTGGGCAAAAGCTATGACCCTTATCCCTCTATAGACCCAATCCTGAAATCCACGCGGGCGAAGCCGCGGGCAGAAAGCTTGTTAACTATATAGCATCAAACATAAAAAAAAATCATTGATGTCCATTCATTAAACTGTGTTCTGCCATTTTCCATTTATAATTCCCAATTGCACTGGATTAGTTCTGGAGACAGTATATTAACTATTTTCTCTTTCAATCGTCTGCAGACGATGACGATGGCGTCACGAATTACATACATCAAATCGCTGAGTAATTACGGGTATATAAATAATAGTTATGAACGCTGAAAGCAAATTTTCGAAAATTGAAAAAGTTAACTCAGCGATTGACACGACACTGCGATTGAATAGGGTCGTTTATATAAATATCGTGTGTGTATTTATATCTCGTGACTATAATATATTCGCTATTCAGCTATTTCACAGTCTCCATGCGTTCCATGGGAAATGTTGCGATAAAATTACTCTATAATACGGGGGCGAATGGCGCATGGAAAACTCAATCTCATTTAATCTGAAAGTTTCTTTCAGCGTTCCATTAAGCTATATCAATATAAGAATTTATATAAAATGAAAGAGCATTTTTGAACACCTCCCTAGTCGAGCGGTTTGTACACCAGAGGTGTATCTTGAAACTGGTGTACTTACTCCGAGGTTCTGGTGGGGGTAGATATTTGTGTGATGAATGCGAGCATTTGCACCTTAGTCATGGTCTTAACATATATTTTTATATATATCAAAAACATTTATATATCTTTACTAATATTATAAAGAGGAACGATTTGTTTGTTTGTAATGAATAGGCTCCGAAACAACTGGACCGATTTCAAAAATTCTTTCACCTTTGGAAAGCTACATTATCCCCGAGTAACATAGGCTACTTTTTATCCCGGAAAAATCGACAGATCCCACGGGATGCGCAATAAAGGCTTCGCTCAAAAACTACTGCACAGATTTTCATGCGGTTTTCATCAATAGATAGAGTGATTCTTGAGCAAGGTTTTGCGGTATTTTTTATCTCGGAAAAACGGATAGTCCCACGGGAAGCGCGATAAAATCTTCGCGCCATAAACCGACTTCCGCGCATATGTGGCCATGGGCAAAAGTTATGACCCTTAACCCTCTATAGACCCAATCTCGAAATCCACGCAGGCGAAACCGCGGGCAGAAAGCTAGTGTATAATATATGTATTATTACCGTTACCCTAGAACCCATAACAGAAGCGTTACAGAGCCTACTTTGGTCTAGACTTATAGGGTAGATGACTACAATTGAATATTCAATTATATGACTATTTCAATGATATAATTATCAAAGTTAAGCAATTTGAATCTCATGAAAGTATAAGTAGAAATTTCACTTTAATTTTTTAATCATATTGTTGTTAGATTTCCAAAAAATGCAATTATATTTTGCATAATTCTAATGAAACGAATACTAGCTTTCTCACATTAATTATAACGTTATTTGATATATAAAGTATATCTATAAACCTACAAATAACTAAGTTATTGGCAAATTTATTTATACGCTCATACATATTAGGCGAGTTTACTGAATGAAGACGTCACTATAGCAGTGTACTTAGTATGGAGCGTTTTTCAGCGACTCACGACCGGCGTCGCAAACATGGCGCTGTATCTTCAAAAGTAATAATCGCAGATACATCGTAACTTTTACACTATTCCTCATAAAAAGAGTATTCTAATTATATATAGAATAAAAAAAAGTTTAACAGCAGCGAAACAGCTTATATATTTTGAGTTAGATATAGAGAATGTGAAGTTGGGTCTTGTAGAGTTAGAACATTTACAGTAGCTTGGCTCTAGATAGGATTAATTTTTGTATAGTTGTTCCATAAAATAAATAAATCTGACAAATTGGATTATACTGCGGACATCTGCAATTGGTGCTCGCAACAATGAATAGAACAGAAAGCCAATTGTATTTTCAGTTGAAGGACAAATATTTTTAATTGAACTCTATCACGTATAAAATTTTCGCCATTCATGCTTGTACACAAATACATTTTGTTCACAAATACTGGTTGGTTACTGAAATATAGATTCTGTCATGACTTATTAGGTTGTAATATTGCTTGCATAGAATCTTTGAATATTGATCACAGATCAATATCAGCAAATGTAATTATCATTCTGAATTCATGATTCGAATTCATTTAATTATTCAAACTGTTTTAATCAAGCATTCACCGCTATTATGAAATGTTCAAACCAACCACCAAATTGCGACATTTAACGAAGACCCTATACCATGAAATAACTATTTTCATATAAATACAACAGACTGCGTCTTATCAACAATCACACAATAAGGAAGCTAAATCTTTCATCTATTCGACCTCAATTATGTAATAAATATGAATAAAAGGCGTAATGAAATTCAAGTGCAATCACTAAGTATGTATATCTTATGAATGATTACAAAATATATGTAAATGTGAAAAAGAAAAACAAATAACATGGCTGCATGGAAGATCTCTTTGTCCACTTAACAAATTTGACGGATCGGATTTGACAAATCAAAATCAAAATCAAAATAATATTTATTCAACATAGACCTTTACAGGCACTTATTGACGTCAACAAACAAAACAAAAAAAAAACTTAAATAAAAAAAAACAAAACCTTGTCCGTACGTACGAATAAGGAAAAAAAAAAGAAAAAAAATATGTTGACCTGTTCGGAAATTGGGAGAGCCTTCTCGAGAAGAACAGGCAAGAAACTCTGAAGGTCTATTTTTTATCTCCTCTTTTCAATGTTAACAATCACAATAATACAATACAAAAATACAATATAGTACAAGATACAATCACACCTAACACGATTACAGTCGTATGTATGTTTACATACACATATAAAATAATACAATATTATAAATAATGTAGTTACCAAACATGGCTCTATGAATAGTGTCCCTATTCCCAAATAGTGTGATCATTAGGATAGTCACTTACTTTATAATAACCTTTACTCATGAGTGTCTTTTTGATATGGTTTTTAAATTTATATAAAGGCAAATCAATGACACCTTGCGGAAGTTTGTTAAACATAGATATACATTTCCCCAAGAACGAACAGCTAGTTTTATGGAGTCTGAACATTGGAACGGTAAGTTTATTTTGCACCAAAACACGTAAATCGGTTATTCGTTATAATTTCTTACAATATTTTCTATCAATAATAGTACTGATATGCATATAGAAGTGAAAACAAAGAGTGGCGTGTATTACAATTGTTTATGTGTAAAGACAAAGTTACATATATTGTTATATAAAAATAATCAGAATTTATAAAGTGAAAAATTCCTCCCTTTAAAAAATATTTGTCTAAAAATATATTATATAAAAGAACCTAATATTACCTATATTCACTCTGCAAAACACGTTTAAAGTCGTGGATTATTTATTTAAATACATCAAGAATTGCGTCTTATTTCAAAATTTATGAAGAGCATTTTCTTTTTTTATCAATGTAGTGACCAATATTTGACGCTTATTATAGAGGATATCTTATTTATTTTTTATTATTTCAGCTCACTTAAATAAGTAAAAAATTAAATAAGCGAAATTTATTTTTTTGGTAATTCTCGCATTAAAATGACTATGCACGGTGTCAGTGACCTTTCATCGGTACGACAATGTCTTACACCCTTACTGTTTATTTATCAATTATTACTTATCAATAGTCAATCGACCAGTGACAACCACAAAACTCAATTTTAACCAATCACAACAAAACAGAGTTCCTTAGAAAGAAGCGCGAAGAAGCATCTCTTGGGCTTGTAGTGGGCGGGCAGGTAGAATAGTGAGTATCACATCACCGCTCTGTCATCTCATTTAGGCCCTCTCATCGTTCAATATCAGGCAGATGAAAATCATCTATCTTGCCCGCCATAAAAAAGAATTTTTGTTTTTGACCAACTAATTAAAATAAGATGAAAATGTTTTCAACCAAACTTTAGAACGTCTACAGATACGAGTTTTTAACTTTGGCTGGACCCTGTGATGCCTCCGGATCAAGGATCATATTTATATACCTAAAAAAGTTTGTAATATTTTGAGAAAAATATATAAATCAAGGATTGGATATAAACAAATTGATTTTGCCAACATTTACAATGTTGGTAAAAGAAAAAATAGAATTGAAATAAGAATGAGGCAAATTTTGATTGTATTAAATAGTAAAATTTGATTAATTAATGATAAATGATAAATGTCCATCACAACATAGAGATCGATTCATTTATCATTTTAGCAAAATGGCTGGTCTATTTCATTAAACATTTCACCTTATTTGAGTTTTAAGATTGAAATTGACTGAATTAATTCCATGTAGACTTCATATTTTTCATAATGTTTCAAAAATACAACGGAATTAAATCAAAGACAGTCGAATTTATTGTATTATTTTGATTTATAAATTCCTTGTAGTAAATCCATATATTTCGGCTTGAAAATATATTTCTTATAGTTCCCTATTCATTCATATCTTTCAAATTCGAAACTAGACGCCGTAGTATAAATAATAATTATTGTCTTCATTTATAAGGTTCACTATCTTAAGTAAATGTTACAAAACTATAATGAAGCGTACAGAAAACTAATGGTCAATAATGTATTGATTGGTCAATTAACGTCATATCTACCTTCGAAAGTTTTGGTGACCCATGCTCCTAGATTAGTTGATCTGGGATATTCAGACGACACAGTCGAACCGCCCAAAGGGAGAATGCTGAGATCGTGGCTGTATGCACGCCGCCGCAGGAAACAGAAAAGTACTATTATATTTAATTATTTTTCTTCTATCGCGTTCGAAGCTTCACCGAAACTTCAACTACATTCGCGAAAGCGTCAATTCGCAATTCAAAATTGGGTAGTTGGCAATTTATGTACCAACTGTTCCCAGAATATGTTGCAGTGCTCCGTGAAATAATTTAAACAACATTGGTTTAAGAGCTCACAGGGGACGAAGATACACACATTCAGATCTGTTTATGACAATTTCTATAGCAGAGCTATGTTCGAAAAGTAATTGTATATTTTCCATTATTATGTTAAAGGATACAGCGGCATACTTGCGAAATTGACACGGTTCGCTTAATATAATCCCCCAATCAAATGGGTTGTGCCCTATGCTGTCTGAAGACCTTAAGAGGATTGTGTAGCTGCCAATTTTAATACGACAACGTTTCTCTCCCATTTAACGTAGTCCATAATTATGTTTGGAACTGTTATAGATTTATACATTTATTTGGACAAACAGCAAGTTATATACTAATAAAATTTTAAAATTAAAAGCTAGTGTATTAATTTTAAGTGCACTCTAATTACAGGTTGCCACGGCGTGCTGGTGCCAATATAACACACAGGATTAGAAGTTAAATTATTCTAAAGTATTAGAAGTTACTTCTATACTATTGTATTATTTTGTGATTTTAAAAACAGGAGATAAAACGATATAAAAATTACTTTTTTGCCATTTCTTCTCTACAAGGCTCTCCCAATTTCGCAACAGGTGTAAAGTAACTTTTTTTCCTTTGTACTCGTACTTATTCGAGAATAAGGTTGTAAACTCTTAAACTCTTTGTGTATTTTATATTTGTTTGGCCATGTAGAATAAATATTATTTTAATTTCAATTTTATTATTATACAAAAGATGGACGAAGCATGACTGAGGAAAGAAATTTGTAGGAAAATATGAATGGACTTGTTGATAAACCGATGGGAACGATTTAAACCAACATATTTAGACCAAATAGAGGATATCTTGAAAAAACCGCCAAGTGCGAGTCGGATTCGCGCACGAGGGTTCCGTACAAACCTGCAAGGTTTACAAAGTTCGTTCATTACGACAATCGAGTCATAACTATGGTATTTTTATTGCAAAATGAAATTCATAACATTACAACTTGATAGCTCTACGCGTTCATGAGGAAAAAAGTAATAAGTTTATATTTATTAAAAAAATATATTTTGTAATGTAACTAAAAATTTAAGGTTTTCGGAATTTTTCCTTTATGTGTGCTATAAAAACGTTGCTTCATGCCAAATTTCAAGATTCTAGGTCGACTGGAAGTACCCTTTAGGTTTTAATTCCCTTGCGAGTACTTGCGAGTTTCAAAATATGCAGCTTAAATTGCTGTTTCTTTTGATTGCGTTGACATAGAAGTTTGATTTTGTTACAGCCTAAAGGTATTATAGACCTGAGTATTTGGTATGAATTTCAATTTAATACCTTTACGCGTTTATGAGGAAATGGGTAGTAAGTTTAAAATTATTAAAAAAATATATATTATGTGATGTAACTAAAAATTTATAGTTTTCGTAATTTTTCCTTTATCTATGCTATAAGACGTTGCTTCGTACCAAATTTCAAGATTCTGAGGTTACGGGAAGCACCCTGTAGGTTTTGATTCCCTTGCAAGTGTCGAAAATTTGCGGCATAAACGGCTGTATCTTTTGATTGCGTTGGCTTAGAAGTTTGATTTTTTCACAGCTTCAAGGGACAGTAGACCTGAGTAATTGATATAAATTTCAGCTTCATACCTCCACGCGTTCCTGAGAAAAAAGGGTCTTGACAGACGGACGGACAGACGGACAACAAAGTGATCCTATAAGGGTTCCGTTTTTTCCTTTTGAGGTACGGAACCCTAAAAAGGCCAGGTCAAAACTTCTCGCTAGGGAAGAATGTTTGGATCGTAGCTGTGAGCTCTGCCTACCCACATTGGAAAGAGGCGTGGGATACATGCATACAGTGTGTAATGGAAGAATTAGACTATGAGAGAAAAGTACAAAATAACCCGATTTGCAAAGACACGTACGATAGAAAAATAATTTTCAAAAATATACATTTCGATTTTTTTCAGTAGACTGTTGTATTCACGCGGAAGTCTATTCATGGTAGCGTGGTGTCCGAGAATACACTTTTTTTTCTTTTTTTTTATGTGATAGGGGGCAAACGAGCAGACGGATCACCCGATGGTAAGCAATTACCGCCGCCCATGAACGCCCGCAACACCAGAGGAGTCACAAGCGCGTTGCCGGCCTTTTAAATGGGAGTACGCTCTTTTTTGAAGGTTTGGATATCGTAACACCTCGGAGACACTGCAGGCGACAATTCATTCCACAGTTTAGCTGTGCGAGGCAGAAAGTTTCTAGAGAAACGCACAGTGGTGGACTGCCAAGTATGATTGACTCAGATACTCACCGGGCACGGCTGCTTCGGTGAGTATCTGTGTCGAATAGGACGGGAGGGATCGACACATTGTCACCACTGCGCATCCGACCTCGACTCGGCCCAGCACACGCTGGCGGAGTGCCCCGCGTGGCCCTCCGAGCGCCGAGTCTAGGTCGCAGAGATCGGGCGAGATCTGTCTCCGCCGGCATTGATTGCGGCAATGCTGGCGGATGAGGGAGGTTGGAGGGCTGTGGCCTCCTTCTGTGAAGCAGTGATGCTCCAGAAGGAGGCCGCCGAGCGGGGTCGGGAGATGGCCGATCCCGCTCGAAGAAGGCGGCGCCGGGCTCGGTAGCACAGCTGCGGCGCCGCCGCGGGTCGCCGGCGGGCGCGAGGAAGTCGCGACTGCTACGGCGACCCGGGATGGACCACGCCCCTTCCGTGGCCGGGGGGCGTCGTCGGTGGAGGAGACCGGGGGAGGCGGTAGCCTCCCCCGAGGAGGGTTCCCCTCTAGATAGGGGAGCGGAGGCTGGGGGTTCCCGGAAGGGGCTTGATGTTCCGGGGGCTCCCTACATGCCTGAGGAAGGCCATCCCTGAGGTTTTTAGTGGGTAGGCCTCCCCCTTCTGGGGAGGAGAGCTCCACATAACCGCCGGCTCGCCACAGCCGGGGTATGCAATTTAATGCATTTTCCTCAGGGAAACAAAAAAAAAAAAAAAAGGACTGCCAAGTATTGAGATGGTGAGGATGGAAGGTTTGTCGCGTGACATTGACATTTACCGCCCTTCATCAAAAACGGGACGTACTTCCTAAGAAATGGTAGATCCACCTTGAGTTTAATAGTGGTGGATGGTAATCTATCGCTCCGTTAAGAATCTTATGCTGGAATAAGAAATCCAATATAAATCTACTTGCTTCAGACTTAAAGTACACGATAATTCTTTGCATACACAAAACTTAGTAAGTTTCTAAGGAAAAATACCATAGAAGCCGCCTATACTTTTTCCTGTATCGTAGTAGCAACACAAACATTAAAGTTTCATATGCACAGACTAATAAACTTTTTTGTAGGTCATACAAAATATCTGTCCAGTGTGGGAACTGAACCCGCGATTTATGACAGACATTAATATAAAAAATATATTTTTTTAATGTTAGTACGTTACGAATTATATTAACAATCACAAAATATTTCACTGCTGCTCGTTGGAGATGGCGCTGCAATAATTTGTCTCGGACTATCCAAACTGTTAGAGACCAATAAAAAACTAAATCTATGTATTTCTAACAAATATTTAATAAAAAAAATATAATGCAGTAAAAACGTTATTAGGCATTTATATTTTACTAAAACTAACTTACCAGTTTACTGAATATAAAAGATATATATATATTTTCATATCGCAGACATTAAAAAAAAAGTTATGATAACTTTGAAACAATATTTTAACTAGAAATCAATACCATGATATACAAATGAACAAGATAAATACAAAGTTGCATAATCAGTAATAATATATTTCTAACTTTTTCTTTTACATAATTACTGCTTGTAAAGAAAAATTTGAAGAAAAATATAAGCGTAAAATTTGCAATGTCAAAGTGTCCTTAGACCACACGCAATAAGAACTGTTTTAAGTTTTTTATGTAATGTTCGACGTGTTGGCTATTTTAGTTTAGTACGAATACTTTAATTTATCGATTGAGTTCGGTTTCTTGTTCATCAGCAGAAACCTTAGTTCGTTAAGAGATTCGATTACCCACTATAACTAATTTATACTGACCTCACCAGTACACATGAGTCGTGACTGGAATGCATAGAATACTCTTCTAATATTGAACTTCCTAATTTGACGTCCACTAAGCAACTAGGTATACAAACACAGATAAGAAATGTTGGAGACAAAAGTCAAAGTTGGAGAAAAAAATTATACTTTTATTGAAAATATATGTACATTTATGCAACGGTAGCTATAGCAAGGTGTATTGGTATTGTTAGCTATATAATGACATTATTTTTTCACTCTCTTATTCGGCTCGAAGGACCGTTTGTTGAAGTGTTTACTACTAATGAAGTGGACTGTATATATTAAACTATTTTATTACCTGAAATACAATGAAATTTAAAACAAATATTTATAATGTAGCTATAGAAATTCCCATAGGATAGAAAAAAATATATAGAAGTAACACGATTTCTCAGGTATAAACTACAATTTTTTATTAAAATTACTACAGTAGTTTTGACTGAATGAATGACTTGATATTTTTTTCTCATTTATTATATTTTGAAGGGATGCAAAAACAAACAATGTTTCATTCATTTTCAAATTTTGTGTTTTTCTCTGCAATGCATTCCTAGAAGTGCGAAAACGGAACTCTTGATAAATAGCGCTGATAACTTGGTTTCCGTAAGATGTTACTCAAGATTCAATATACCATGATGTATTATGTAGCAACTAATTGCCAGTCTGCATCATTTGTAAGTTCGTTTCAAATCCACTATTTTAAAATCCCCACGTGCCATCAGAACATAAAGTTATAAGTAGAGATCGGATAATCGGATGCATATTTACCTAAAGTTAATTTTTAGCTCACAAATTATGGAAGCGGCTTTTTAAAATACATTTTGTTAAATAAAAATCCCGGGAAAATACGGGACTGCAAATTTAACGTAGTGATATTGTTTGAAAATTACTAAATTAGCACGTGGTATTTATTTTCAAAAGACCGAGACTCCGGGTTCATACAACTATGCAGACGTATTTACATGAAGTTTAGTTTCAGTTCTCCGTGCGATTTATGAATGTACGATTTATAACATGAAGAGTGTTAGTAGTATAAAGTAGTGAGCTAGTTTGACTAAAACAATAATCAATTAAATAATTGAATAAAAAAAACAGAAATGGTGAAAAATTTTATTTAACAAAACAGTAAAAAAACCGTTTCCATACGTTGTCTTAAACTAACTTTAGGTAAATATGCATCCGATTATCCGATCTCTAGTTATAAGACAATAACGCAAATCAGTTCAGTCTTTGGGTTGTACGAGTAGATTAGCTTGAAACTATTCGCAAAAAGAATACACGCAAGAAATAAAATAAAAATCATATGCAAAAACTTCGCAGTAACTCAGTGTATTTACTTATGCTAGGTTTTTTTTATTTTATTAAAGACAGACAATCAAACATAAAATGATTTTGAATGAGTGACTTCGTATATTGATTACTGGCAGTTGGCAGTTAAGTGGTTTATAACTAATTAAATAGCCTCTAATTCGTCTCATTCGATCGCTAATATCAAAAGTCACAGTATCTAGTGAGAATCGTGAAGATTGTTTGAAAATCACATCTATTATAAGGAGATTAGGTATATATCAACAAGTCACATAGGCTTACTATTGGGGTAACTCAGCCAAATAAACATTCACTATCGTAGTGAGTCTCGCTATGACTCGATCGCTGGTCACTCGACTCTGCCTAGAGTCACGCTATCTTTTGTTGAGTTGCGCACGAAGACACTTAATACATTATATATTTACAATTGGACCACATAAAATTAAGATGTGCCTTGTTAAAAATTTATAACAAAAGATCAAGATGTTTCCTTCTCATGGGTACATAGTTTGAAGGAACTTCCGGGAAGTCTATATAGGCCATAGTGATTATAACTCGCTTTGGTAAAAATATATTACCTTGACAACATCCCTGATAGAATTCTCCAGCTTAATTTTAGACAAGAACATTACCTTATTTATAGCAGAACGTAAAACAACATATTATAGGGTTATTTTAGTCTTTGTTTTTCCTTAGAGTGAATAAAGAGTTAACATAGGTCCGAATAACGATATTTACTATATCAAGCCTGGTTTTTCCGAACAAATAATTAGTCGCCAATTATCTACCTATATTCTACGTATATCATATAACATTTAATGTATTGTATAGTTGCAAATACAATATATAACAATCTAAGAAAACAAGTGAACGAAAATAAGAAATAAATGTGGTATCTCTATTTGATTCGCTATAAGCATTTATAATTAAGCAATGTTTTAAAGTGTATAAATTTGTTTAAAATCAAAGTCAACACTCCAAACGAAAGATAGAAAACTAAAATAACAACAAAACAGTAAAAAAGTATGTTATTTTTTCGCTTTGCTTAAGTTGTACATAATGTAATTCGCAATAGTAACTTAAAATTATTTTTGAAACAAAATAAAATTTAACAAAAAGCTTATATGATCATAAAATATTATAGATTATTAAAATTAAAACGACGCACAATATGTACATATATACAATAAACACAGTAAATCCATAATATTTAAAATATTTTTATATGGCATGTTGATCAATAAGTGACAAGTTACAGTCGTCTATAGCACTTGTAGTCTGCGTAAGATTCGTAGCACATCTGCAACCCCACAGAAAAACAAAAAATATGTTGTCAACATGTGACTTAATATGAGAAATCACATTAGTGTTATATATAATACTAGCTGGCCCAACAGACGTTGTCCTGTCAAATGTCTCAAATGTCAAATGTCTCAAATGTCACGTTGTCTCACGTTGTCTCAAATGTTTTTAAATAAATAATTTAGCTGAAAAACAATATCTATATGACCGTATTGTGAATCTAAACCATTCTCAAGCCCCCTGGAATACACACAAAAAATTTCATCAAAATTGGTCCAGTCGTTTAGGAGGAGTTCAGTCACATACACACGCACACAAGAAATATATATATTAAGATATATTACTGCTTATGTTATCCTTTACACCAGAACAAAGCAATTATGCGCCAGAAATGGGTAAGATGGAGGCCCTTAAGTAGACGACCCTTTATTTTTTTTAAAGAGGTGGAATGCTGTTACACACCGTACCTGTTAATGGCTATTTAATAGGCGTATGTGGGTCTCACCCGGGCCCCATCATTTCGTATAGGCCGGAGCCACTTGGGTGTACCGCGCCTTCCTTCGCGCATATGTCCTCTTCGGAGGACAGCGCTGACCGTACCCTCTCCTGAGGGTGCGGCTAACCTCTCTCCATTCATGCCGTAGGGCCCTTATGGCCAAGGCTAGGCTGAGTTTAGTCGGTAGGTCACGTGGCCGGACAGTTCTGGTCGCGTGGAGTCCGACATAACCTCCGTGACACTTGCCGTTGCGGGGGTATCCTGGGGGGCAATCGCACTAACAAATCGCAGCTGAAACGAAACCAAATCGTTCCACTCAACCAATCCGAGAGATAGAATATCATGTCATCGAACAGATGACGTGATATTGTGGCGTTCGGATTGGTTTAGCCGAACGGTTCGGTTGCGTTTCGCTTGCGATTTATTAGTGCGATCGCCCCTCTGGGTACGTTTCGTGCTCCTCGTGAGGATTCTCAGCCTCTCTCACCTGAGGGGAAAAAATGTCTCACCCGGCGGGAAGCAGGGCATACCCACTAAACCACCTCGATGTCCATTCTGTCCTCACTTAGGGCGATCTAGGTACTGGAAACCCAATTTCTCCAGATTACCCTTGGACAACCTGGCTAGCTACAGGTCGGGTATTAACGCCTGTGGGGGATTACCGTGGACATAGAAGTAATCGCCTTTGCATGTGCGCTTGAGGAGCCACCTAAGCGCACAGGCCACATCTTCAAGTAGACGACCCTAGTATACAGTCCTCTTCCGGTCAAATTAAACGCTTAATTAAACGGTGTGTGAGAAGTAATTATTTCTAAGATATTTAAAAACTATATTGATAAACGAAAACAATAATACTACGACTAACGCGTTCCACTGATTTCCGGTACAACGATACGCGCTACGACAGTATAGTGACAGCGGTCTCCGACGTTATTGTATGCAGAAGCGACAGACAACATGCACGGTGCTCATAGTTAGTATAACTTGGTAAAAGGCTGTTAGTTTGTATTTTTAATCTCATATTAATCGAAGATGGGTTTGGATTCTTGCGGCTTGAAGCTACACACATTTCTATTAGTATAACAATTTGATGATATAAAAATATATTGTAATACTATACACCGTATATAATTAACGGATCACTTCAATTTATTTCGGTGGTTTCTTTTTTCTTTTAATACGCACATAGCAATCATGAGAAATCTAAATATTTGTCAATTACATTCTATATTACTTTCCACCTATGCTTTATTAAAGTAATTTGATCTTTTTTGGAATATGGTAAGTATTCAACGAATTAAAATGTATTTCAAATGAAATTGAATTGAAAATAATAATCCATAAATCACAAAATATATTTATTAAAATCTAAAATGCTTCATGTTTTGTACATTCATAAAATGTGAAATCGATGTGCGAAAAGCATATACGAACTTGGAATAATTTCCGTATTAAAAACTTCGAACATTAAAATTGAATTATCATAAAAATTAATAAACGGAATTTAAATAGCAAAATTTCACCGGACAAGCGGACAGACAATATAAAGTAAATAAAAGTGTATATTCCCAACGACTTTGATTTGTTCGTCCCGCACTAATCGTTTGAGTGTGACGGAGATCGCGGAGATAAATTTCCAAGATCTTACACGCGCGTGAATTTTTTTTTCACTCTATAACCGTTAAAGAAGTACACTACTTCACTCAATAGTCTCCGAGCAATTTAGCTTGATCTTTCAAAATCAAGATGTATTTGGATCAATTTCTGATCAAATTATTGTTATTTTGCGAAAACATACAAAAGCACAATGTCAATTATGTTTTGTAGAATAACATAAGCGATTTTAAACATTTTGCAACAATTTTGAAGAAAAACGACTATCTTCTCAGTAGAAGAAAGTCGTTATTCTTGTGTTAACATTCTACGTTTAACCTTGGTTTCACCCCACTTTTCACCTTAATAAAAACACTTGAGAGCCGGAGAAGCTACAACTCGTAGCATCAATAGTTTATCGTGGCTCTTCGTAGCTACTGCTACGACTGGGTCGTAGCGTTAAAATACTGCATCGATTTGTATTTAACTGTCACTACGGCGTCAATGACGAAAATTGTGGCGACTAGCGTTAGCAAAGCAGTGACGATTAGCAACATAGGCTCATGTATAATTTTGGTGTCTTGTATCTTTTTCTTGCATGCATAATTTCTTCATGTTATTCTATTAATTTCCTAAGCATTGTTGTTATAACAACGGTGACAAGCATTATTTAGCGTATGTGAACCCTTGACAAGTATATTTAAATCCTACTAGATTTTACAAATAAATCTAGTGTTTTTTAACAAACTAAGTATTCCTCTAATATATAAAGTGATGTTAGTCTAAGTATACTAAGTTTCCTAAAAACTTTGGACAATCAAACATTTTGAAACTGTTGCAGACCGAATGTTCAGAATCTGTTCTTTGGTACCTAAAAATCGAAAAGGATTTTTATGACATCAACAAAATAACAATGAAGACATAAACAAGTACGGGGGTCATAGGAGATTCTACTGTCAGACATAATATGTAAGGTACAGTTTTGCGTGATAGCAAAGTGAAAACAGATTACTGTGAGAATGCGGATTATGAAATTCTCGGACAGCATATGTAAATAAGAATAGTTATGTTAGGTGTATGTACCTAATAATAGTTACTTTTAACTTTGAAGGACCATATACACATAAACTAGCATGTATACTAGTTGCTTTACGCAAATGTAATAAGTTTATTACACTAAGTCTATTACGCATTAGCAATGCCGTGGATTGTGACATTCTCACAAAATCTGTCAGGATGTATGGCAGGCATGTAGTAGGTGCCAGCGGGCCGTCGGTGCCGTACTCCCGCACCTTGAAGCTTGGCTCCACGGGAAGGAGGAGGTCACCTACCGATTGACTCAGATACTCACCGGGCATGGCTGCTTCGGTGAGTATCTGTGTCGAATAGGACGGGAGGGATCGACACATTGCCACCACTGCGCATCCGACCTTGACTCGGCCCAGCACACGCTGGCGGAGTGCCCCGCGTGGGCCTCCGAGCGCCGAGTCTTGGTCGCAGAGATCGGACGAGATCTGTCTCCGCCGGCATTGATTGCGGCAATGCTGGCGGACGAGGGAGGTTGGAGGGCTGTGGCCTCCTTCTGTGAAGCAGTGATGCTCCAGAAGGATCCCGCTCGAAGAAGGCGGCGCCGGGCTCGGTAGCACAGCTGTGGCGCGGCCGCGGGTCGCCGGCGGTGGTGGTTCGGTGGTGGAGATCGGGGGAGGTATTGTAGCATCCGAGGACTCCCCTGTATCGGAGGGGGAGCGGAGGCTGGGGGTTCCCGGAAGTAGCTTGGCGTTCCCGGGGGCTCCCTACATGCCTGAGGAAGGCCATCCCTGAGGTTTTTAGTGGGTAGGCCCCCTTCTGGGGAGGAGAGCCCTACATAACCGCCGGCTCGCCACAGCCGGGGTATGCAACTTAGCATTTTATTCAGGGGGAACAAAAAAAAAGTGGGCTTCGTCGGTAGTTAAGTTAAGGGTGGTTGTTGTCCACGGGACCCATTTTAGGTCGACAGATAGCCGGAAGTATTCGGCGGCAACCCTTGTGGTAGCTTGGTGTGGGTGCTTGTCGCTGATGGGGTCGTGGTAGTGTCTACAAGAAATCAGGTACAAAAAATCAGGTTGAAAAAAGAATATTTGTAATCTTGTTATTAGCATGAAGAATAGCAAAATAAAGATTGCCACTGAATCCAAAAATCTTGGCATTATTTTTGACGCCCAGTTACGCTTTGAAACACATATTTTTAATATTGCTAGGATATGTATGTATTGCCTGAAAATTCTTTATAAAATTAGGCGGTATTTGTGTGAAAAAGTCCGGGTGATTCTCTGCGAATCTTTAGTGCTTTCGGTACTTAATTATGGACCTCGACTTCTGGCGCGTTCAAAGCGACTAATACAGCGAGTTCAAAACGCATGTTGTAGGTACATACTGTTTTGATGTGCCGGCGAGGAGCCATGTTTCGCCATTTTTAAATGCTGACAGTATATTGCGAATGGATATGAGAAGACGACTGCATATGTTGTGTCTTGTTTTTGATGTCATAAGATACCAAAAACCTGAATATCTTCATAAGAAGCTGATACTCACTAATGCGTCTGCCAGATATGGTCCCAGAACTGCGCGTATTGTCCTAGCGGGACATACTCATAGAACCGTAGCTTTTAGAGGCAGTTTTCGATTTCAAGCGACAAAATGCTGGAATGATCTTCCACCACCTCTAAGGAATCACATGTGCAGTATAACTTTCAGAAATAAATTAAATAATATATTACTGGAGCACCAAAAGCTTAATTTGCTTGAAGGAAACAACTGCCCATTATTCGTAGGTAGATAGTTTTATTTGTATATGTTTTTTTTTATGTTTCTCGGGTGTATACTTTTGAAATATAGATTATGTATATTAATTATTATTATACGTAACAGGTGATGTCACAACGTGTTATAGTGGATACCTATTTTACGTCAAGTAGCAATGCCAAACAAATGTTGTTACAATCATGATAGATATTTTCTTTTGATTTTTTATTCTTCTTTTCTCAGTCTCAATCTTGTAGAATGCTATTTGTAACTTCATAGCCCTCTACTCTCCTCATAGGGTGATGGCTGAAAATCAGTGTTTTGCTCTTCTAAGGTAATAATTCCCACTGAGACTTGGCCCTTTCAGGCACTGTGCAACATACATGCACATCTAATTCTGACCGTTTTTTATTACATTTTTGTTTATGTGTATACATTTTGTTTAGTGTGTTTTTGCCTGAATAAACGTTTTATCTATCTATCTACAAGGGTTCCCATGGCCTCGTCAGGGCGCCATGCAGCTCTCCTTCGGGATGACGCGTTCCCGTCCAGGTGTGATGTGGGGGATCGCTGAGGTTTGTAGTCCTCCCCCTTCTGCTAAAGAGAGCCCCACATAATCACCGGCTCTCAGGGTATGCAAATAAATGCATTTTCTTCAACGGAAACAAAAAAGGCAAACCTTTATACATCAATGTGCTAATTTATCTAAAAAAATTTTAATGGGGTCATTGCCGTGCCATCACGTAATAAATAATAATAAATTACAAATACACATTTGTTACACATGTTTTACGATCGACGACGTGCCCAAAATATTGTGTCGCGTGCCATCAATGGCACGACTGTCATTGGTTCTCCTCCAGAGATGTGAATTATTTGAAATACATATATTTCAAATGCAAATACAAAATGCAAAATACCCATTTTTATTTTATATTTGAAATACTTTTTTCTAAATGTATTTTGTATTTTATTTGAAATACTCTATATAAATATTTAGTATTTATAAAATACAAAATAGTTTCGTTTCATTTTTAATTAATTTTTACAATTTTTCATTCTTAAATCCATGATTTCCTTATTTATGAACGCACTGATCGTGATCGTAATGTTGTCATTGCATTTGTCAACTAGAACAATAATGCCAACATTTAGGCCCCATAGGCGGAACATGAAAGATGAACTCTTTGAACAAATACTAGTTTTAAAATCAGTTCAATAAATAAAAGTGGTTATGCTTAACAATGTATTTTATTTTCAAAACCTATTTTATAATTTATATTTTCAAAACCTATTTATTAAAATACGTATTTTGCATTTTGTATTTAAATACTTTTATTCAAAACTATTTTGTATTTCTATTTGAAATAGTGCTAGCAACTATGCATTTGCATTTTGTATTTAAATACTTTTACTAAACTATTTTTCACATCTCTGTTCTCCTCCCCAGGGTTATGTTAATCGATGTGATTGTAAGAAATATTTAGTTACTTTATTTATTTTAGTCTGTTACGCCAAAGTTTTACAGATTGGTGTGAAGTTGTTTACTCCCCTTTATGTATAAATCTGAAGCTCGCACAGAACAAATGCGCCAACCTAAACGAACGTCCCATAAACAGCTCCATTCACACGTTATTGTGCCACGATGAACGCACTGGTTATGACGTCATAAAAATCCGAATGAATACATTCATTTATTGGAGCAGCAGATATTAGGCTGTTTGTTTTGGACGGGCGGGTCGTGTGAAGGGTGACCATATATCACATACCATAGGAAATATTTGTGAAGTAGCTTTTTAGGATATACCTACATGCTCTTTACTGGGCGGGCTGTAGTTGTTACCATATCTCAGGATAAGTCTGTAGATTAGTGCTGATTTTTATCAATGATAAGTACCAGTCCTAATTATATACATATAAGTTACTGTCATAAACACAGAGTTACAAAAAGAAGTAACAAAATATTGTTCGCAGACCAATCTGAGAGTGTGGACGGAATGCTACTTATAGTGAGAATATTGCAGCGTTTTTAATTTATATGTCGACGTTTTATTTTAGCTGTAGTTAATAGGACTTAATTTGATTGTCATTGTATCGGAACTGGAAACCGCATGTACAACATGTTGGTGACAAACTATCGCGATTTACGTATCCACTGCGGCATATTGCACGAACTTCTTCAGAAAAAACTGCAATTCTGGCGTATTATGGATATGTTCAATCTACTTTAAGCTATGCCTTAATATTTTGGGGTAACTCGCGTGAACAGTATAGAGGCATTTAAAATGCAGAAACGCTGCATTAGAGCGATTGGTGAGCTAACACAGAGAGATTCCTGTAGGCCTTTATTTTCAAAATATATGATCCTGCCTCTTCCTTGTTTGTATATCAAAGAAGTAGCAGTATTTGTCAAAAAACACTTAAACTTATTTAAATCTGTCACCACGCTTAGCATTAACTTTAGAGATAAGTCAAGAATAGTCACAGAGCACATGCATACTACAGCGTTTTATAATAAAAGCTTATTTCATATATCGCACAAGATATACAACAACCTGCCTATTCAAATAAGAAAAATGGATATGCCCAGATTTAAAAGTTGTCTTGAACAATGGCTATTCTCTAAAATGTATGGTGTTACAGAATTTATAAATGATAAAAACAAATAGGTAATATATAATTTTTTGAATGGTTTATTAATAAGTGACTAAGTAGATATATTTTTCGTAATAATGTAAATGTAATTAGATAGTTAATTGACGTAATAATGTATAATGTAATGTAATAATGTAGTATATAGGAGTTCATTGACATAAAATTATTGTACGACTTTTAAGGCAAACTATAGTGATACTTATGCAAAATACCATAAAATCATGTATATACCTGTTGTTTGCAATAAATCTTTTTGACTTTGACTTTGACTTTGAAGTGAGTGAACACCGGGACGTCACATGATTGAAAATGAGTTTAGTTAAATGAGTAACTGAACGCTTGTGGATCGTGTTTGCAAGTTACACGAGCATCGGGCATCACTTCTTCTGTGACTGGCGATGAAGGAGGGTGACCTATTAGCTTGAGACCGACGCCATGAATCCGAAGGAAAACATTAACCACTCACCGCCGCCGTCATATATTTAATTAACATTACTAATTAATTAAAAATTACTAATTACTTATGTTAAATTATATTTAAATTTACTAATAGGGAATTAATCTCTTTTTTGAAAAAAAAAAAGATTCTTAATTTGATCCTTGCGTGTCAGTAAACCATATACTAAAAATATAAAAATTTTATTCACTCGTTAAGTACTATAAAAATTACATTAAAATAAATATTTTCAAATTTCGCGCGTAATTAGATGAAGGCGCCGCACGAGTTGTTACTCTGTAGCGATGACGTCAATACGGCATGTAAATAATAAACAAAGCTCTATGTTTGATGCTTTGTATTATTATATCCATAATTTAAAAATGAGTTATTATCTTTTATATATAAACAACTAATAAAGGAATAATAATAAAAATAGTAATACTGACATCGATGTTTTAATACTCCGTAACTCGGCAGAACCAAAGTCGGGATTTGCAGCAAAGAATTTTCCGACCATTAATGCATTTATTTTTGGTAAATTTTATAATCCTTTTACAAAACTACTTTCCATAGTGTGACTCACGTGCGATTTCAATTTAACTTACGTATTTATAACGTTCTTTTACATTAAAAAAGCATCCTACAAACTTCTTTTTTTATTGTTTTGCGGCTTTACACGTACTATGATTCATAATGACATTGACACGCATAAGTTTACAGTACCTTATGACGTCACAACATGGCGGCCTATGTTTCGCTCTTGTTTTACGTATAGACTAAAAAAGTGAATACTTTGAAACTAATTTTTATATTATTTTTGTTATTTTATGTACTTAAACATGATGGTTCCGACTATTTAATTCATAAGCTATCATAGTTATATGCCTTTAGATCTTTTCTAATATATAGGAAGTACCCTATTACTTACACTTATATTATTTTTACAATAGTACCCGCTACCTACGTGGGTGTATGAGAGTATGTTTTGATGGAAGCTAGTGGAAAACTGTGTTCTCTGCCTACCTTTATGAAATAGGTAGGCAGGCAGGCAGGCAAAGGATATATATATATATATATATTATATATATATATTTGACGACCTCCATAGTCGAGTGGATAGTACACCGGTTTCAAGGTGTCGCCATCTCTGAGGTCCCGGGTTCGAATCCCGGTGGGGGCAGATGTTTGTGTGATGAATACGAGCATTTGTACCGTAGTCATGGTTGTTGATATATATTTCAATAAAAATTATTTATGTATATATAATATATGTATGCCTATCCGTTGCCCTAGATCCCATAGCACAAGCCTTACAGAGCTTAGTTTGGGCTAGGCTAATTGGTGTAAGTGTAACAAAAGAAAAATATATATATATATATATATATATATATATATATATGCCCCTCCACAGACGCCTGCCGCGAGCGTTTGATCGACGGCGCGCCACCGCCGCATCACCGCATCACCGCCAGACACGCCGAGGAGAACTGCCCGCGGCGTGATAGAGCCGTGGGATACCGCGAGGACGCTATCACAACCCTATCAGACTTTCCGCCCTAGAGTTGTTTATTTGGGTCTATTTTAATGTTTACTGGATTCGATGTAGACGTGCTAAAAAGTAATGGGTACCAATTGTAATGGGTTAAAATTGTAACAGAGCATATTAAAATAGTTTCTTATTGTCTGATATTTTGTACTTATGGAACTGAAAATCATCTATAGATATTTTGAATAAATAATACATGAGGGGCCATCCATAAATTACGTCACACGCTTAAGGGGCGGGAGGGGGTTGACGAAGTGTGACATTGTGTGACATGGGGGTGGGAGGGATCTTAAGTTTCGTGACGTCACATTACAAAATCTATTAAATCAAATAAGCTAACTGTTAAAACACAAACTTTAAATTATTATTATTAGTATGAAAAGTGCTGTAAATATTAACTTTTATTGTAAAGTCTGTATACTCTCATAAATGAATAAAGGAATAGTATCTTCTTCTATCTATTAATAGGGGTACTCCCGAAACGTACTATTTTTCTAATTGATTATAGTAGGTGATTTTGAAAAATATGATAAGAAAATCATGAAATGACCATATACTTATTTTATATTAATAATCGTTTTTTGTTTTGTTAATTGATTTGATGTTAATTTTATTAAAATGAAAATGAAACTGATTTCGAAACCGCTTTTATCATTGAATAATTTCAAAATTTGTGACGTCACACTAGGGGGGGGGGGAGTCTCACAAATGTGACTAGCTGTGACAAGGAGGGGGGGGGGAGGGGCAAAAAATCACGAAATTCGTGTGACGTAATTTATGGATGACCCCTGACCAATCGGTTCTAACATGACAAAATATAATGCGCTTATGTACCCTTGCTGTATTGTAAGGTTACAATGATGTGTCAGGTGTAATAAAATGTTTTATTTTATTTCTTTAACCCGTATTAGAAAACGAGTCTCAAATTCAAATTTCTTGTTGGGTTGTGTTAATAAGGGGTAGCGTTACTGAGCGCTATTCAAGTAGAGATTGGAGTTTGAGTCTGGTTTTGTAATACGGGTCTTGATAAATGTTCATCAATAAATTATTAATTTACTTTATAGAATTATTTGAATTGAATTTTCAACTTGAATTATTTAAGGAAGTCCAGAGAAGGTTTAAAAGGCAATAAATATGAATATGCTATAATATATTTAATTATACAACTATAAGTATGAAATTAAATAAAATTAACAATTTTGATCAACATGGTTCGCTTAAAGTAAACTTTCAAAAATCTGATATAACACGAGCCGCGGGCAGAATGTTGGTATTGGAATACTCCTATTCACGTCGTCTTTCCGTTAAAGCTGATTAGACTTTCAAATGAAAAACAAAATGAAACAAAGTGTAATAAATTATCTAAATAAGATATTTACTAAAATTTATATAATAAAGGAGAATGTATATAAATACTAAAGGTGAATTCCATAGATCGCGGAATCTTTATAACACGAGAAACGCAAAAAGAGCAAGAACGTTAGAGCGAATTGATACTATCCGTTTTTCAGCCGTTGAAATATGATGCCGTGTTCAGGGTCCAGCATTGTTATATAGACTAACGACACCATCAGACGTGGCATCAATTGATCGGAAAAAATAAAACATTTTGGCGGCTTACTCCAATTGGAATCTATTGAAATGGAATTCTTATATGTATGTAATTGGCCCTTGGTTTTGAATTGCGATTAATATTCCGATGTAAAGGGAACAAGTAAAGATTATAAAGAGTTTTGATTCTAAATTAAAATCAAAATAATATTTATTCGACATAAGCCTTTAGGGATACTTATTAATACAAATAAATATAAACTTTAAAGAATACAAAGAGAGAGCTACAAAATCCTATACGCAAATATGTACAAGGAAAAACAAATCTTATATATAAATGAATCGCAAAATGTGTTGGTAAGCGCATAACTCAACAATGCCTGGGCCAATTTGGTCAATTCTTTTTTCGAAATGTTCGTGGAAGTTTACGGAGAAAAATTCAAATAATTATTGGAAGAACCCTAAAAATAGTCCTTTTTGGAAAAAAGGGCTGTTTTTAGGTTCAGTTTTCAGTTGCCACAGTTTTGGTAGCAGGCGGCGTAATGTGTTATTATTATTAAGTAATAACTGTACCCATTATTAAATATATACTTCGTCCGTGTTGAATTTAATAAAAACGTTAATAAGTTTTATTTGTATTTTTATTTTAAGAAAGAAAGGAAGAAAATCATTTATTTGTCTCGGTATACAATATTATTATAATTAGGTAACTAAAAAGTAAAAAGAGACAAAACAGGACCAAGCTCAGCGCTTAGCTGCAGCATCGCGAGACGCTGCAGCGCTGGTATTCTGCTTGGCCCGCAATAGGCATTCGCACCTCGCGGAGCAATCGGATTACCACTACATATTTAAACTAATTTACAACCAAAAAATATATAACAAGTAATTGAATAAAAGTATACAATACACTGCTAAAGGAATATGCCATGACAATAAATTATTAATTATGTTGACATATAATAAAATAACTTAATATGTATAATAATGTATCTAAAACAAGGAGGTAGATCTACTGATAAAAATCAACTTATAAACATACTATTCAATAATTTAACACACTACACACTGTCAACACCCGAATTCATCCCAATGAATTACATGAAAACCCCGAGCCATCAAAACAACTAAGAAAAAAAAAATTACAAAGTGTCAATGTCAAACGTCCATATGTCAATGTCAGTGGTAATGTTAAATCGAGATAAATAGCTTTGCATTTTACATGGCTCGTAATAACAAAAACAAAGACTTAAAGTCTAGTTTAATTTTTGTTGAGTCAATAAATATTGTTTAAATCTTATACGGAATGTTCGTACTGTTTAAAGATCCCTGAGTGGTGGTGGAATGTTGTTCCAACATTTCGTGGAAGAGTACGACCACGATCCACGGAAAGCAGTTGTCCTGTGCTTAGAATAAGATCAGCAGATGTGATGACGCCCTCTTGTTATACTTGTTCATAGTTCTAGACCACGATAATCTGTCATACAAGTAACTTGGCTTCTTAGACAAAACTACACCGAAAAGTAATGTAGCTAGATGCAGATGCATGTGGGCAGACATCTTCAACAAATTACCATTGTTAAGGAACGGAGAGACATGGGCACGAGGGGGAATATCAAAACAGAACCGTGCGCATGCGTTCTGTAAACTATCTGTTTTAAGTAAACTACCCGCAATACTCGACAGTACTTGAATATTGCAACATTACTTTATCTTTCTAAGTCTAAATCTACACCAGTATTATAAAGAGGAAAGATTTATATTCTTGTATGTAACGTATAAACTCAAAAAGTACTGGAACGATTTTAATCATTCTTTTTTCATTGGAAAGTTACATTATCACTGAGTAACATAGGCTATATTTAGTACTAGATTACTATAGAAATCTTTAGAAATTCTTCTTAAACCGCCGTAGTGTGGTCCTAAATAAATGTATATATTTCTTTCTTTTTTATTTGTTATATATGTACACATAATCCAAGTAGATATAAGCTTGCGATCCGAACGGAACTCGAACCCGCGTCTTCACCAAACCTTGCCTTAATCATTTGGTTCATATAATGGTGGACTAGTCATGATAAAATGTGATCTGCATTCTCCACTTATTTGCTGTGTCAAGCCAAAGTATACTCTATTCGTTGTTAATAATTACGTATCAACGTTCAACTTAGAAATAAAGCATGTTTTCAAATAGGTTAATCTATACTAATATATATAAAGCTGAAGAGTTTGTTTGTTTGTTTGTTTGAACGCGCTAATCTCCGAAACTACTGGTGCGATTTGAATAATTCTTTTTTTGTTGGATAGTCCATTTATCGAGGAAGGCTATAGGCTAAATAACATTACGCTATGACCAATAGGAGCAAAGACAGAGCGGTAAATGTGTAAAAAAACGGGAAAAATTATTCATTTTTGAAGGCTTTCTTTGCGTGCGCTGCGAAAACGGTTCAAGATACACAAAAAAATATGTTGTTGGTTAACCAAAAATCTGCCGGAAGTCACTATTCCACGCGGACGAAGTCGCGGGCAAAAGCTAGTATACTTATATTTAAAAATGCCAAATAAATAAATAAATATGATATTTTTGTTACAATATATCGCACTAATAATATAATAGTGTATCAACTCAAAACGTCGTACTTGACATAATACTATAAACACACGCAAAATTTGATTCCTCACGCGTGATCAAGACCGTCGTTCCATTAGTGCAAAAAACAGAATAAGGATAAATTAAAAAACTTATGTGACAGTTATTCAATTTGCAACTATTACATGAAGTGAGTAATAAGTTTTTTGTTGATTCTGAAAAATGTTCGATTTTGAGTTGATACACTATTGTATTATTAGTGCGATATTTAATGTCAGTAAATATAATATTTCATGTAAGTTGTTACGGCTCAGCATTCTTAAGCGGCTGTATAAGGTTAAAAAATAATTTAGTATCAACTAGCTTTCCAAATGTAAATATGTACTTTGTAGCATTGAAAATTATCTCGTGTTCTTCAACGTATCACAGATGTTTTTATCAGATTTCCTGCAGATAATATATATTTTGCCGTGGTAAAAACAATGTTGTGCAATTCTTTGTGTCACAAACTATTTCTGTATCAACTTTGATCAAAATCGATACTGTTGTTTCTGAGTTTATTCCAGCGAAAACTTTTATTCTCTATTCATACCTAGAGGGGCTATAAAATTTTACAACTAAAACGTTGAATGTCGTATTTTATATGTAACCAAAAGCCTTTATAAATGGCGTATATTCTACACAAAATTTCATACGTCTTACATGTAATATTCTTAATTTGTACAAATAATATATATTAGATGTTTTTTAAATTACTCTCTGTACATTTTACAAGAAAATTCAGAAGTAAGGTCATCATCTTCTTTAATAGTTAAAGAAGGTCGCTCTTGCCACTTTCGCATGGCTACTAACGTCGATACGAGTATGTAGTGTTAAAAAGCAAAAAATATTAAAACTATAATAACAATATAAATAAAGTTTCGTGCTTTACTTTTAAATTAATAATGACATCAAACTTTTTGTGCATAGGAATAGATAAAAAATAAATATATGCCCTACCTTTAACTTACACAGACCTATATGAAGCAGATACGTTTCTAAAGTAGAAATCTGAGGCCTTACTATGACCGCGTAGAGTAGTGTTAAAACAATATCGAAACAAAGACAGCGCCCTTGCAACTTATAACGTCATCTCGCTTGCACTACGGTTATATTTTTGTTTTAAACTCTCATGGTAGGCCTACGTCATGGTAGGCCTAATTCGCCCGAGATATTTTTAAGTCCTTTAATAAATTACTACAGCATTTTTAAAACGAGGCACTGTTTTATCGGGCAATGTTGTATTTTCCAAGGAAATAAACCATGTGATACTTCATATTATGAACGATGAATAGTCTCGGCAGTTTTGTTGTTTCACTTTCCTTAGTGCCTATATTGTTATATTGAGTTCTAATACAGGAGGATGTTGGTATCTCAAAACTGTACAATTCGTCAAGTCTCAAGATAAAAATCTTATAAGCAGAACTTATTATATGCATGAAAACTACTCTTAACATGCACGCTAATTAGTACAATGGGCGAAATTAAATGAAATAATAAAAGAAACCCAATGAAGAAAAAATAAAATAACTTTTCATTTATTCGGTTTCAAAATCTGAATGCAATAATAAATTATCGTCTGATAGGTTAAGTAATATAGATCAAACAACTGTAAACATATATCCCAGATACACAATTCTTTCACATGCTCTACACACACGTTTTCACACCTCGACCGAACTTGACAGTTAAATTGTTCATTTTTGATCCTCTGTCATGATTTTTCAAATTTATTTATTTATTTGAAAACCAACAGCGTATTAACTAATTACTTTACACCTTCTATCTTCTAACATTATGGCCAATTATAGGTTTTCCATTGTTAACTTTAATTATACAAGAAGAAATATATATAACTATGCAAATCAAAAATAAATACAAAAGTGAAAAACAAAACTAAAAAGCAATTGTTTCACATCAAAATACAAGTACACCTACTGTAAAAAAAAGTATCAATAAATATACTCAGTATACGCCCAAGTTCAAGATAATATAAGAATATGTGTACCATGTACAATATATGCATACACACACATATATATATATACATATAAACCATAAACATACATATACATATAATGATAAAAATAACATATATTTACATTACGCCCATGCATTCATATAAAAATGTTAATAAGAAGGATTAATTAAAACTAGTTTAAACTGTTATCCATGAATAGACTGAACAGCCACGGCGAGGCTGCACATCCCTATGCGACACCTTTTCCGATATCAAATCAGTCTGTGTGCGTTCCATTTATCTTAACGCAAACTCTAGAATCTTTTATAGTGATTTCATTATCCGCGTCAGGCTATGGCACACTCCAGAAAGGATAAAATTTTTCACCCTCATCCCTCTTGCTTAAACGTAGGCCTTTTTCTAAATCTATAAAAGCGCTTTAAGGTATATATGTGAACGTGTATGTGGGAGGGTGTATGTATATAAATATAGATTTTGAGTACTTATCACGCTATTAGAGCCTCTGGGTCTGTGAGATCCAAAGCTCAGTGGGGATTTTTGCCCTAAAAGGCTTAAGATTAATTTTCAGCCATCACCCTATGAAGAAAGACGAGAAGTAAGAATCAAACAGTATACAGCAAGATATACGTGTAGAAGAGAAGAAGAAATCCTCCGTAGTCGAGCGGTTAGTGCACCGGTTTCAAAGTGTCACCTCTGAGGTCCTGGGTTCTAATCCCTGTGGGGTAATGTTAACCTTGGTAATGATTGTAAATATATGTTACGTCTCAGCCCAAAATAAACTCCGTAGGCTTATGTTATGGGATTTAGGGTAATGAATAGACATACATATATAAATATTTCTGATAGAAATATGTATTAACAACCACGAGTAAGCTCGCATTCATCACACAAACATCGGTCTCCACCAGGATTCGAACCCGGGACCACAAAATCCTCCGGATAATTTCCCGGGAAACCATGTTTTAAGGTAACTTAATTCACCCTTTCTTACGTAATGCACAATAACTTGAGTTCTACTAAACGTAGAACTCAATTCAGTTCACTGAATTTAATTGAATGCGTCGAAGGGTCTTTTTTGACATATTGTGCCCCGTGGTATTGTCGAGTGTCAGGTACAGATTAGTTAATGCGCTTTGATCTTTATGTATTTACCGACTTTTTGTCAACCCAACACAATTAGGTTAAACATTAAAAAAAATGTACTAAAAACCAAAAAATAATAAAATAAGATACAGTCGTGGGAATTATAAACATATGCATAGACTAGACTAAAATAAAACCGTGGGGCACATTGAAACAACACAACGATTGTAGACAATTGATGTGCCCCACGGTTTTATTTTAGTCTAGTCTATGCATATGTTTATAATTCCCACGACTGTATCTATTTATTATTATTTTGGTTTTTAGTACATTTTTAGTACATTTATCTTAAACATTGCAATGTATGTTTAAACATAAAACCGTTTAAATTAAAAAGTTTTTACCTATTTTATTTTCTAGTTTTTAGTTTTTATTTCGCATTATTCTCTTTTAAAACCTAAGTTATCCGCCATTTTGTAGAGACCGCCATTTTGGATTTTAATTTTATATAGTACATTATATTCTACTAGTTGAGCACTTTCATTTGATACCCATATTGATAGGATTGATTAAACCTAAGTTTTCCGCCATTTTGTAGAGGCCGCCATCTTGGATTTTAATTTTATATAGTATATTGTATTCTACTGGTTGAGCACTTTCATTGATACCCATATTGATGGGATTGATAAAACCTACGTTATCCGCCATTTTGTAGCGGCCGCCATCTTGATTTAATTTTTTTATAGTATATTGTATTCTGCTTGTTGAGCCCTTTCATTTGATACCCATATTGATGGATTAATAAAACCTAAATTGTCCGCCATTTTGTAGCGGCGGCCATGTTGAATTTATAATGATAATGAATAAATATAATTGTATTGTCACCAAAATCCAAAGTGTATACAAAATTTCAGATTAATCGGTTGACAGGAAGAGGGTGAAATTTGATTTACTAAATTTGACCCAAGAATGAATGAACCGGGCTGAGCTAAATAAAACCGTTTAAAAATATATATAGAATTTCATACTAATAGTTTTTCTTATATTTAACAACTTTGAAACAATAAACTCTAGACACTTCCCAATAGAAATTCAATTAACTAATGAAACAATTGTTGTTATTCAATAAAACAATATGACGAAAGGATCTTATAATTATTAAAACATAGGATTTACAAGCTACATCTACCTGTAGATTAGTTTCAGTAGATTTCTAAATTGTTTTATAGGTGTGGCAAAGTATAAAAATTCGGTATCAATTATATAAAATATACTGTTAACGATCAAAAATAAATTTAAATGTACATATATGAAAGGTATATACAGTTACAGTTACGCAAGTAAGGGCACAATAGAATTCCGACTGAATAAAACGCTTCCTATATTAATATAATAATACATGCGAATGCAAATATCGAAATTGAATACAAAGTTTATGTGGTAAATTTTAAATTAAAACTGAAGCTTTTTCGATTCAATACCACGATTCCCTCCATTATAGTTGTTCTGTTTTTGTTCCGGCAGCCCAAATAAATTCGAATAAACATGTGTATTTAAATAATTTCAGGCGTGCAATTCATAAAAATTTTATTCTGTGCTTGAAAATTGTCTGGTTTATAGTACGAGCAGTATCGTGAACGAATCACCGTAAAGAAATAAAGGTGATCATTAAATTTTGTCATGTAAAAATCTTTCACATTTGATCACAAGCGAACTCGAGCCTTGGGTTCGTACAAAATCCTAAATCGCTCTTTAAGCTTCTTGGCTGTTTGGTAAAGGCAACCGCTGTTGAATTTATAGCCGTTAGATAGTCAGCTACCTAGCGGTGAAGATAGTTCTGTCATCCTCGAGAATACAAAAGTCTGACTATTGGCTCTTAAGGAAGATAACTGTCGATAACTGTCGACTGTGACGGATATAAGCATGTTGTACAGCTAAATAAATAATAAAACCACGCGGAGGAGGATTTCGGTTTCATAGCTCTACCATTTTCTTGCCGTCGTAGACTAAAATGCTTTAGAGGCCAGACAAGTCTAATAAATATTAAGCTGCACACGATTTAAAAAAGCGGACAGTTGAACAGTTATTCCATTCTGACACGAGACAAATATCGCGGTCAACTACGCACAAAATCTGTTCGCCGCATCTACTTCGTAATAGGTCTGTGGTCGTAGGAGCAGTTGCTTTATGTTTTGCGTTTATTTCCGAAACTTACCTTGGGGTGGTCGCGAACCGGCACGACAACACGCACGCATACTTTGACAGGTTTGTCGCGAGTGATGTCCAGCATCCTTCTCTCGTTATTGCGCCAATCGCCTGTGAACAAAAATTCACAGAATTATTAATGTATAGAATAGTTGTAACATTTAACAGGGAAGTGATGTGATCACTCGAATTCAGTGTTGTCATTAAAAACAAATTCTTAATTAGATTCCATTTCACGCAGAAAAATTAAAAATCACAAAACAATATTTACTATCTAGGAGGTAGACTCTGTGCCAGAGTCGTCTGCATGGGTACCTCCATCTTACCTATTTCCGCCGCCAAACAGCAGGGTTCGCTTTGCTGTGTTCCGGCGTGAAGGGTAAGATAGGCAGTGAAATTACTGGGTACTGTGACTTTACATCTTATGTCACAAGTTGGCAACGTACACTGTGGTTTTTATGAGGTTTGCAGATTTGCTGTGAATCTCGTGGGAACCACATGTACTATAGGCGACTGTTACCACTTACCATCAGGTGGGCAGCCTGCTTGTTTGTCAACTTTAGCAATAAAAAAAAAAGAAAACTTATTATTAGGTACCTATTTACAAGCTTTACATTAACCAGAGTAAATTTATCACTGTCAACGTCACTTCAGCGTATTCCACTAGTAGAAATCAAAAACGAGTGGATTGAACCATTCGTTGCACGACGCACAAAATGATAGTTTAGAAATAGTGAAATCGGTAATTCGTACACGCGTCTCACGACTTCGAATGCGAATTGGTTTTCTATTGTTTCAAAAATTCGTCTCCAGAACATGAACCATGTATTTGAGTTCGTGAGACTCTTATAACTTATACCACACTCGGTGTAGCCCGATGGGCTGGAAACTGACATGGCCGAGGTCAGATTCAAATTAATGAGATATGTACCCATGTATGGACAGGGTACTTACACGATTATCATTTTTGTACGCACCACTGTCTCTAGTACAATGAATAGAATACTGCACTATTGATTTCTCTTAGCGAACGTCGATAACGCTATGGTATTTTTTTTTTAACAGGAGACGAGAAGCTGCAACCCTCAAGGCTACCATCGTAATCAAATGCCACAGTGATTCTGTCGGACTCCAAAGCGATCAAAGTGACCGATCTCGCCGATGGATATATTTCTTAACCTATCTATACATATAAATAAAACTGGAGTGTTGTCTGTCTGCCTGTCTGTTTGTTCCGACTAATCTCAGAAATCGCTGTACCGATTCTATCAGAACTTTTGTTGTTAAATAGCTGATGTAATTAGAAGTAACTTAGGCTACTTGTATTTAAAAAAAAATAAAGTAATGTTGCAAATTATGTCCAGCACCGCGCGCAGTTCACGCGAAAAATTTCACAATAATATAGCTTATATATCAGAATACAATTTATAAACACATTGTGTGAATTGTCCTAAATATGGTGATAAGTATCAAGTTTTATATGATAATTTTCATGTCAGAATATTAGTTCTTTTCTACGCTGATATAAGCTACTCGAAATACTAATCCTATGGAGAAAAGTCACAGGCTTTTAAAAAAAAAATTGAAATGTCTATTTTGACATACATAATACGATAAATAATTGTGCTATTAAAATAATTATACCTATCATAAAAACAGCGATATCAAGTTGTAGTTGTATAACTACAACTGGATACAGTCTACTGCGTACATATATGTATATACCAAGGTTTTGTCCAAAATCAATAATTAATTATTTAGCTGTTAAGGCATTTTTATATCGAATAGTGGGACTGCATCTCACCAAGATTTTACCTAGGACATACAATTTCAATTTGTGCCAGCGCCGACGGCGGCTTACGGCGAGATGGCTTGAGCAAAACCTTTCCCGGTTCAACGCGAACGAGTTCGGGATAACGTCAAATTGTATGAAGTGAAATTTTATTCCGTCAGACTTTGAGATATTGTCCCGCGTGTCACAAAGCTTAAGTTTGAGTAATCGATGTTTTCACAGAACGCGAATTTATTTATAACTATCGTTTCTCCGTAAACTTCCTTCTTCTTCATCTATAGGCTAACTATCATACACAACACATTCTGCCATTATATAAAATGCCATTAAACAAAATAACAATAAAACTATTCAAAATAAAAATATTGGTGCACTCCACGCACACTTTCATTAAATTTCTCTTAAATGGCCTCTACGCGTTGGATCTGTCCCCGCGCACGCCTTATAAAGGACCGTGTCTTTTAAAGACCCGTGGTATTAGCGATAAAACATTGATAGGTATAGTTAAAAGTTACTTAGTTAAAAGGCGGACCAATCTCTCAGACAGATTTCTTCCAGCCAACCCTAGATGTTACATGAACATTACAATTTAATGTATACGTTTTCTTTTTGCACGTCAGGCATCATATGGTGTACTGCTGTCATCTGGTTACAGTTATCTCTCGGGAACATCTGTACACCAGCTTGAACCCATCACTCGGTCTGAAGACAAGTAAATCGTCACCAACTCCAAACTCACTAGTGGTATTGAGTTATCAAGTCTGAGGAGAGACTCTGCCTCTTTGTGTGGTCTATTCCGAAGAATTGTTTGACATGATGGCAACGGCTACATTCTATTATCGAAATGCTACTGGCGTACTGACGTTTAACGTCCCACGTTGGAGCATAAGTGGTCAGTGTGGTTCCCTTCTCCCCGCACGCTCTGATGTAAAATAAACTCCGTGCCGTAAAGAACAATATAAGATTTTTCAAGAAAAAAAAATGGCGGCAAAGAAGTTTTTGAAGGACTGGTAACGTGCTTGTGATATGTTGCAGGCATCCACACGCTACGGTGTCTGCTTATCATCAGACAGGCCGTAACACATTTTGTCACTGTCGCAGTATAAAAAACAATATCATACATATTTTGTAATATAGCAATGTGTATAATGAACCTTTTTGAAATTCCCGCCCTGTCAACCGTCATAAAAGACGCAATTTGCATATCAAAGTCATTTGGCATATCCAGTCATTTAAGCCCTGGCCTGGATAAATTTGGAATCCAATCAATATACACAAAAACACGCGCCAGACATTTTACATGTTGACTTTGATATAGTTGTTATGTCGTTAGTAATAGCGGTGGTTTTCGTAGTACAAATGTTGATGTGTTGCCGACTGTATCAAAACAATTCTGTGACTTTGCGATAACCATGTTTCTGCAAACGTAAATATGCCATTATGTTTATATAGGTAAGCATTCCCCGGAATTCTACTTATAACTACATTACTCCATATTAAGTAACATTTTAATAAAAAATATATAAGAAGGCTTATGTTGTTAAGTTAAGGTCTTATATTTTGGTGAGCGCATGGCGTTGCCAAACATATCTGCGATGCGATAATTATCGGTAACTGTATTCTGGGAGTTTCCATATAACTGCAACGTATTGCAAGTTCGAATAATATCTTTGCCTAATGTACGATAAACGATTTTTCACTCTAACATTTAATCTCAAATGCAAAGGAAATTGGAAATATGAGTTTTAAAATCTATAGCATTAAAATGTTATTTGTAAAATTCTTATTAAATTTAAGCCGTTCGCGCCTCAAAACGTTGGCCACACCTGCGTAATATAAGATTATTAACGATTTATTCGTCGACCGGCCATATTCGCTACCTTAATACCCGTTCGACAGCTGTCATTTCTCCCATCGACCTTTTGGCGGGAATTATTTTTCATAAGCCCAATCTAACAATAAGTCAATGGGTCGACAAAGGATTATATGTACGCATAATTTGACGTACGACCCAATATGTATTTGTTTATTAAATTTTTTTGGTATTCTTCCTTGTACTGGTATTTTGATACAACGATTGTGTACCAAGTAATGTGGGTTTCATTGCCACAGTTAAGGATTAACAATTGTTAGCCAAATAGTAAAACTAGTTTATTTTAGCTAGCTGACTTCTCTAATCACCCCAAGTCTTCCCAGAACACTAGCAGCCTCTTGGGGTTTCTGCATGCTAACGATAGGGATAATAGGAGTGCAGAAATTTTGTCTGTCGATCGGTCGGAACGTGCCTTGGCGTTTCAATGAGCCTTTGCATAAAAGGCTGTCCGTCACATCTATTGAATTGAATTGGTACTAAGTCAGGCGACAATGTTTGGTTAAAAGTACCTATAATGAACGTACTTAGAACGGGAAAAACATCTTCATTCTTTTAGATATCTTTCTTCAGTTTTCGTTCGCAGCCAGCCAGGAAGTCAAGTGTAGGTTGCGTACACTTTTGTGTTTGAACCTTCTTAGTCAGTTTATCTGCTGTGTTGTTGCCAGATGAGCGTTGCATCTATTGCATTGCTATGGACTGGAGTGTGAAATGAGACTACACGAGTAACATCACCTATCTAATAAAAAGAATAATCAAAGTCGGCTCACTCAGTAGACAATTCAGAGGTAACAAACGTAAAAAAACAGCCTGATTGAGAACCTCCTTTTTTTTTAAATCGGTTAAAAACATATTGGTACATGTGAGGATCCAGTGCTGAGGTCACAGCGCTAGGCAGAAATTACAGTTTTTTCTCTTTGCTACACGCAATACTTTTCCAGTTTTCTCAACTTTTATTAATATTTTCATGCACGCTCATAGGTTATGTGTGCTCTTGACCTGACCTTTCTCTCTTCTATCTCTTCTCTCTTCGATCTCTCTTCTACTTCTTTTGCTTTACCTACCAATTTATGAGGTCAACGCAACATGTCTTCTCTTCCACTCTCTTTTATCACTTGCTCTTTCGACACTCACTTCCTTCTTCAAGATATCACCATTCATACAGTCCACCCGCCTTTTCTTCGGTATTCCTCTCCATACACGCCTATTCATTTTCATGTCAACATGGCCATTCGCACTTGCCTTATTAATTTCTCTCTTAATGGCCCCACGTTGGGCGCCAGTGTGGCACTAGGTTGTGACAGGGCGACTTGAGTTGTTTAAAAGAAAGGCACCAATAGTCACTTAATATGTATGTTTACTATAGTAGGTATAAATTAAAGGCACATAAGTGCCTTCGTAACGTTTTATAATATTATTTTATTATTACTCTGAGAGTTGTAATTATGTATATTAATATTTATTTTGTAATTTTGTTCAATTTCATATGATATGCTCAGCAAATAATAGTTCGAGTGATGTCAAAATTGTCAATAAGCTCACGCTTGACGTACACCTTTTAAAATGATCAAGCCAGGAGGCAAGGAGTAAAATAGCGCCTTGTTACAGTCTTGCGTTGATCCTTTCCCCAGTTTTTGTCACTAAATCTTCTTTCAAGCCGCATGCTTAGCTCCTCCCAGTATTATTTATTCTTAATTCTGCTTGTTCAATTGCTGCTTGTTTTTACTGTGTCCATCTTAGGTATAATGTAATGTAATCTTGTGTCCCATATTTTTATGGTTTTGCATGTTCAGAAGTAATATAAACATTGTATCAGTCCTATTATTTAATGCACAGATCAAATTAATGAATGTAAAACACAAACAAATTTATTCATTTTATGCGATGTAAGCATACTTTTTCTCTATGACACAGATCTAAATATTAATTACAGAATCAATTGATTTTCTTCTTTATTTCACGCCGCGGCTACTTGTCCTTTGAATCATCCCATTACACAGATTATACAGTATATCTGGCATAGACCGCGTATTTATAATTGTTTGTATATACCTACCTATTTATTAAGAATTGTTTTCACGTGCCTGATGTCACCACTGTGGCAAGCAGAATACCAGTGCAGCAGGCTACGCTTGCTGCTTACACTGAGCTTGCCACAATTTTGGTATCACGCCATCGGTATTTCCTTAAGTACCTATTGATTGTTTTTGTCATTGTTGTTACCTATTCCGTTGTGTGGTCCAAAAAAAATGTATTTCTTTATTCTTTCTTTCTTTCTTTCTTTCTTAATCTTCACTCATATAACTATACATATTAGGGATCTCAGTTCCACTGTATTAATGCAACTTTTATTCTTCTATTGCCACATAATCCGCATTCACCCCTATTGATAAGCGTAAAGACAAACATACATCCATGTAGCCATTCTACTTATGACGCCATTTGAAGCTTTATTCACTTATCATGTCTTGTGACAATAGACTCCAAATACACAAATTCCTTCATTCTTACTTAATATTATAAATCGGAAAGTGAGTTTGTTTGTTCCGCTTTCACGCTGTAACTACTGAACCGATTGCTTTTAAAATGCAGACGTAAAGATAAAAGTCCGGATTAAATAATAGGCTACTTTTATCCCGGAAAAATTGACAGATCCTACGGGATGTGCAATAAAGGCTTCGCTCAAAAACTACTGCACAGGTTTTCATGCGGTTTTCATCAATAGATAGAGTGATTCTTGAGCAAGGTATTGCGGTATTTTTCCTTATCTCGGAAAAAACGGATGGTCCCACTTCTGCGCATATGTAGCCGTGGGCAAAAGCTATAACCCTTAACCCTCTATAGACCTAATCCCGAAATCCACACGGGCGAAGCCGCGGAGAAAGCTAGTATGCTATAAAAAATCTTTTCCGTTTATTAACTTACATGTTTATATCTTTTATTCTCTTTCAAATATTATAACTAATGCGCCATGCATACAGTAAACCATACCTTGCAACTCCTCTGAAGATATCAAATACACATATAATACTATATCCAATTTTAATTTGAACTAATACGGGCTCAGAGGATACCAGCAAGTTATTAAGTAAGTAATTCAGAGAGCTCAGCGCGAACTATCTGAATAGAAACTACTAATGGCTGAGTCCATTAGTGATAATATTTAGCTTCTAGTTATATTAATTTATTAAATCTATTCCACTTTAGCTGATCATAGTAACTTTTGTAATTCAATTTATGATAATGCATTATTAATCATAATGCATAACCTATTAAAATGAATTACATTGATAAATACGGATAAACTTCTAGAGAGACTGATTTGTGAATAAATAAGTACTAAAGATAAAAAAAAAACTGAAAAAGTAAAAAATTACACACACACACACTCCCATACATAATTTCGCTTATTATTATTATTATTATAATGTCATCACACCGAATGGCGTGTGCGGCGACCATGCGACATTTTTAAAATAAGTTATATAATGGTATTGAAGCAGACTTAAATATGATCATCAATTTTGAATAGAATTTTTGATAAGAATTAATTGCAAAGTTTAAATAAAAGAGCTTTTATAGCATTGCCATATATATATATCTGTTGTTGCGATATTGTCTACAAAAAACGTAGTACATTATTTTGTTAATAATCAATAGTTTTCGCAGCACATGCGATGTAAGAAAGTTTTTTGGTAATTTCATACCTTGGGTTACATTATTGAAGTTTTGTATAGATCCTTAACTTTTTCAAAATTTAATATAGTCTATGTTCATTGGAGATAGCGTAGCTTCCCAACGGAAAAGGAATTTGTCAAATTGGTCAAGTTGTTTCAGAGCCTATTCAATCCAAACAAACAAACAAATTCTTTCCTCTTTATATACAAGTGTGGATATGTTTTTCGCGAAGTTCGAGAAATATTTGATGGACTTTGGTCTAGACTTGAAACCATCATAATTATAGTAGTACCAATTATGGTAATATGAACTACAGGCTGATTATTTATATGAATAAAACTATACATTCACTAGTGACAAGCAACTGCAAATAGCAACCGACACAAATTAATTATTTTAATTAACACACATTGCTGGCGAAGTCTCGAGAGCTCTCGATCTGATTGCACAACATTGAGGACGTTGAGTAAAAAGAGCGATATATGCTCTCATGATAAACATAGTGTAATATTCTCATATATTATAGCAATCGAGAGAGTTCTCTAATAGAATAGAGATCACATAATGGTTAACATACATTTCTTCACAAGAATAGGTGCTACATGGGAAGTCGAAACTTTTTTTGTTATACCAAGTCCATGGTCCTTGGCCTCTGTTATGATTACTATATCATCGGCACAAGGAAGTTGTGTCATATTTTTTTCGACAATTTTAATACTTAATTGTCCCCAGTACAAAAGCTTAATTACATCCTCCTGTGCGATCGATTAAATCTTGATTTTTTCCTTAGGGTGGACTGATATTGTGGGAAACTACGAGACATGGATTTATCAATAGCCTATATGTAAAGCATTGCGTAGCACACTGATTATATTAATAACCATTGCTATCAATTGTTCTTTGGAACTGATTAAGATTAATTGCTGCTTTATTGAAATTGAGTGAGACAGTCTTCTTCTTTAGAAAATATTTAAGACGAGGTAAAAAGATATTGTTGGTAATCGGCAAAGAAATTGTACAGAAACGAAAATAAGCCTTTCACAATGTTGCGTCTGGTTGTAAATTGAAGACTCTTTTACAACTGTATAGCAATTGGACGTTTCGAATTTGTTGATAGAATAATTGAATGCTTATATTAGCTCCTATAACAATGTGTAAAACATACAGTTCTAATTTGAGTCATGTCATGATAATAATAATGTTTAATTTAACTTATGTATGTGTCGTAAACGTACCTTCTAATTTTGCCTCTTTTGTAAGCACAACACCCAGAGTGGTTGCAACTAAAGCATTATCCGATTTCTCCACATAAAGTTCTTCAATCTGATTACCGTGTCCAATTAACTGACGAGCAACGAGTTCTTAACTCTCTTTCTGTCTTAAAAGTTTAATTCAATATTTGATTGAAGGATAGGAAGGATAGTTCGATAATTTGACGACCTCCATAGTCGAGTGGATAGTACACCGGTTTTAAGGTGTCGCCATCTCTGAGGTCCCGGGTTCGAATCCCGGTGGGGGCAGATGTTTGTGTGATGAATGCGAGCATTTGTACCTTAGTCATGGTTGTTGATATATATTTCAATAAAAATTATTTATATATGTATAATATATGTATGTCTATCCGTTGCCCTAGATCCCATAGCACAAGCCTTACAGAGCTTAGTTTGGGCTAGGCTAATTGGTGTAAGTGTAACAAATATTTATAAAAAAAAATAAAAAAAATATTATAAGGCTTATATCGAATATAACAATCAGCTCGTTATCATCGTGACATGAATCTATAGAGACGCCGCTCAAACAGGAGTTTGAGTCTTCTCATCAAAATAGGTTGTTCAGATCTTAAACTTCCTCTCTCTCTCTCACACACACATAGCATCATATTTGACTATCTTATCAGATACCTGTATATACAGGTGTGTTTGTTAAAAACGTACATAACACTACATCACTTGGCCTATAGTCCAAAGTTAAACTCCGGACTCCCTGAAGACTATTGCTGAATCTAAAGTCACGATGCTTTTAAAATGATAAATTCGACACGCATCATTTTAACGTTGTATTCCACTATATAAGAAGAAAGTCAAAGTCAAACACTTTTATTGCTTAAAATCACACGTGATCACTTACAATCGTCATATACAAACAAAAAAAAAACATATTATCAGCTACTTAAAACAAACAAAAGGGAAGTTATGATACAAATAACATATTACAATACAAGTAACAAAAAAATAATAATACAGCTAAATATAATTAGGATCACCAAGAACTGGGACCAGGATAATTATGCCCAGGGGCTTTTATCTTCGAGGTAACAAGCAGTGTTATAGTACGCCATTTTCATAAGTTTACATTTTATGTATTTTTTAAATTTGTTAATTGACAAATCTCGTATATCTCCTGGTAAAGGATTTGCTTATTTTATGGAGCCTACTTCCGGGCACAGTAAGGTCATTTTTATGTCTTAGATTTAAATTATGAATATTGTGATTTCTTTTATATGTATTTATATTCTTGTGAACATACAAAAGATTTTCATAAATATATCGCGAGTGAACAGTCAATATGTTAATATCTTTAAACTTCTCCCTTAGCGATTCCCTGCAGCTAATCTTATAGTTTGCCCTTATAGCCCTCTTTTGAAGCACAAAAATAGTATATGTCAGCAGCACAGCCCCAAAGCAAAAGGCCGTAGGACATTATACTGTGAAAGTAACTGAAATAGACAAGGCGGGCAGTTTCTATGTCAGTGTATTCCCGAATCTTTTTAATGGCGTAAGCTGCAGAACTAAGTTTATTGGATAAGGATTCCACGTGAGGGCCCCATTGAAGTTTATCATCTAAAGTAATACCTAGAAAGACAACCTTATTTACAATTTCAATGTTGTCATTATTAATATTAACTTGAGTTTTTAGAAGAGAGAAAGATTAAGTTGTCTGGCCAGCATCGTCTCTATGGTCCTGTTGAAAGCCGAGAGACAGTAAACAGCACGACAAAACATCGGCCGATCCTAAACCGGGGCTGGACAAACAGCGCTGGATTGTCCAAATCGAGTTGTCAACACAAACGTCGACGTTAGGCGTTCGATACTGGGTTACTTACTGACGATTTGGCTCGAGTGATGAGTGTCGAGCGTTTCATATTTATCAATTCATCTCTGTGACTTTATTCCACGTTTGTTACATTCCTTACCGGATTATATATCTTCTCGAGGTAGATTATATACTCGGGTCATTTAGGGGAAGGTTTGATCAGGTAGTCTAGATGCAAGGCTAGGCAATGACCTTGGTGTAACGGAGTCCAATGACGTCTTGTCAACGAACCTACGGTTATTACCCTTAAAAACATAAGAGGAACGTCCACTTCGGTATCTCCGTAATTGATGAACGCATTAAAATTTATGTTGTAGTAGTCTGTAGTCACAGAAACCGGAAAATAATATACGATTACACAAAAAACCATAATACAGATAAAAGAAGGTTAAAATACAACAGAGGATGGTAGGCAATTTAATATATTCACAGAGACTATAATGAATATAAAAAAATAACATAGAATGAAATCAATCAAGAAAGACAAAAATTAATCGGCATAGGATTTGCAGATGATATAGTGGTATACTCAGAAATTCCAGTAAGTAATAGGCATACAATTTCTCAAAAATAAATGTTGATAATTTCGACAGCTTCCAAAATACAGAAGATTAACAGACACACAAGTAATATAAAAATTGCTTTAGATACCTATAAAAATCTTTAAATACTAGGCAGCATAATAACAAAGGATTCAATTCTTTGAGACATTAATGCAAAAATAGCGAACAACGTCTTTCACAAAAATGAGTCCATATTCAAAGTAAATCTAGCCATCACAGTTTAACATCAAAAACAGTGAATATATAATGTATATGGAGTTTAGTCCTCTATTGATGTAAAACGTGGACAATGACTCAAAGAGACAGAGAAATTGAGCTATGATTTTAGAAGCGGATGAAAAAGATAAGCTAAACGGAGAAATGTCTCTAAATAAGAGAGATCAAAAATAGCCTACATGTAGCAAATTAAAGAAGTCAAGAAGTTAAGAAATTAGCGTACGGTGGAAAATAATAGAAGAGATTACATCGATAAGAGTATGACTTAAGGACTTGACGAGGAAATGAGCGATTTCCTATAAAATGATTTTTTCTGAAAAGAAATGCTTATTTTTATAAGCTTTGTTTCTATCATCAAAGTGAAGAATTATTAATTTTAATATATTTTTTTATTATTTCTTGTAGAATACTAATAATATAAACTCGTGTCAACGACAAATCACATTAAACCGTGAAAATTATATAGTTTATTTTACATGTATAATGTACGATCTACAGAAGGCGAACTTAATTTCTAAGATATTCTTCACCAGCTTTGACTTCCAATCCTTAATAGGTACGCAGCAACCTCTTTATGTAATGAAACATTTCACCTTTTCACCAATTTCACAAGTCACCAGCCAAAATTCGCCAATCAATACAATCAGACATCGTATTGTAATCCACGTCGCAATATTTCTAAGGGCCGATCAGCCGACCGTATCGCTGTCAGACAGGGGAGGCAGATTCTCCAGTTAGACAAACATGGGTAGATTGACCAAATCAAGTTGTCAGCTCAAAGCGCGCCTTTAATATAGATGAAATCTGTTTGCTTCGGATGTGGCGCAATTGAAAGAGGTTACAGCTTAGTGGCAGGCTCTGTGTGTGGTCTGAGTGTAAGTGATTATCCTTTAGAATAGTGATTTTGTATTACAATATTTTATTTCAATAACGTAACGAAAATGTCATATTGTTTTTTCCTCAGGAGAGCAAGGCTGAGAATTCATCAGAAGGGACACGAAAGGTACCCAGGATACCGCAACGGCAAGTGTCACGAGTGTTATGTTGGGCTCCACGCGACCGGAGCGATCCGATTGCATGACTTACCAACTAAACTCAGTCTGAGCCTTGGCCATAAGGGCTCTACGGCTTGAATGGAAAAATGTAATATCTGTTATTTCTTTATAGGGAATGGAACCTTTAATATGTATTTGTATCCAAAATAATACTATTGGGCATTTGGAGTTCAGCGTCAGTTGTGCTGCGATTTTGCCACTGGCCCTATTAGAACCGGTTCGCTTTTGCTATTTACAATTTTTTTTCACATTTTAATGCAATGCAACCTGCATGCATCTGTAAAAAAAATTAAAGGTGTAATTTCCCAGCCTCTCTGTGCCGGCGTAATTGCCTATGGCCTAATCGCCCTAATATATATTAGTCTCATATCCCTCGGTGGACACGAATATGAGCTGTATGAATATGGTTATGATGAGCTTCATCAAATCTATTATTAAAATAATAAAACAACTCATAATAAAGAAGTATATATTTGTAATGTTAATTATAACACATATTGTTGTATAAGCTATAGACTCTTAAAACCAATTCACATTCCATTATGAAGGATTTATTCCAAGGATAGTAGTTCATTTTGGTATCATCAATATAGCTGAGTCAGTAGAGCTTATTTTTATTTCTTACTCTTATTTATTACTTTTTGTTATTGATTAATGTCACCATTTGGTTGACAAACGAAAACCTCGAGTAACATATTTTTTTAATAAACGTCGATCTGTATTTAATTGATATGTTTTTTCTGAAATTGTTTTAAGATTATGTTTTCAATTCATATTTTCTTTTATAGACTCGAGTCTGGATTAATTTAGAAAGTGTAGGTCTTTATCAACGATGTTGGTCCAGTTATTCGACTTAACTTTGTATATCTTCGGAGGTCGCTTAATTCTACAACTCCTTTAATTATATTACCAAAGAATATTCGATTTAGGTAATCAATATTAGATAGTTATGAAATAGTTGAAGCAGCAACTCATAAGTCTGCTGTGAGTAGTAGGTAAAGAAAAAAAATATTATTTGAACAGTGGGTCGTTCATGAACAAAGCAAATAGCGGCAAATAAAATTCGAAATGTGGCTTAAAATACAGGTACAAGAAATGGATTATAAGACAGGTATGAAGGTTTCCTTTCTATATTACCATTTCTAGAACACATTCTAGAAAATCTAAAAACACTTTAATATGTTCCAAATATACGATATATAGTGTCTCTAAATATGTAATCTCTCCTGTGTTTCATTCTCCAGATAGACCTCTCTTTCAAATATATACAAAAATACGGAGACTGAGCTCGTTATCTCCAGCAGTTAAGCACATGTGGACCGGATGTATCCGGATCTACTGGATTGTGTTGGTCAGTGTCTGCCGGCGTATGCTGGCGTAAGTTCGTTGGACGAATACCATTTGGCTTAATCTAGACGGGTTCAGATGCAATAAAAAAATATTAATTATCTGTCGGTTGAAAACTCTCAGCTTTTGTTATTACGGACAAATCCACGCCTTTGTAATAGCACGTAAAGAGGCAGTGGCATTTGACATTAATAATTTGGGGTTTGTGTAAACCACAAATTGTCAATTTTACTGTATAATTTATGGTGTATTCATGCATTTTCAATAGCTAATAGCTTTTTTTTTTATCACATCTATTCAAAAAGAATTAGTTTAATCTCCATAAATGGGGATAAAAATAGCTCTTTATTCGCTAGGGTCTAAAAATGATTGAATGATGAAATTCCGAATAAAGATTTTATTAATATTTAAATATTAGGGTTGAATCTTTATAGTTAAGGTTCACAATGGAATGTTCAATCACGGACATTGTATGAACAAGTAATTGGCTATATGATATAAACCGCGCGGGAACCAAATAAAAAAAAAGTGACAAGTGCGGAAACACGCGAAATGCAATTGTCAATGCTAAAAATCCTCAAAAGCTGTTCACTCTATTGGCAAAAAATGTTATATTCTGTTCCCTTTTATGTTCAGAGTATTTTTTCGTTTCTCCGCATTTGATAGATTATCATCTACACATTTCTCCCATTCCTATATCTATAGACCTTAGCTACGAGTAGGTTCCCTTCAATATAGGCCACAGGCATTTGTGTGTACCGTGCTTCTTATAGCGAATATGCTCTCTTGATAGGACAGCGCTGACTGTGCTTCTCCTGAGGTGTGGTCTTCCTTCTCACGTCAAGTCATAGGGTCATTAGGACCAACGGCTCAAGCTAAGTTTAGTCGGTAGGTCTTTCGGGTCGCGACGGGCCGAGAGGGCCTGGCGTGCGCAGCTAGAGCGTGGGGGCTGCGTGCGTCAGCGCGCCGTCGGTGCGGTACTCCCGCACTTCGAAGCTTGGCTCTGCGGGAGGGCGGAAGTCACCTACCGCTTGACTCAGATACTCACCGGACATGGTTGTTTCGGTGAGTATCTGAGTCGAATAGGGAGGAGGACACGACACGATGCCACCATTGCGCATCTGACCTCGACTCGGCCCAGCACACGCTGGCGGAGTGCCCTGCTTGGGACTCCGAACGCCGAGTCTTGGTCGAAGAGATCGGGCAAGATCTGTCTCCGCCAGCGTTGATTGCGGCAATGCTGGCGGATGAGGGAGGTTGGAGGGCTGTGGTCTCCTTCTGTGAAGCGGTGATGCTCCAGAAGGAGGCCGCCGAGCGGGATCGGGAGATGGCCGATCCCGCTCGAAGAAGGCGGCCTCGGGCCAGATAGCCTGGCCTGAGGCGCCGCCACGGGTCGCTGGCGGGCGCGACGCAGTTCGTGCCCGTGGAGGCGACCCGGGAGGGACCTCACCCCCGGATGGCCGGGGGGTGACGTCGTAGGAGGGTGGAGGGGAGGAGGCGGCAAGATCACTCCTCCCCGAGAAGGGCTCCCCTAATGCACCCAGGGGTGCAAAGGCCAGGGGTCCTCAGATGCGATACTTGATCCTGAGGGCCCCCTACAACGCCAGAGGATGGCCATCGCTGAGGTTTTTAGTGGGTAGGCCTCCCCCTTCTGGGAGGAGAGCCCCACATAACCACCGGCTCTCGCAGCCGGGGTATGCAATTCAATGCATTTTCCTCAGCGTAACAAAAAAAAAAAAAAAAAAAAAAAAGGTCTTTCGGGTCGAGCCGCCTCGATTCGTCACAATCACCGTGGCACTGGGTTGCGGTGGTATCCAATGAGGATTCCTAACCACTCCTTTCAGAAAAAAAGCGATACAAAGCATTATCAAAGTTCTATGAAAGGTTGAAGAACATTTGTTGAAGTAGCTTCTAGTTATTTAATACCCTTTTCTCGTCAAAGCATTTTTAACAAGTGTTTTAATTTTATTAAAAAGCAAGCACTTTCTGGAAATGTGTTATAGAAAGTTACACGTTCTCTCATAAACAAACCCGCTGTTTAAGCCTGTACTTTAGAACGGCAAGAATATTTTTAATTTATTGGCACGTCTCCGTATTGGAGTAGTTGACTGGTACACCGGTTTCAAGGTGTCGCCATCTCTGTGGTCCCGGGTTCGAATCCCAGTGGGGGCAGATGTTTGTGTGATGGATGAATGTGAGCAAATACACCTTAGTCATGGTTGTTAATATATATATTTCTATCAAATATATTTATATATGTATGTCTATTCGTCACCCGAGATCCCATGACACAAACTTTCAGATCTTACTTTGTAAGCTGTACCATGTGTTACAAAAAGTGATTATTATACGAACATACCGTCAAATTTTTCATTTAACATCAATGTAGCGTCAATACAAGCTGTAAATAATATACGATTATTTCGACCATCAAATTAGAAAACATTTAATGAAATGTTAATTCATTATATACAAATGAATAGATGGACCACGCTCCTTCCGTGGCCGGGGGGCGTCGTCGGTGGAGGAGACCGGGGGAGGTAGTAACCTCCCCCGAGGAGGGCGCCCCTCTAGGCAGGGAGCGAGGCTGGGGGTTCCGGAAGTGGCTTGATGTTCCCGCGGGCGCTCCCTACATGCCTGAGAAAGGCCATCCCTGAGGTTTTTAGTGGGTAGGCCTCCCCCTTCTGGGGAGGAGAGCCCCACATAACCGCCGGCCCGCCACAGCCGGGGTATGCAATTTAATGCATTTTCCTCAGGGGAAAAAAAAAACAAAAAGACATCAACTACTTCAACTAAATAAAACTGTGCTGTGTATTACAAAAGATGATTTATTATACAAACATACCGTAATTTTTTTCATTTAACATCAATGTAGCGTCAATACAAGCTGTAAATAATATACGATTATATCGACAATCAAATTAGAAAACGTTTAATGAAATGTTCATTCATTATATACATACAAATGAATAGATATAGACATCAACTACATCAACTAAATAAAACTGTACCGTGTATTACAAAAGGTGATTATTATATGAACATACCGTAAAAATTTAACTTCAATGTAGTGTCAATACAAAGTGTAAATAATATACGACGGTAAGAGACCCGACGGCATGACCCTCGTGCCATGGAGGATGGGACGACCACTAGTTTGGGACGCGACATGTGCTGATACTCTAGCGCAGTCCCATCTTCGTGGCACCGCAGTTAGGGCTGGGTCTGCTGCTAACTCGGCTGAACTCCTCAAACGGCGCAAGTATCCAAACATAAATAGTGGTTGCATATTTGAGCTTTTTGGGGTGGAAACTCTGGGGCCCTGGGGGGAAAGTGCCCACAGAGTTTTTAAAGAGTACAGCTATAGATTGACCCAGGCTACATCTGACCAGAAAGCTGGATCATATCTAGCGCAGCGACTCAGCATCGCCATACAACGTGGCAATGCTGCTAGTCTTATGGGGACGTTGCCTGACGGCAGCGATTTATTTCAAATATTTTATTTATAGTTTAGTTTCTAATTTTACTAAATAATTATTAGAGATAATATTTGTTATATGGATATATAGTTACACAAATATACGTTTTTGTACGGTATTTGTGTATTAATATACGATTATTTTGACCATCAAATTAGAAAACGTTTAAGCGACTAAATAGTCGAGGTAATCATAACTTTGCTTTTGCGTTTGACGTCAATGTGCCTATATATATAAAGGTCTAAACAAAGGTTTTCGGCATTGAACTAAAGTTGGAATCAATTCACCGAATTTTCTGTCGCCGCATTCAAACTGTCGCGATAAGGCTTCAGAGATCTAATTAAAATTCTATATCTATAAAATGATTTCATAGTCACTGTGATGACAGTTACATAGTTTAGGTGAAAAAGTATGTAAATTCGCGTCGTGCGTGTGGACGAAAAATGTCGCTTCGGGATGAAAAAGATCATCCCAGATTAATAGCTTGAGAGGTAGTAACGTTTTAAATACAATGAAAACAAATGAAACACTGACTTAAGAAAAATAAGAATCAAGTTTAAACAATTCTTCTTCAACATATGCTTTCAAAATCACTTATTGACTACAAAAGTAATATAAAAAGAGTACAACTCACAGAACCACCTTGCGCATGCATGCGTACAGAGAAATAAAAATATTCTTCCTTCCTGTTATTCCCGAAATAACTTTTTATTTCGTACTTTCAATCGATTTATTTTTCAGGAGAGGCTGAAAATCCTCTCCTCTCTCTCCATACTCCTTTTGAGGATTTTCAGCCTCTCTTCGAAACGTTTCGTACTCGAAACTTACCCAGGGTACCCACGACAGCGGCAAGTAATTGTCGGACTCCATACCAGCCGGAGCGGTCTGACCGGTATGGCCTTTTTTTTTTTTGTTCAACTGAGGAAAATGCATTAAATTGGATACCCCGGCTGTGGCGAGCCGGCGGTTATGTGGGGCTCTCCTCCCCAGAAGGGGGAGGCCTACCCACTAAAAACCTTAGGGATGGCCTTCCTCAGGCATGTAGGGAGCCCCCGGGAACATCAAGCCACTTCCCGGAACCCCCAGCCTCCGCTCCCCTGCCTAGAGGGGAGCCCTCCTCGGGGGAGGTTACTACCTGCCCCGGTCTCCTCCACCGACGTCGCCCCCCGGCCACGGAAGGGGCGTGGTCCATCCCGGGTCGCCGTAGCAGTCGCGACTGCCTCGCGCCCGCCGGCGACCCGCGGCGGAGCCGCAGCTGTGCTACTGAGCCCGGCGCCGCCTTCTTCGAGCGGGATCGGCCATCTCCCGACCCCGCTCGGCGGCCTCCTTCTGGAGCATCACTGCTTCACAGAAGGAGGCCACAGCCCTCCAACCTTTTTTCGATTTATATATTCTTTTTTCATTAGAAAGCTACATTATCACTATCACATAGGCTATATTTAGTACTAGATTACTATAGAAATCTTTAGAAATTCTTATTAAAACCAATCGAAGGTGTAAAAAAAATTGTCATAAAATGTCTTTCATCGCATGCGCTGCAAAGCTAACATAAGCATTGCATCCGTGCGAAGCCCGGGCGGGTCGCTATATTTTATATAGAGGCGAATGCAATTGTGCGAGGGTTCCACGTCTCGTCACACACTGTTTTGTCTACACTATGGTGGTGCGGAGCACGGGCATCACGAGCGTCCGACACTCCAAAAAGCTCCCGATAACAACTTCCCGGTCCGGAACGGAAAGTTTTAACCGGGCCGATATGATCTCCAGGATACGGGCACAAGGCGGCCTTTGTTTGCGTTTTCAGTTACACGGCGAATTTTAAAATAGCTTCCAACCGGGTCGTGACTAGCAGACCAATCAGTAGAAGCCTGTGAAAAGTTTCTTTATATAGATATATTTATATAATTATGAAAAATACATTTATATAATTACGTCCAGCAATCTTACATTGTACATAGAAGGGGATAACACACAATTTTTTTTAAATATATAATGAAGATTACCAGAACTGGTCAATACCCTGAACTTGATGAAGTACTCTTCCCTCTGCGATATGGTCGATCAAATTAATTACTCGTAAATAATAGTACTAATATTTGAAAATTATACTAATAGAATCTATCTGCTTAAGCAATTACTATTTTATTACCAATTAATTACTTTTATACGCTTGCTTAATACATTCCTTATTTAACGCAAACATACCGACATATTTGCGAGAAAAATTTAAATTTGGTAGACGTCGTTCATATCTAAGGGATCGTGGTATTTTCTTGTATCTGCCATTGTATAGAAATAGTGCTACTAGGGGAGGGATTGTATTTGCGGCTTCAAAAATATGGAATGATCTCCCCCCTGCCTTACGGGAGGACTGTTCATTATCGGAGGGTAGTTTCAGGCGTAAGTGCAAGCAATGAAGTTCTTTGAAGAACAATATAAAGCGGCGAGAATATTGTATAATTTATAAATATAATATATTCTAATGTATTAGCTATTATTATGTACTTTTTATTTAATATTGTGCATTGTATAACTCTGATTTCTTTTATTTTTATATTTCTATTTTATGTGCTTTGAGTTCCTCGAATGTATTACATTGTTACATTCTGACTTGCTGAAATCCTGTTTTGCGATATCTTTAGCTATGAGGTTATGGCAGAATATCAGCGACAGTTGTACATTCAGCTGTCATATGCTGAGCCATTTTATTGATGACTTTTTGTTCCAGAAGACCTTTTGTAACTAGTTTTAAGTTCATCTATTGTGATTTGTAGCAAATAAATATTATTATTATTTAGAAAAAAAGGGATGATGGGGTTGAAATAGAGATTGAAAGTTTCTATAGGATTTCTCAATTTTTAAAGATAAAACTATGAAACTTTTCATTTAAGCACTTGATAAGAAATCATTAAAAATTGGTTCTAGCATTTTTGAAATTTCGACCAGCTAGGGAGTGGAATAAGGGTTGCAAGTTAGTATACCACGATTGACAAAAACTAATTTCACGCGGGCGAAGCCGTGGGGGAAGCTGCTATAATATATAGAATAAGTGATTACATAAAATCATTTCTAATTTTTACACAAAAGAATATATACTAATATTATAAAGAGGTAAGATTTGCTTGTTTTTTTTTTTGTTTCTTTGATTGGCTCCGCAACTTTGAAAAAAGCTTCACTACCTCCAGTAAACATAGATTATTTTAAATTTCCAAAAATTTACCAAAAATCTTTCTAACATCGCGTGCGCTACGATAATTATTGATTACTTATATTAGAACATATAAAAAAAATCTAAAATCTACAAAAAATATCGCGACAGCACATGTCTAGCTATTATAATTACGTGACAATAAGTGTTTTTTAATTTAAAAAAATATACATAAATGCCACTGCTATAAAAGCTCTTATTTATACTTTGGAATTAATCTTTATCAAAATAAATGATTTATGTTTTAGTCTAGTTCAATAGCAATATATAACTATTTGAATTAAGACATTCCATTCGAAAGATATTATAAGTTTGAAAATGTAAGGTGTTTAAAAATATCTAAAGGTACGTTTACACGCTTGCCTTTGCAAGCGGCAAACAGCTCGAAGCCTCCACAAATCTCTTTTGGCGTTTGAAAGGAGTTTACACGCTTGGGAACGCGTCAGTCTGCAAGATAGATCCAAGCATGTCAGACACAGAACTTGTGACGGCTATTGTTTTTGGCGAGTTGAGCGAGACGAATCCATGCATCTGCTTGTTTCTTCTTATCTTTGTGATTTGCATCTTTCGGATTCCAGATGCAGTTTCATCTGGTACTGCTCGAGGTAGAAAGGACAAATGACGAGCATTTGACCAGCTACTCATTTTTTATTTTGTCCGTAAAAGCGTGTATTCGCCGCGAGATCACAATGCCCACTGAACGCGGTCCAACTTGTAAATACGTCGCAATCGCTTGCCGCAAACGCCCTTTGATCTGCGTCAAAAAACCGACACTCGACTAGATCGGAAACAAGTGCCCACAAGCTCACGTCAAGCCAAACGCCCTCTTTACACGCTTCTGATTGTCGGAGCTTGCCAAGATTTGGCAAGCGTGTAAACGTACCATCATGGTCGCTGCTCACGCCGTTCGGTTAGACGGCATCATAATAATATTAAGCGTTACATCGCTTTTCTTTCTTTTCTTTTCGCAAAATAGAAAAAGTATGTATGGGTGTATGAGTGTGTACAAAATACGTAACTTATTTTTGTTTCTTTAAATTACAGCATTTTTGAAACAAATGTTGATACGAGTAACCCTAGCTACGAATGTGAAAGCGAATAGCGCTAAAGACTCGAAATATATCTATGTAGCTTCAACAGAACATTGTATTTCGGTTGAAATTCTCAGGACCAACTCGTTGCAACTTGTTCTTTCTAGTTTGTGCGGAAGCTGGACAGAGCTAAATTTAGCTGGACAGTCTACCACTATCTCCACTAGTAAAGCCTTGTCCTATTATAATAAGTTATATAAAATTATCTAAACTTTTGTATAACTTGTGCACATTCGTTATATAACAAGTCAACGCATGTCAAGACTTGTTTCAGTCTGATGAAGTTCATAAAACATGTCAAGTAGTGAAACAACATATTAAATCTAAATTTTATATGTTCGTGCTTTCATGATATATTCGCATTTATTCCATTCTTTTGCAATTTAAACGCGAAAGCGAACAGCCAACCGCAGATCAGGAACTATAAAAGGCGAACAGTTTTATTAGCGCACTAAAATGAAATGCAATTACTGGTGGTCTGTACGGCATACACTGTGCTTTGGGAATTCGCTTGAATGAACACTGGTTGGTCTGAATGCAAACCACTTCAGTTGCGGGGTTTTTAAAATACATTTCGTTTTTACTGTAATTTCGGTGTATTCGGCTGAATAGACTGTTGATGCACTTGTTCGAATTGGGAGCGGAAGTTTTTCATAACTTGTCTAGTTTTTCGATTAATCACATAATTTGAGTTGAGCTTTTATTAGATTATTTTTATTTAGAGCTTTTATTTGGAGTAAGGAGTTTTATATCTCAGCTGCAAAACAGATATTATAAAGGTTTCCTTTTGATGACAAAGACCATCAAGCATTAAAATTCATGAAGAAATTCAACAAAACTATGTATGATTTTAAAAATAATAATGAGTGTGAAAATATTGAAGATGAAGCAATTGAAAATGAAACTGAAAAATAACTTTATTCTGATTTTTATTTTTTGTTTTTGTGATTATAAATACATCAATGTATCTGAGTTTTAGTAAGAAAATTGTTTATTATTTAATTATATGGGCAAAATTATAAAATCTGCCTTTTTTCCTTAACCTACTGCTTTCTACTGTTTTTTTAGGCGAGTTGTTGTTTTTTAGTTGTTTGAAGTTGGCAACACTGCCTACTGCCCAAACTCAGCCTAAAGCCAATGGTCCTAATGACCCTGCGGCTATAAGTGAGAGCGACCGATCGTCAGGAGAGTACGGTGCGGTGCAGTTAAATGTTAAATTAATTACGGTTAATAATTCTTTCACCAGTCCTCATCGTTAAGTTGATAACTTCGACATGTTTGCTTTAACTATAGTATGTGTTAAATCGATTAATAGTCATATTTCGTGTTAATATTGATCAATATCTTAGATGGAATCACTAGGACAATTAGAATAATAATTTTTCACGATAACATTGAATAAATTCGTTGTTGAAATTGTTAGATAAATTTGTTAGATCGGGCATTTTACGTGTTAGTATTGAATAAGATTTTAATTGATCTTAATGAGTTTTAATGATGCCAATGCTTGGTGTTGATTTGAAGACATTACATTCTAAAGTGTAAATATTTGTTTCCCGTATAAATTGTAAACACATATGTACGTTGTATGATAATGTCGTACTATTCCTGGAAAAAGGAAGTAAGTGATTTTCACCTACTTTTCAGGAGCTTAAAAAAATTGTCCTATATTTTTTTATTATGAGGTCTAGAAAAAAGTTTCAAAGAGTTAATCGCAGGTCACAGTTGCCTTCAACTACACGTGTTATTTAATTTAGGAACGGATTGATGTACTTCTTTATTCCACGAAACACATCGCATATTTGCAGGGGTAACTACAATTATTGCATTTTAGTTATGTATTTTGAAATATATGAACTAATTTAACTCTACTGACGGCTTTGTACTCTCTTATATTTCATTGTAATCTAGAGTTGTAAGTATAATCACGTTGTTATTTAACGGAAAATCCTTTTTTGTACATTTAGAATTACACAATAGTTCTAGAGTGTAAAATACAGGAACAAGTAATTATGTATATTTGCGTTATAGATTTTCTTGTAAATCTTCTTTCAAAATTTACGTAAACATAATTATGACTTTATCAGCGAGATACTTATAAAACAAATAAATGTAAATATGCATACCCCTATTTTATGCTGGAATTTTATGTATTTCAAAGTCGCAAAATTTTTGAATTTATGCATTTATTCCTTCATTTTTGTAAATAGCTTCACGAGATTTTGACAGAAGGTGTAAACCATGATGCTCGCTTTATTTACGTAATAAAACATTTTCGACGCAAGTTTAGTTACGACTTTTTTACACGGGTAGTGCGATGTCATAGTTTATTGTAAACGTTGTTATTACTTTTGATAAAGCTGAGAAGTTTCTTGCGCCCATTCTTCTTATCAGTTAAAAATACGCTCTGAATGGGTGGTAGGAAAAAAAATTGAACAATTCAAAAGAGCTTTCTATAAAGTCATATTTGAATAGAGTTAATTTTGATTTTAATTGCCTTAGCTAAGTAACAATAGTAAGAATAAATATAATCTTATTTGAAGTATCTACCATCTTGTTAAGCTCGTATGGAATCAAGATGCTAGCCCGAAATAGTCACAATCTTGTTAGGAGCAATAAAAATGTTTTGAGTGTGGTTGTTCTTTGCTCAGATTTATATTTGAAATATTATACATTATACTGATCTATCTTTATTGATGGTTCTGTTTCCAGGTTTAACTCGAAATAACTATCGAATGACCATTCGATAGTTATTTCGAGTTAAACCTTATCTTCTACTTATCACGTTCTTAACAAGTGATTAACAAATGTACAGTGTCTGTTGAATTATTGTTGTTTTTTTATGAACTTTACAATCGATAAAATTTTTAAGGTGCAGTCTGTATTGTCGACCCTTAATAAAATACCAAATACACATTTCGGTGGTTTGGAAGAAGACTGTCATAACTCAAAATACACAAACTTACATGGAAAGCATGTAAACATTTTATTGGATGAAATGTACTCAGATCTCGGTCTAATTAAATAATTAGAAACCGTATTCTCTACAGGTGGCTTTGTTATTATACAGACATTTATCATTATTTTAGACAAAATGAAGCTGTTTCATTGCGAAAACATAACAATGCATTTTTTTGAGTTATGACAGTCTTCTTCCAAGCCGACGATTTCATTCAGTTACAGAGGGCCTAGACAAGATACCTTTTTATAATCATAATCGCATCGCTAACATAAAAAATGTATGGTATTATCGGTCGGTTATGTCAATACCATAATTTTTTTTATTTTAGCGATGCTATTACGAAAATAGAAAGGAATGTTGTCTAGGCCCTCAGATTACAGAACGCCCTGTTTCTCAGCCCTAGCATTCAGGCAGAAGATGGCTGCGATTGTAAAACGTCATCTCCCTGTGTATCCATAAATGTCGACACCATTGTCATCTATATAAATAGATGTCAAGGTGTATTTTAAGATGTGAATGTGTGTAATGCAGTACATGTGGATTATTACCGTTAACTATATATTTCTTCTTATATATTTCACGCCGACCCACCGCCTACAACTTTACAAGGCACAGATCAGGCCACATATGGAATACTGCTCTCACCTCTGGGCCGGAGCTCCTCAGTACCAGCTCCTTCCATTTGACCGAATCCAGCGAAGAGCGGTTCGAATTGTCGACGACCCGGTGCTCTGACGAGTTGTTTGGGATACTGCCGCCGACCGATTTCCTGTATCGTGCGTCACGGAGGGGACTTGCTTTCCATCCCCACCATCTTAATGGTTGGCTGTCCTCCACAGTGCGGTTTTCGCGTACGTTTTTCCCGCGAACGACAAAGTTATGGAACCAACTTTCGGCCGCGGTATTTCCGAACAGTTACGACATGGGAAGCTTCAAAAAACGAGCGTATACATTCTTGAAAGGCCGGCAACGCGCTGATGATACCTCTGGTGTAGTTTGTGCTATGGGCGGCGGTGATCACTTACCATCAGGTGACCCGTTAGCTCATTTGCCTGCTAAAATATAAAAAAAAAAAACTATGCATAATTACTGCGATAAATGTGCTGAAACTTTTTAATCGATTGCATTTACCGGTAATACACCATTCTTAGAGCTCTTTGAATTAATTATTGAATTCAGAATTTTTATCAGTTTAAAGTGCTTATTTAAAAAAAAAAAACTATAATTACGTTATAGTTATGTAAGAGATCGTCAGTAAATTTAATATGCATTATTTTTAATAATCAATAATACATATTATAAAAGAGAAATTAACTCTGTCAGTCTGTCGCGTTTGCACGCAATTCACTTACGTCAAAATGTTGAACTAGATTTTATTAAAATATGGTAATCACATAGTCTAGAGTTCTCAAACTTTTTTTGTGTCGCAGACCCTTTGTATGTTTTTCGGTTTTGGGCAAATCCCCTACTTAAACTGATATTGAATGCCTATATCATACAATTTAGAAAATGTTATATAAATATATAATATAATTACTTCATAGGTACTTTTCTAAAAAATGTTCAAGTCTTTCTAAATATTAGAAGAGAGTTTAATGTAAGTGAATAGGTAATATCAGTGTATGTTGAGATTCATTATCGTGGACTCCCATTTTTACTTCATAGATCCCTTGCAGGTTGTCATAGACCCCTAGGGGTTTTAAAATACCTATGAAGTAATAAATATATTATATATGTTTACAAAATTTTGTAAGTTGTATGATATAGGCATTCAATATCGGGGTAAGCAGGGAGTCTACCTAAAAGCGAAAAACATTAAAAAGGGACACAAGAAAGTTTGGGAACCTGTGATTTAAATAAAGTGTTTATCTTAGAAGTCGTAAAATTCTGTTAAGATTCGATCGCACCATAATCACCACATGAATGAATGAATGAATGATTGAATGAATGAATGAATGAATGAATACTTTATTTGCATCATTTTACAACACACAAATCAGACATAAAATAAAATAAATCAAACTTAATAACTAACAAATTGAACGAGGAAAGGATGGATTGCTAACTTCTGACGAGTTAAATACGTATACGTAGAACCAGCAACCAACTCACCTCAGTCCATGTTAGTCTAGGGGCTTGTTGTCTAGTTAGTTTCATGTCAGCGGCCGGTACATTTTATTAGAAGTGTGTGGCCGTAAATCTGACAGAACGCCACCCTTAAACATGAAGACGCTGTAAGTCCTGAATATTTGATTTATCGTAAAAAGGGTGTAACTGAAATTTATAGTTTTTACAACAGCTCGGCGACTACTGTTGCGGCGATTTTGTTGAAGTGCCTTTGTTATTTTATGACAAGTTAAAGAGCATTGGTGTATATTTTGTTTGGCAGTGAGGTGGCTTAGTAATCACAAGACTGGACTTCAAAAGACTTCTAAGGAGTTTTTTGATTTTCTAAATTCATTAGTCGTCGATGGTTGGAATTGTTCCATATATCTGTCACTTTCTTGAGATTTGCAATAACACTCTCTATGTAGAGCGAGATAGAGCTAATGGCATGCTTTGATGTCGCGACCACTAATTGGTTCGAATCGTAAATAGCTCTGACGAGTTCACTATAGTTTTCAATAGGTGTAGTCAACTATAGAAGTCAAATACGTTACCGCTAGAGGGCGCTGTAAAAAGATTTCCTTTACGCTGTCAATATCAACTGCAAACGAACATGCTATCTCCCTCTTTTGGTAAGAGACATCAGAATATTTAAGTTTGTCCTAAGTTTAATACATATCTCATACTTATGTGTATTAAAAGATCATACATATAAATGTATGAAATACTGATACATATTAATCCACCCGCGGATTCACTTGTCTTATATCGGATTTTCCAAAAGCAAAGATATATTTTCCCGCGATAAAGAAAATCCTATATTCCTTCTCGGATCTCCAACTTTTCCCGCAGGAATTAAATACTTCTCCGTAAGAAGTGAGTTTGTCAGCCTATTAATAAAAACTCATACCCTATTACCCACCCTATTACGGGGGTATTACCCCATTTTCACAAACTTTGAATGCGTATTTATTTATTATATCTATAACTGAAAAAAAAATGTGCTTTAAAAGCGACGTACTTTCCATACAAACTTTCATGCCCTGTTTCAATAATATACGTCCCTTTTGCGCATTGAAATCTAGAGCCTTTCTCAAGCTCTAGATTATCCATGTACCAAATTTTATTGATATCGTTGCAGTAGTTTTTACGTAAAAGCGCGAGAGACACAGATTGAGAAACAAGGTTCAAAGTAATTTCTATAACTACAGTATTGATATTAGCAAACATAGAAACGAGTTTGATATAATCTTCATATATAATACAACCAGCAATGAAATTGTAGTATTTTTGAACAATGCATATCTGTCATTAAGTCATTACTTATACTTATAAGTATATAATCGCATGAAAACAAACAATCGACTCAAGTTATGATCGAGTAGATGTATTAACAGCGAACACTCGTCCTATTTTATTCAAGCCCTCTGATAATCGAGTGCGCTCGACGCCACTCATTGACTCATTACTCGGAAACAGACTCGCTCGAACCAATCGATCCTTTATAGAGAGCCGCTCGTTCACTCGTTCTCTCGTTGATGTTGAATGATCAGCTCAAGAGCTCGCTAAGCTTATAATGTTGTTTTATTTGATAAAGAAATGCAGAAAGCTTATTATAATAACGGCTTTAATATATTTTTGAATATAAAAATGGTGGACTATTTTACCTCTATCGAGATAAAATATTCTAAAACTGTTTCTTATCGAATGTACATATGTATGCGAAATAATTTCAGGTTAATCTATCTGATAGCTGATTATATGCGGATAAACCTGAAAGCCATGAAAGATGAGTCAATAAGTTTGTGTCACGGAAGAGTAAACGCTTCGTTTACTCTTCTTTTAATTTTACGAAGACAATTTCCGGATGCATGCGAAATATATATATATATATATATATATATATATATCTTAATCTTAATATATATAAATCTCATGTCACAATGTTTGTGCTCAATGAACTCCTAAACTACTTAACCGATTATAATAAAATTCGCACACCATGTGCAGTTCGATCCAACTTGAGAGATAGGATAGTTTAAATTGCTGAGTGTCATCATCATCATCATCATCATCATCAATTTTAAAAATTCTTTCACCAATAGAAAGCCACATTATTGCGGAGTGTCATCATCATCATCATCATCATCATCATCATCATCATCATCATCATCAGCGGACGGCGCGCGATGGCTTCGGGTTTAATTCAGTTCGCTTTCGTGCTCGCTTCGGGGATTATTAATATTATGCCCAACGAAGTGGGCGCGGGTCAGCTAGTCTATCTAATATATATAAATCTCATGTCACAATGTTTGTGCTCAATGAACTCCTAAATTACTTAACCGATTATAATAAAATTCGCACACCATGTGCAGTTCGATCCAACTTGAGAGATAGGATAGTTTAAATCTCAAATCATCATCATCATCATCATCACCATCAATTTTAAAAATTCTTTCACCAATAGAAAGCCACATTATTGCGGAGTGTCATCATCATCATCATCATCATCATCATCATCATCATCATCATCATCAGCGGACGGCGCGCGATGGCTTCGGGTTTAATTCAGTTCGCTTTCGTGCTCGCTTCGGGGATTATTAATATTATGCCCAACGAAGTGGGCGCGGGTCAGCTAGTATATATATATATACACATATATATGTATATGCATGTGTTTGTCATAATTTAAAGTATTGAGATATATTAAAATTTATAAGTGGGATTTTATTGTATTTATTTTGTGGCACTATATTAATCGCACACTGATAGCGTTTAGCGGTAGAATCGCGAAAGCGCACCCCGCCGCCGTGTACCCGGCATGGGCCTAAAGATCACTAGGCGGTTTTAGTGGGTAGGCCGAACCGGAGAACCCCTCACATGGCCGCGCCTTGCTAGAGCGGTGTCACGGCGCAAAAGGCGCATTTCCCCACAAAAAAAAGGTTGTCTGTTAGAAAATGCCTCCGGCATTAAGTCCGCCATTGGTAAATGTTTAATTGAATATATGAATCAACTGTAGGTATTGCCGTAAAATAGCGTACTTTTGCTCTCTTGCAGCCTGAACGTTGGAACGGCAGCTTATTTTTATTTCTCGTGTTTGATTTAAGCTAAGTTAAATATACTAATTTCTTTACATAAGTCTTTGAAAGATTCACGTGAGCATTTAACTTCGACTTTTGATAAAATCATAGATGCGTTTCGAAACAAAATTTTGCTAAATTAATTGTAAATTATTTGCGGGCGAAGGTGTGGGAGTAATAAAAACCACGAGATAAACAGCGGTGGCAATGTAACTTTACCTTTTTTCTCGAACTTTATATTCTGGAGAAATGGTATACGGATATGAATCCATTTCCTGAATCTTCAAAAGTTACAAGAGGATGTTGAATTGTTTGACTGCGTTATATCAGATGAGTAATCGCAATTCACGACCTTGTTCTCATACACAGAAACTCACTTTCCACTGCATCGTGTAAGAAAATATAATTTAACTAATAACATTGTCTTTTTGCTGTTTACTTTTACGCAGACTTGATAGAGCATGTCACTTCAAGACGATGTATTGTCGTTGTAACGTATAAATTGCCCACCGTTGGATTTGAATTTAATTTATGGGTAGTCAGTCGTGGACGTATAGGGTCAGAGACAAGTGATCCACATAAAAACAGCGTACCGTATATAGACGAATCAAGGGGCTAGTGTAACTAGCACTCACCAAGACTGGACTCACCCTTCTACAGTTCACTTGATTATACGGGTGGCGCAAAAAGAACGCATGAATTTCAAACCAGTATAATTTGCTTTATTTTGATTACACAGAAAATAAACTTACATCAATGCAATGTTTAGGTTATCCAGTTTACGACTTTGTTCATTGGAATACCGATGTGCACTGTTTGTAGTGAACTGATCACTTTTTGAAGATTACTTCAGACGGATGGCGTCCTTCCGCGTCGATACACATCAAAAGTCTTTCTTCAAAGTTTTCCATTACTTTTGACAATGACTCGTTGGAAATAGTCGTGATTTCTTCCCGTATTGCGGCTTTCAGTTCTCCTAGCGTACGGGGTTTGTTGCAATAAACTTTACTTTTTAGGTAGCCCCATAGGTAAAAGTAGCACACCGAGAGATTTGGGGAGCGTGCAGGCCAGTGGATATCGCCGAAACGTGAAATCAAACGTCGACATCCTTCGTGCAATTGCCATGGAATCATTAGCCGTGTGGGCTGTAGCCCCGTCTTGTTGGAACCACAGTTTTTTTTTTGTTGACCCCTAAGGTTGCAAGTTGTGGCCGCATAAAAATGCGTAGCATTGCAACATATCGTTCAGAGTTCACGGTTACAGTAACACCACCTTCCTCAAAAAAGAAAGGTCCAATGATTTCCTTTTTTGAAAACCACACCAAACAGTCACTTTTTCACTGTGCAGTGGTTTTCGGTGCAATTCTTTTGGGTTTTCTGCTGCCCAATAGCGACAGTTTTGTTTGTTGACATAACCGTCTAAATGAAAGTGCGCTTCATCACTCATCATTAACACATCATCAGTGGCAAGAACATCAAGCATTCTTTCACAAAACAGCCATTGCTACTAAAACAGGACGCCCTAACCTACAAAACAACCAGCTCCCGCCCCTCTACTCCGCTCCCCCCACTCCCACTACTCGACTCAAATCCGTGCGTTCTTTTTGTTATCTATTCTATATTACTTTTTTTCCCCCGGAGAGAAAGGTACAATAATATTTTAAAATATTAAAAACAAATTTTCTAATTTTGCAACAAACAAATTAAAGTTACGAAGGCATTTAAAATGTGTATTGTTCGTTTTTTCCAATTATTGTGATATTCTTTTAAGTTATGTATAAAGAATTAACTTTATTATACATTATGTAAACTATATACGTATACGTATGCATATATAAATATGACAATCTTATTATTTATATTTTAATCATTTTATATAAATATTATACAATCCTGTGTCCCCGTTAATTTGTAATTGTTAATTGTTACAAAATATCTAGGGTTGGCTGAAAGATATCTTTCTGAGAAGTAAGTCCGCCTTTTCACTAATTAACTTGTTATCTATTATATGTGTTTTTTTGTTCAATAATGAGTTTATATATATTTTTATAAGAGAGCTAATGCTTGGTTAATTTAATTGCAACAGTTTAGTTTATTAACATTTAATAACAAACTTGGGAACAAATATGCAAGAAGATATATATATGGACCGTTTATTTTGAAAGTGGTGTAAGTTCATTTTTGAGAAAAATCAGCTATCACGTAATTCATGCGTAATTTAATGTAATTTTTTTATATATAACTAGTCCGTGTTTAATTAATTTCTCAACAAATCTCATGTTTTGTACAACTCAAAACAATAGAAACAATGCCAAACCTCATATGATTTGCCTGTATTTTTAATCAACAAATGTACATATATTATATTTTCTCGAAACAAAAGAAAATGGACGTACACCATTTTCAAAATAAATAAATATATAAATAAATATTTGTTACACTTACACCAATTAGCCTAGCCCAAGGTAAGCTCTGTAAGGCTTGTGCTATGGGATCTAGGGTAACGGATAGACATACATATATTATACATATATAAATATTTTTATTGAAATATATATCAACAACTATGACTAAGGTACAAATGCTGGCATCCATCACACAAACATCTGCCCCCACCGGGACTCGAACCCGGGACCTCAGAGATGGCGACACCTTGAAACCGGTGAAAATCCACGCGACTATGGAGGTCGTCAAATAAATGGTCCATATGTAGTAGACAACATGCCGATTTATTTAGGACAAGGTGATGTAGAAGATATTTTCGATCAGAGTATTTGGTATTGCATTGCATACGAGTAGGATTATTGGCGACCGACTATGTTATCTGATTGATGTCAGTCTGAGAAGTTATGAAAACGTTTTACGACCAGATAATTCTACATCCACAGACGTTACGTATGAACTTAACGAATAAACTCAAAAAGTACTGGACCGATTTTAATCATTCTGTTTTCATTATAAAGCCACATTATCACTGAGTAACATGGGCTATATTTAGTACTAGATTACTATAGAAATCTTTAGCAATTCTTATTAAAACCAACCAAAGTTGTAAAAAAAATTGTCTTAAAATGTCTTTCATCGCATACGCTGTGAAGAGTGTTAATGATAGGACAAAAAAATGTTCAACGTTCACAGTTTTTCTGTAGTGTAAATATCAATATTGGTCACTGTCTTCGTGTAGTCTTGTATATAGTGAGAAGTTAAAAAAAATCAACTGAAAATGTTACCCTTGGCGCGTATTTTTCCAACGTCACTTGAAACATGTCGTTATAAAGAAGAGAAGAGCAATAATTTTAAAGCGGCCAGAGTAACAAATGAAATTTCAGTATTCACATTTGCATAAATAAATCGTCTGCTTGCTAAAAAAGAAGGAGAGACACTAGAGACATATTTCAAGTAAATGAATCCTCATAACCGCCGCGTGACGCCCCGCCATTGGTGTTACTAGAAATTTCTACGAAAATGAAGCGGCGTTTGTTAAATATAAAAAAACACAATATTATTTTGTATTCATAAATAAGCAGTTTATTAAAATATGCTATATCAATTTTACAAAATTGTGTTTTTGATTTTATTAAAAAATGTTAAATAAACGCATAAAATATTCAATTCAGGCGGAACTCAAAACCGCGGCCAACTAACACTATTCGTTCCCAATCGACATTTCAATTGTATTCCTCAGATATTAATTTGTTAAGCCAATATAGACTTTATTTACTGTTATCGGAAGGGCCATCGTACCGTTCGAATGTCCGGCTGAGCTTCAAGCCACCCTTGCACCACACGCGCGGTATGAATAGGGCAGTTATCATGTATAAATATAAATTCCGGAACTTCTGTCCCCGGACACACCACACGCACAGTAGGGACCATTGTCTCTTGGAGAAGCTCGAGGTAGGACTGACCCTCCCGGATATTTCGACCAGCTCTCCGGGTCCAGCGGCACTCATCCACCCCCACATATTTACACAGATTCTGCCCGAATTATTGTTTGGGTTCATATTTCGAGGCTCCAAACGTGTTTTGTCTAATTTGGTTAGATTTAAAACTTTTTTCATCGGCAAATATAGCATGTGAAAAATTGAAGTCCCTATACTCTCGAGCGAACCGGGTTCTCGCTACCTTATTTTCTTCGCTTAGAATAACTTTTCTAGCAGGTTTTCTGTGATGTAGCCCAGCGCGATGAAGTGCTCTCCTTACAGTCCTCAAGCTACAGTCAAATTGCTGGGCGAAGACACTTGTGGGCGTGAATGGCTCCACTGCATGTGTGTTGACCATTTCTTCAGCTTGTTGAACATTAATTAAATATGGATGCGCCGAGCGTGGTCGTTAAAATCACCCTCCTCTTCGATTCGACGAACCCAAAGATGAAAAAACTGTTTAAATACTAAGGTTTTAGTATCAATAAAATCATATTAAAGTTACCTATTTTTTAAAACGCAAACTTAAAAATCTAATTCATTCTATAAGTGCGGGGCGATATAATATTGAATTCAAGGAAAGTGATGCGCTCCTTTGATATTATCAATATATTATACAAAGGAGCGCATCACAAATATACAAATATATTATCAAAGGAGCGCATCACTTTCCTTGAATTCAATATTATATCGCCCCGCACTTATAGAATGAATTAAATTCTTAAGACGTAGTGGTAAGAGTGAAGTTTACTTGCACATTGGAACGGTATGACACGTGCCGAAAGCGGCAAACGGCGTCTTTTAATAATAAGATCAATGAGAACCGCCCACGGTATTTTTTAGAGAATTAGCAGTGTATTATATAATCTAAGTATTAAGAGTAAGGAAGTCTGTGCTTAATAAAATAAGATTCTACTCATGAATACAAACACTGTTATTATGGGACCGACTTTTAACTGGACAAAAAATCCATACATATTGACTGCGTAGATATTGACTATTTATATATGAAACGGTTTCAATTTCAAAACGCCACTTGACCGCTAAGTACTAATAGCTACTCGTGGAAGTATATCTATACGTTAAATAAAAAAATATTAACATCTTTATAAGATTCAATTTTTAAAATGTTATTACATTTAAATAAAACTTACCGAGAAACCAAGTTCTTGCGAAATTTGCGTAATATTCCTGCCGAACATGAAGAGCAACTATTCTTGCTCTTTTTTCAACAGAAAGATAACGTGAGGCTGTGGTCCTTAATCGTGCACAAGTCAGTAGCACAAAACAAAATCGATCAGTCCGGTATGAAAGCAGAGGTCGTAGCGAGCACAGAAACTAACAGCAGCGGAGACATCAACAATTCACGAAGGCGTAAAGCAGACCAGGGTATAGAATCTTAGTACCTACAAAGTTGTGAGAAAACTGACGTTTTAATGGTACAAAATTAAATGTATGTAGATATGTATCAAATATACTTTAACATTCGTACCTTTTTAATTTCGCTGCATTATAATATACTAGTTACTTCCGAAAAATGCAGATGTCGCTTTAAACGCCATAATGCATCAAAAGTAAAAAGTCAGTATCTTTACGTTTAGATGTTGGGGAATTCATTGCTCACATAAATTAATGGTATAATTTAGTTACGTAGTTTGAAAAAATAAAGTTAAAAATAAGTAGTTTTCAATAATAAATAAGTAAGTGTATTTTGAATATCATCAGTTCAAATCATGTACTTAATTCTTTACGTAAAATATCATCAGTTCAAATCATGTAATTCTTTACATAAAACTAAAAAATAAAATGCGCGTAATTGCTAAATATAAAAAACTATTTAAAACTATTTAATTTACAAACTAAAATAAAAATTGTCGCTATAATTTTCTTTTTCTCTGTCAACACCAAAAAGTATATTTGATTTGCTACATTTCGGTTTGCCGGCTGTACTTTCAAATATTTCTTGTTTTCTCTAAATTTTAAAGTGACCTTTAGGTTAAATTAGTGTTAATATCGCATTACATGTTTCAGAGAGACTCTTTTTTAAAAAAGTGTTTTTGATTTGCTTTTTCGAGACAGAGATTCCTATAAAGTGTTTTTGATTTGTTAGACCACAAAATAAATGAGTGAAATGTATGTATATATGTTGTTTTTCTCCATGCCCTCCAACACTTTGATATCATTACATACATATATTACGATCTATAATTGATCATTGCGTTTAAAAATAATAAAATAATCAGTAGCCTAACCATTTTATTTTCCATGAATACCACGTGACCATATCTGCTTACAGCCATTGTTCAATCCGAAACTTTCAGATGGCAGCACATCTGCGATGAACGATTTTGACATCGAGTTGCATCTCTATTTCAGTTAAAATAAAGTACTCTGTGAAGCAGACTGATACCAAAAGAGATTTCAAAATCGTTTGTTTGAAATCTCTTTTGGTATTATGAATGGTAGTAGTAAATCGTAGTAAAATACGTAACCAATCAGGGATAGCTACGGATCGCGTAGTCGTGCCCGGTGCGAGCCGCTTGCACACGAATATTTCTAAAAAGTGGTAAGGCGCGAGAGACCCCGATAGTACGTACAAAATTGAACCAATATCATTGACGGCGCGATTTTTGTATTTCGAACAAAAAACGCTCCGCGAAATTTATATGAAGATTTATTCCCGGCGCGCTGTGGTGGTATTTACACTTACAATATATTCTGTTATCAATATTGCTACAATGGGCTATTTGACAATGCGAAAAATAAAGTGTCAATTATTGTTAACAGTATAAATTAAGAGTTAAAAATAATTATTTATTAACGTAAGTTGAAAATAATGATTAATTTATTTTAAAATCGGTAAATAAAAATTGCATTTTTTAAACGTTTGTCACGTGACACAAAACGGTCCTGATTGGTCGAATTTATCATGACGTCACTTGCTTGTAAACTTCGTTTGCCTACTTGTGTTGCGCCTAGTTGTGGTAGATTATCTCCGTTATATTAAGATTTTCTTTATTATGCATTGTTTTTTTTTTGTTTATTTGCACTATTTTACAAGTACTTTCAACCATGGACAACGATTTTAAAAGCAGACAGCAGAAACCTGCCGCAAGTCGACGCAATCATGGTCGGATTATTTTTCAAAAATAATTCTGACTTTTATGCTTCGGAGCTAAAAAATGTAAAAACAGCAAAGTACTCGTAAGTATAATTACACTTTACTGGTAACTTAAATTATATCATAAGAAAGTGAAATAATATGAACTTCCACAAGAACTTATATAGGTTATAAATAATTAAGTTTGTTTGGCACAATTTCGAGAACATAAACGATAATTTGTTCACGTTACGTCGGTTATTGAATGTCTTCACATTGTTTAACAAGTTCCATTCTTTGCCGTTTGACAAATGCAGATCGGGAAGTACCAGCATCACACATTCTTTTAATGCGATCTGGCTGGCAATGAAATTTAGAAGGCAGAACTTTATCTTTTAAAATTATTTTGACTGAAACCCATTTTGTACTGATAGTAATTTTCCATGTTATTTTCCATCTGTAACGAACAAACAAGTTTTAATCGGGATCTTTTAGTGTACTGCATATTGAAATCATAGGACTCTGTAGCTACAAATTTTAACAAATATTATGGAAAACAGCGGAAATATTCGAAGTGAGTTGCAAGAGACATTCTGTTAAAAACATTAGAGGTATTAATAACCATTTTGAATGTAATTAATTATTACAAAATATAAATATTATGTTTACTTACATCGAAATGATCTTCACAAAAGAAAATATTTGTACTATTCGCTATGTCATTATGATCCCTCCGAGAAAGTTGCAACCACTTTCGGCGCACTTCGATATTCTTTGGAACACTTACAAATAGTTTTTCCGGAGTTTTTAACGACGTATTTGTACATTTTGGAACTGCACACCATTTGTAACTCATTTTGTTACATAAATCACTGATAAAAAGTAAATCCAATCGCACTTTCGTTTTTTGTTTACAACAAACAAATATATATGCCAGTTGTCACAGATCAGAATACAGGCAAGTGACGTCACCGACCTCATTGCAGCGCCATATTGTCAAAGTAGCGTTTTGGCACACTATTTAAATATTGAATTTTTAATTCGATGTTTTTCAGCTAATATATACCAGAATTAAAAATAACAACTTTTACTGGGTTCCTTAGACTCTACTGCATAATATAAAATGGATTTTAAAAACTTGTCAAATAGCCTATTTGTATCTATGTGGCTGTATAGTTTTAGATGTGTTTGCCTTGTGGCATATTATTGTCTATTTAAAAAAAATATAATTTGACGGCAAAACAATACAAAAGTTCATCGTAAAATAAAAATTATAGCCTAGTTTCTTACTTATTATTGCGATTGTTTATTTTGAATAAATAACTACATATTTATAAGGGTGTCATTAAATGGTTAGCATAGTATTGTTATTTCTGTGAGCAGAAAACGGTGAGCAGAAATAGCTAATTGGTCAGCAACTCATGGTCAGCAAACATTTCAAAATCAATCAGCAATTTATGTCATTCTGGATGGCTGTAATTATTTTTGTACAGCATATTAATTATATAAGCTGCAATCAGCTGCTCATGTTTAATAAAATTTTGGTAAGCACTCAGAGTGTAAGCAAAAAAATGCATTTTGTGCTGCATATAAAGAGTAGCAAAAATACTTTATTTGTCATGCCTAACCTAACCTAACCTAAAAACTAACTAAAAAAAAAAAAAAAAAAAAAAAAAAAAAAAAAAAAAAAAAAAACCTAACCTAACATACCAATCAAATATACTGCTTATAGACATGTTTTCTGCCGCTTATCATGAAATCTTGCCGCTCAAGTAGTTATTTTCGGACTGAATGTTATTATGCAGACTCATGTTTATTGTTGGCTGCCTATGTTATGATTTAATTTTGACCATTATCAAAATTGTTGCGGAACAAGAATTGCTGCCTGTTTTTTTTTATTGCAAAACAAAATCTTTGTATGCTGACCAATTATTTAAAAATGCTGCTTTTGGGTGGGCTCGCCAAAATTTATAAATTGCTGACCGAATGTAATTACTTCTCATATTTATATAACTTATAATTTTTTTAGAATGTAAAATGCTTGTATAATTGGAGTTCTCGTCTGCGGCTCGTCTTTCCAACTCATACTCGACCTGCAGTTGCCTTTTTTTTTTTTTTTTTTTTTTTTTTTTTCCCTGAGGAAAATGCATTAAATTGCATACCCCGGCTGTGGCGAGCCGGGGTTATGTGGGGCTCTCCTCCCCAGAAGGGGGAGGCCTACCCACTAAAAACCTCAGGGATGGCCTTCCTCAGGCATGTAGGGAGCCCCCGGGAACAGAAAGCTCCTTCCGGGAACCCCCAGCCTCCGCTCCCCCGTCGACACAGGGGAGCCCTCCTCGGGGGAGGCTTACTACCTCCCCCGGTCTCCTCCACCGACGACGCCCCCCGGCCACGGAAGGGGCGTGGTCCATCCCGGGTCGCCGTAGCAGTCGCGACTTACTCGCGCCCGCCGGCGACCCGCGGCGGCGCCGCAGCTGTGCTACCGAGCCCGGCGCCGCCTTCTTCGAGCGGGATCGGCCATCTCCCGACCCCGCTCGGCGGCCTCCTTCTGGAGCATCACTGCCTCACAGAAGGAGGCCACAGCCCTCCAACCTCCCTCGTCCGCCAGCATTGCCGCAATCAATGCTGGCGGAGACAGATCTCGCCCGATCTCTGCGACCAAGACTCGGCGCTCGGAGGCCCACGCGGGGCACTCCGCCAGCGTATGCTGGGCCGAGTCGAGGTCGGATGCGCAGTGGTGACAATGTGTCGATCCCTCCCGTCCTATTCGACACAGATACTCACCGAAGCAGCCGTGCCCGGTGAGTATCTGAGTCAATCGGTAGGTGACCTCCTCCTTCCCGTGGAGCCAAGCTTCGAGGTGCGGGAGTACGGCACCGACGGCCCGCTGGCGCGCGCAGATCCGTAATTCGAGCTGCGCACGCCAGGCCGCCACAATCCGTCGGTGCCACTCCCGCTTAGGCACTTCGTGCGCGGGTTCCAGGGCGCTCCCCCCATCGCCCTCCCGGCCGACACGCCGCGACGCATACGTCGCCGCGTACATGTCGGCCAGGATGTCGAATGGGGGGGAGCGTCCCAGAACCGTCGCCGCCTCGTACGAGATTGTACGGTAGCCTCGCACGATCCGTATGGCCATTATCCGCTGCAGGCTCCGTAGCAGAGCTCTGCAGCGGGGGACCTCGCGCAGTCTTGCGACCACACGGGAGCCCCATACATGGCCACGGATCGCACGACGCCCTCGTACAGGCGGCGAACTCCATCCCTCGGTCCACCGAGATTGGGCAGCAGGCGATGCAATGCGCCCGCCACCCTTTTGGCTCGGGGACCAACCGCACGAAATGCTCCTCGAAGCTCCAGCGGCGGTCCAGGGTGAGGCCCAGGTACTTGATGTACGGCCCCACCGGGACCACCGCGTCACCCACCCGGATCCGGCAGCTGGGTGGTTCCCGGCGCCTCGGAAGGCCGTGGAACCATAGCGCCTCGGTTTTGTGAGGCGCTATTTCTAAACCCAGCCGGCGGATCGCCCGCACGACACATGCCACCCCAAGCTCGGCAAGCGTAAGCACCGGCCCGAAGTCGGCCCCAGTCGTAACGACGAGAGTGTCGTCAGCGTAGCAGACGACACTCACGCCGTCAGGAAGGCTGGTGCGAAGGACCGCGTCGTATGCGAGGTTCCATAGCAGGGGTCCCAACACCGACCCCTGCGGAACGCCGCATTCGACCCTCCTCGACGTTTCCATCCCGTCCCGTCCCATCACGCTGATCGTCCTGTCGCGCAGATAGTCCCCGACCACGGCCCGCAGGTAGGGAGGCAGCTCGTGGTATACGAGCGCCTCCCTAATGGCCTGCCAGGGGAGGGTGCCGAAGGCGTTGACGATGTCTAACGACACCGCCAACGCCACCCCCCCTGATCGGACTGCGGACTCCGACAGGGAACGAACACGCTGGACGGCGTCCAGCGTTGATCGTCCCCGCCGGAATCCAAATTGGCAGTCCGATAGGTCGGGACCCGCGCGGACAGGTGCTCGCTGATACGAGCGGAGATAACCCTTTCGAAGAGTTTCCCCGCCTCGTTCAGCAAGCAGATCGGACGGAACGAAGACGGAACGTCGCCGGTCCTTCCCTCCTTCCTGAGGAGCACCAGCCTGGCCGACTTCCAGTCGACGGGGAACACGCCCTCACGGAGACAGCTCGTGAAGAGCTGCCTCACCGTGCTCCCCAACGCCCTGAGCGCCAGCGCTAGCACCTTTCCCGGGACCCCATCTGGTCCCGGGGCAGCGCTGCGCGCAGAGAGCCGCGAAACGGCCCTGGCGAGCTCGCTCTCCGTCACCCGGAGGTCGTCCGACCAAAGGCCGAGCGACGGGGTGGCGGGGGACTGTCCCGGACCCTCGGGAAGAGCGTATCCACCGCTCTTCCTACGACGAGAGGGTCCAGGGTCTCCGTCAGCGGAGGGACCCACGGTCGGAGCTTGCCCAGTACCATCCGGTACGGGCGCCCCCATGGGTCCCTCTCCAGTCCCCCCAGCAGCTCGCGCCAGGACCGCGCCTTGGCGTCGGCGATGGCGACGCCAAGCGCCTTGGCCGCGGCTCCGTACGCGCTTCTGGCGCTCAGGACTTCGTCGACTGAGGCTTGCCGTCTTCGACGGGCTCTGAGGTACTGGCGGCGCGCGGCTACTACAACGACCCGTAGCCGCGCTATCTCCTCGTTCCACCAGTACGCAGAGCGCCGCCGGGGCGGCCTGACTCGGGGCATGGAGACGTCGCAGATCGACGTCATCGTTTCCCGGAGCCAGGCGGCCCGCGCATGCACATCGAGGTCGGGCGAAATCCGTGCCTCCTCCGCCCAGTCCGCGACGTGGGCAGCGGCTAGGGCCGCATCCCGGTCCAGCCGCTTGATGGACCAACGTCGCGGACGGCTGTCCTCCTGGAGTGTGCGGGAAGGGCGGCGGTGGGCCACCGACACGTCGAATACGATGTGCCGGTGGTCGGAGAGTGTAACCACCTCCGCCGCCACCCTCCAACCTGACACCATGCGGTGCGCAGAGGGAGTCGCCCATGACAGGTCGACGATCGACTCCCCCTGCCACCGCACGCAGGTGCTGACCGACCCCCGGTTTAAAAGCCGGAGGTCCAGTCCCGCCGCCCACTCCAGGAGTGTCTCCCCTCTTACGTCGTCCCGGGTGTCGCCCCACTCTCGCGAGTGGGCGTTGAAATCACCCAGGACGAAGACTGGACGGGGAGCGCAACAGCGAACGCAGTTCGCTACCCCGTCCAGAAATGCCTCGAATGCGGCGAGGCCGCAGTTCGGGGAGATGTAACAGCCTATCGTGGCCGTGGACCCCCATTCCACGGCCACGTAACCCGGCCCCGTAGCGAGCAGGGTACAGTGCGGTCGGTCGGTCGCCCAATAAATGGCGACCAAGCCCTGGTCGTCCCCAAACCACCTTGGGTGGTTCGGGACAGAGTAGGGCTCTGCGACGACCGCCAGGGCAACCTCACGCTCCGCGAGCGCTTGGATCAAAAGATCCTGCGCCGCGCGGCAGTGATTGAGGTTACCCTGGAGCACCCTGCACCCTGTGCTTTGGACGTCCATGTTAAGATTGGACGTCCATCGCTACGCTCGCCCCCGGGGCCGGGGCGGGAGGTTGGGCGACCCCCCCCTTCCTTTTGGGCGGGCAGCACCTCCTGCTGCCCACCCGGTGGCCTGCCGGTCTGCCCAGGTCCTTGCAGACCGGGCAAGGGGAGCACTCGCGGTGCAGAGACGGGCAATATGCCCCGGCTCTCCGCACCGGTAGCACAGAGTGCTCCGGTCCACCTGGCGGTTAGGGCAATTTACCCTAACGTGCCCCCTCTCGAGGCACCCGAAGCACTGTTGAGGGCGTGCTTCGAGCGCCTGCACCCTGACCGAGGACCACCCGATCAGGAGCCGCCCCGACGTCAGTTTCCTGACGGCCGCGAGCGGACACCTGACCCAGGCGGTCCCCATGCGCGCGTGCCCGGCGCGTATTTCCCCGACCCTAACGTCGGCCGGGGAGCACTCGCCGGCAGCGGATATGACTGCCGCCACATCCGCTTGGGCGATGGACTCGTCGAGGTCCATCACCCGCACATCCGCCATCTTGCACGGGCGCGTGATCTTCGCGCCCGTGCCTTCCAGGACCTCCCTCATTCGTTCCGCCAGGGCGTCAGCCTTGGCGGAGCTCTCCGGGCCCGGCACCTCTAATAAGAGGGCCCGGTCGCCGTCCTCTTGGTACGTACGCCGCCGGTGATCCCTAGGGCCGCCAAGCTAATTTTTGCTTTGGCGGTCCCCATAACAGCGGCGTACGTGGTCCCAGAATCCGGAGGCACCGTAACAACCACCGCCGCACAGGCCGGTGGTTAGGGTAGCCTCCGGGGACCGGGCTCCACCACTTTTATTTTCGGCGCCTCTTTTGAGGCCGCGGCCCTCTTGGGGGCAGCCTTCTTTGGGCGTTTCGTCACGGTGGCCCAGGTGGTTACCCCGGGGATCTCGGGCGCCGGCGCTGAAAGTGCCGCCGGCGGGGCCATCCACCTTTGGCGAGCCGCCTTTTTCTTTTTCTTTCCCCCCCTCTTCTTTTTCCTTTTTCCGCCCCCTTCCGGCGCCGCAGGCGGCGCGGGACGAGCCGCCTCCACCTGGCGGCACTCATGCGCCAGCGGTGGCCGCCTTCCCATCTCAGGGAAGAACCGGCCCATAAGGTCGGCCTGAAAACGGGCGAACTCTCTCTCCATTATGGAGGAGAGCTCACCCCAGGCCGGCCTCGCCGGTTCCTCCCGGGGCGACTGTGATGTTGCGGGAGCGGGCGCCTGCCCACCCCCTGTCGCCTTTTCCTTCTTCTTTTCCTTGGCGTCGCTGCAGCCTCTGGGGGAGCCGCGCTTCCCGGGGACGGCTTCTGTGGCCCCGCCTGGAGGCTCTTTTTTCAGCGCCTCATTTTCCCTTTGTAGGGAGGCCACCTCCTCGGCCAGCACTAGGAGACGGGCTGAGAGCTGATCGATGGTGGAGGTGATCTGGGAGTTCTCCCGTCCCTCCTCTCCGCCCGCTCGCACAGCTTGACCGTCCCGTCCTTAAGGGTAGTGAGCGCGGTTTTCATTGCGCCCACCACCTCCGCCTTCGTGGTCCTCGCCCGTTCCACGGTCTTTTCGACATCGGAGAGGCATGCCAACATGCCCGCTCCGATGTCCGACGTGACGTAGGCCTCCCCCTCCACGGCTGCTCTTTGGAGGGACGTTCTCGCCCCCATCCGCCCGCCCCTTCTTCCCTCTGCCATTTAGGGGACGCAGCGACTTGCGCTTACGCGCTACCCGCCTCGTCTCACTGTCGGTGGTCGCGACCGACATACAGCTATCACTGTCGTCGCCGCCCGCAACCACCGCCACCGATGTTCTGGGGATTTTGGACACCCTTGGCCGCGGTGTGTCCGGTCGCAAGAACGACAGGACGATGTCCCCGTCGCGGCCAATTTCCCCAATCCCTGAGGTGGACCCCCGTGAAGGGGATCGCGACCTCGCACTCTCCTTTTCATCCACCATCCGGTGCAGAGACCGGACACGCTGTCTCATTGCGGGATCATCGGCTACGGCCGAGGCCGCCACCGGAACTTCCGCCACCTCCTCCACCGCAGGTACCCCACCTGCACATAACTCCTTCGCCTCAGTTTTTTGATTTTTGTTAGTAAGGTCATTCATATTGAATCCCACGAGAATGGGGGATGAGAAAGTCCACCCGGGCGGTGCCCCCTGCACCCGGGTAACCCTATATATACACTGGGGGGTCGGGAGGTACCCCAGGTTGGCGCTAGCTGGTGGACTGTACGCCGCCCACCACCCGAAGGCCCCCTGCTGCCGCGGTCCCCAACAGCAGGGAATTGCGGTTTTTTAACGTGGTTTTCTCCACTTGGCCCGGCCGGTTAAGGCAGGGCCCCTACACACTCCGATCGGCCGCGAGACATGATCCACGACACCGACCGGAGCGCACAGGTTGCCCGACGGGGGTCCGAAGACCTAATCGGCAGCCACACCCGTGGCCGCCGACCCCGCCGCGCCGCGGACCTTGAAGGTCCGCCGTCCCGCGCCACCCGAAGGTGGCCACTGCCCCCCGAGAGGGCCCCCCAAACTGTGCGAGAGCACCGAGGCGCGAACGCGCCACCTTTCACGCTGCCGGCGAACGGCGGCCAGAGTAGGACTCGGCCATCCCACGACCTGAGCGGGTCCAAGGAGCGAGGTCTCCGACCCCCTCTCAGCAAAGAGGGGGGACCTCAGCCCCTCCGCCTGAAGCGGCTGGCCGCATGGAAGCAGCCCGCCGGGTAGCACCCGGCCATCCCACGACCGATAAAGGGTCCAAAGAGCGAGAGCTCCACCCCCTCTTATAAAAGAGGGGGGACTTTGCCCCTTCCCCGCCGTTTTTGGCCCGCGCCGGCCGAAGCCGGTACCCCCCATATCTGGGGGGCGTTCCCCTATCCACCACCTGGGGACGCGCCTGGTATGGGACGGCAAACCCACGCAGGACCTGCAGTTGCCTAGTTCAAACTTTGCAATAAAGAATGTTCGATTAATTTTCATTTGGTAAAGCCATAGTTTATATGAGGGTACACGAAACTAGCTGCATGTAAGTTTTCAAGTAACGTACCTCGTAATAAAAACCAACTGCCTTTCATGAAATTTCTCATTTGTAATATTAGGAGATAGAACATTAAAAAAATTCTTCCACCGCGAAAGGCACCGAGAGGCTTTTACGCGCAGTTGCGCCGAACCTCAAAGCGTAGTGCGATTTAAGCGCGCCACGGCTCGCCTCCCTTGTAATTGCCACAGATGGCATTACCCTGTAACTTTCGCGAAATGTCATTAGAATATTTTTAAAGGTTTCTTGGAGCTGTGGTATTTAATACATTTACTTTTTTTTACATGAAGAACGAGTTTATAAATCTTATGTTGTTGTAGTAACTGATTACTTACGATGTTGGATTCAACTTAAGCTCAGATTCAGTGAGGATATGTATGTGTGTATGTATTTTTTAAAAGTATGTGATGCCTGATTAGACTTTAGCCAATTTACTTTTAATATAAGGTCTTTAATTTTATACATATTACCAAAAGTTATGCGATTTTGTATTTTGTTTATTTCACGTGCTGGCATTTTATCTAAGATGATATTAATATATGTAACTAGCGGACCCGACTATATAATATATATAAGATTATATATCTTATATATAAGATTAATTGTGTATGTTTAGAATTATATATCTCCGTGTTTCTTAGGATTTGTTTGATTTTATAATTTGAATATTTATAATAATAATAAGTTGTAATTTTATAATTTGTACACTTTTAATATAAATACAAAATTTGGTATATTGAATGATAATACTAAAACAACAGACGAAAGCGTGTATCACAAAAGTGGGGCACACAAGATTCTTATCAGAGATACACAGTAACCGTCTTAAGAAGACGTAAGATAATTTATCTCCCGCTAACCGGAAGGAGCTGAAGCGCTTAAATCATTTCAATTCACTTTTGGATCTATAAATCTTATTAAACGAGACGAATATCAAATCTTTACCGACTAATTACCTCTGAGTCAAGAATGTGGCATTTGGTCTTTGAGTCAAGAATCTGGTATTTGGTAGTTAAATATTTTGTGGTAAATATAAAATAATTATGTGGTCGTAGAAAAATAATTCTTAAAAAAAAATACCGAACTAGATTCTTGTATATTTGTCTAAAATTTTATAGGTAGGTAACTCCATATCTTATATATAAAAATGAATCGCATAATGTGTTGGTAAGCGCATAATTCAACAACGCCTGGACCAATTTGCCCAATTCTTTTTTAAAATATTCGTTGAAGTTCAAGGATGGTTTTTAAGGGAAAAATTCGAATAATTATCGGAAAAACTCTAAAAACAGCCCTTTTATTTTCCCATGCAAACGTTTTCTAACTAAAACGTACAGTCGAATTGAGCTTTATTGTTATTGTATAAAGTTCATATTGCAAGCACTCACTGTTGTCTAAGCAATGAAGGTGTGTTCCTAATATCAAAGAGTCAATTTGCGCTTTATTAACGCTACATATAGTTGAAATTCAATTATATCTATCAAAACAGTGTGCGTGCGTGCGTTGGAGCACAGAATACATCGTTGGAGGATTTAATGTCACGTTCCAAAATTGAATAGCCACAAAATGTAATAGGTCATTTAGACTTTTTTTGCGATTTGGTTGGCTATGCGATATTATCTATAAAATAATTAGGAACAAAAAACTGCCACTGTGCAAATCTTTTTGACAGGACGAAGTCTGTCGGGTCTGCTAGTATGTTATAAACGCAAATATTTGTTAGTATGGATAGATTTTTGTTCACGTCAAACCTACCGAATGGATTTTAATAAAACTTTACAATAATATAGCATTAGAATAACACATAAGTTTTGTTAAAGATTATGTTGGAATTGTCTAAAACATCGCGATAAGTATCCTGCGCAGAATCCTGCGAAGTCGCGGGCTAAAGCTTATTTCAAAGTTATTCATAAATAGGTATTCGTTTATTGTAATTAAGAATATAGTTATATGCATTTAAAGTGTTGAAGAGTTGCATCATATTTATTTTTAACACCTTTGCTCGTAAAGCTGATGTAATTCCACCGGTTTTAAATATGTAAAGCAGGTCGTAAAAACGCATGTGTTACCAAAGCAAATAGTTAAGTTATAGTCCATACAAATTCCATAACAGTACACGGAAAAAAAGAGTCCCGGGATTTCTTTCATTCAAAACAATAGATTGTTTTAAACATATTTTTGTTGATACAAAACCATACATTTTGAAACACTATGCCATTTTTTTAATTCAATTTGAGTATATTATTTCCACCTGAAATAAATTTCATTGTTCGAATAATATGAAACTTGCTTCACCGAAGATATTTAGAACATTTGTTGGCCTAATATTAGCTGGCTTGCTCATATTGCCTTAGAGTAAACATCTATACATTTTAATTGAACCAGCGTAATAAAATTAAACCAAACTAGTAGAATGTTATTAAAATAAAATATTTCTATGGCACAAGAGAATCGAAGCTTTAGTTGTAATATAACGATGTTTTTAATTAGAACTCTTTCCGCTTTGAACGAAGAGCGCGAATTCTTCAACTGTGACTTAACTTGCCAATTATCATTTCCTATTCTAATCCGTTATATCCTTATTTTGTTAAAAATATATATTTATATATCTTTTCTCAGACTCTAGACTACCCAATTTCTTTCAAATCGGTTCAGTAGTTTTAGCGTAAAAGTGCTACACACCGACAGAGTTTCTTTCATGTGAATGTGACTCTGTCGGTGTGTAGCGCTTTTAGCCCATAGATCATAGCTTCATTACCATTTTTCAGATCATAGCATCATACCAATATTGGTGATAATGCTATGATCTTTGCGCAATAATATGACCTAGTCCACATATTTGCATCTACAGTTGGCGGTGTATGAATTATTCACCTTGAAAAATATTCACGCGATGAACTTCTGTCTCTGCTGGACTGAAACGGAATGTGTGAGGCGTTAACTTATTCATGTTCCTTGGAATATCCTGTCCATTTGGCATAGATAGTGAGATACCTTTCCGAAATGACTAGCATTATAATTTTTAATGCAACCTTGTCGTTCGCTGATAAGAATTACGCAGGGGAGTGTCTATTTATCTGTTGTCATAAACTTTTTCGTTTATTTGATGATGTTGATGATTGGAGGTATGCTGGTTTCTACGTTTATGTATAGGAGTGAATTCTGGGTGTGGTAAAAGGAGAATAAAAGGAGAGAGAGAGAGGAGAATGAAGCAACTAAGAAGGATAAATTGCGAAATAGTGTCATAAGAGAAATGTATGGTGTGAAAGAAGATCTAGTGACAAAAATCGAAGAAAGGATGGATGAAAGACGACTGATGAAACTAATCCATAAGGCAAATGTGAATGGGCCAGTTTATACGGGACGACCTAGATGGATCAGTAAAGTAATATATTTGAGTATAAACAAATTAGCATAAATAGCGTAAAGGTTCTTATTTCTTCTAATTATTTATAACCGTTGCGTTTAGCCAATCATAGCGCCATAATATCATGTTGTCGACTAATCTACGCGCTCTTATTGGCCATATAGAATTCAATCATTTTTACTAGAATAGTGTGATCTACATAATTTAGAATAAGCTCGGGTTTGGAACTAATATGAGGCGCAGATACTGATGATTTTTTATAAAGCGCTCGAAAATCTAATCTAACATCATTTAAAAATTTAAACCAGTAATAATCAAGGATGTCCGCTGAGAAGTTAATTTGACACAGCAATATAAATTTATTTATTTGCCAAAACCGCCATGTCTCGACTCGAGTGCGCCGCGATATTTCTTCGGGAGTATAACGCCATAGTTTCTGAGTAGATATTCTGGAAACTTACGCCATAAAACTGTGAAGGCTGTTTGCCTTCCCACTGTATCTATTTATTTATTTATTGATAAGGCATACCAACAGCGATGCATATTAGACAATTTACAAAAACACTGACAATGGTATTTCTAGTATGCTCGCCCATTACAGGTACACACAGCTCTCATCGTACATAAGTGTGGTCATCATCTTACATTTATACAAACAACATTACAATACTAAATAAAATATAATAAAAACAAAATTAAGATTAAATAAAATAAATTATAATTTAAATTAAGAATAAAGTTAAGCTTTGACTGATTTTGTGCTATCTGGTTGAAAATATCCTATTAATTTATTTTTAAATGCTTTGGCCGAGTCGTGGAAAATATCTATGTCTGAAATTTTGGTGCTTATCTCGTTATATGCCTTACAAATTCTTGAGATATGGTGATGCAGGCCCAGGTTTGTCCTATGGGGAAGAACATGGAACAATTTACGTATTTGGTAGCGGGGATATCTGTAAGGGACAGTTAACTTTAATTTATTATGCAAATGCATGTAATTAATTTTATTATTTAAAATTTTATGCAGAAACATGAGATCAGAGTATCATTTCATGTGTATAAATATAGCAATTAGTGCTGATGCGTTGTATACTAGCATTTTTTAAACTAGTAATCGCTTTATAAATCGTAGTGCTAACATAAGATTTGTCCTCACGATAAGGCACGCGAACGGACGTGACGTCCTTTCAATCACTTAATATACGAGTAATATCTAACACCTACGTATAAGTTAAATACAACGCACGCGCAGAACAAGAGAGTGAAGACTTGATCTACTGTGCCATCAACTATGCTATAAACCTGGTACAGATAAGTACCTAGACGCTTCTCCTCACACTCCCGTCCGAGCCTGTTATGGTGCGTTTATGCTGTGTCAATCTGTGATCAGCTGGAACAACCTCGTAACTATGCGGCTAGTTGGAAGACCTTTAGTGATATGTGATGGATGTAAGTCCATTGGGACCAACACATTGAGGATACATCGGAGTTCTCGCATTCTCGAAACCAATTTTCAGGTGATCAACTGAATATTTTCAGGTAAACACGAAACCCTCGGGTTGTGATCTACATATGTGAATACTAGAAACAAAAATAAACTTGCCGTTCCAATGTTCAGACTCCATAAAACTAGCTGTTCGTTCTTGGGGAAATGTATATCTATGTTTAACAAACTTCCGCAAAGTGTCATTGATTTGCCGTTATATAAATTTAAAATCCATATCAAAAAGACACTCATGAGTAAAGGTTATTATAAAGTAAGTGACTATCTAAATGATCACACTATTTGGGAATAGGGACACTATTCATAGAGCCATGTTTGGTAACAACATTATTTATAATATTGTATTATTTTTATATGTGTATGTAAATATACATACGACTGTAATCGTATTAGGTATGATTGTATCTTATATTATATTGTATTTTTATATTATTATAATTATTAACATTGAAAAGAGGAGATAAAAAATAGACCTTCAGAGTTTCTTGCCTGTTCTTCTCGAGAAGGCTCTCCCAATTTCCGAACAGGTGTCGAGTCAATTTTTTTTTTCTTATTCGTACGTACGGACAAGGTTTTTGTTTTTTTTTAAGCTTTTTTTTTGTTTTGTTTGTTTGACGTCAATAAGTGCCTGTAAAAGTCTATGTTGAATAAATATTATTTTGATTTGATTTGATTTGTAACAGAATACCAGTGCTTTGCTCACATCCTGTTGTGAGTAAATGTCAGTCACTGAGTTGCGACCCTTTTACGGTTCTGCAGCGCTCACAATTTAGTTTGTATTGGGTAATTGATAAGTTTATATAATTTTATACGAAGTTTTTTCGTTGCTATTAAAACTACTGAAAGAAATATATTTCTTGAAAAAATTATATGACTATAGCACTATAGTTTATGCAGTGCTGATTATCAGCACACGATATTAAAATAAATATATAACTAGCTGTGCCCGCGACTTCGTCCGCGTGGAATGTTGTGAAAAAAAAGTTTATTTTTTCCTTTTTTCAGCCTAAGTTACTCCTTATTACATAAGCTATCTGCCAGTGAAAGTCCCGTCCAAATCGGTCCAGCCGTTCCAGAGATTAGTAGGGACAACAGACAGACAGACAAAAAAATTAATAATATGTATTTTGGTATGTGTACCGTATATAATATATGTGTGTTGTGTGTATCAGACAAAATGTGTTCTAGCTATATGCTAAAATTTTTATTCTAACATTAATTTACAAAGTCATCTGGCAAGTCTAAAATACATCTGCAACACCCAAGTTTGTACGCCTTGCCATTGAATTATTCATGGTCTGATGCATGTACCACGGATCGAGTTAATGTTCCATTACTTGGAGCTTGAACACTTTGCCATTTATGAAAATTTTAAAAGAGTACTCTCAAAGGTTAGGTACGGGACGACAGACGTATGTGTGCGGGAGAATGCAAGAATGAATCTCTTTTGAATCATATAACTTTGTAACTTAGCGCGCTTTGATTACATTTCCTGGGCTTTCTTTGCATAAAATAAATACAAACGCGGTGTTGCCGTCTTATGAAAATTCTACCACTAATTTTAAGATAAATTTAAAACTAAATAGTATTTTAAAAGCTAATACACATCTTTGCTACGACTAACCCAGACAATATTTGAGTAAGTAAATTACATGTTTGTTACATTTATTTTTAAATGCCGCCCTACACTAGGATTTTAATCCTGTGTCGTGGGTGCAGTCACAAACATAAAAAACTCACATGCACAAACACCCAGACCGGAACCAATTTTTGTAGGTCATACAATATATCTGTCCCGTGCGAGAATTGAATAATAAGATCCGTTGCGTAGAAGACCACTGCGCTAAACGTGTCGTCAAATTATTAGGGGCTAAAGTATAAAAATACAGTTTTGTATAGAGATTTCAAAGAATTTAACTTATTCATACTAAAGATTCCCTAATTTGTTTAATAACCGAGAGAGCAAACTTTATTATATATTTACACTCACGTTAATAGACATTAAACTAAGTATTTATGACATATTTACACTCACGTTAATAGACATTAAACTAAGTATTTATGATATATCTACACTCACGTTAATAGACATTAAACTAAGTATTTATGATATATTTACACTCACGTTAATAGACATTAAACTAAGTATTTATGATATATTTACACTCACGTTAATAGACATTAAACTAAGTATTTATTATATATTTACACTCACGTTAATAGACATTAAACTAAGTATTTATGATATATTTACACTAACGTTAATAGACATTAAACTAAGTATTTATTATATATTTACACTCACGTTAATAGACATTAAACTAAGTATTTACACAGTTTTCAAGGCAAGCAAATTAGTTGTCATAAAGTTATATTCTTCTTCTTCTTCTTCTTCTTCTTTTGGGTTTGATGGCGGTGCCCATAGGATTTCGCCAACCTCGAGTTTTTGGCTTAGAATACTTTTTTTAATTAAAGTATGCGCGACTCATGTTATTATCCAGGCCGTGAAAGTACAAGTGGATGCAAAATTAAAAAAACAAGACAAATAAAAAACAATATACCCTGTTCGCTGTCTATAAAGAAATATATAAAAAAGTTAAAGAGCGGAAACCAAATCAGAGAATAAAAAGATACCAATTAAAGTTTAATACGATTGTAGAATAAATAATGACAAAGAATATTGATGAAGGGTGAATTAACATAAGAAAGAAGAGAGTTAAATTGACACGGCTTAGGGATATAAGGGGGAATGACATCATACAATGAATATGAATATTTTGTACAATCGAAAAATATATGATCAGCCGAACCTTCGTCCAAACCACACTCACATAGGGAGCTGTCTTTAACCCTTATTTTTTTCAAGTGCACCGGTGTACTTGCATGCCCAAGACGTAACCGACATATAGTAGATATGCAAATTTTAGAGGCCTGCTTAAATTTAAAAAACCAAGGTTTAGAAGGAATTTCCTTTTGAATTTGAGCATAATGCCTTCCTACAACACTGCTGGATTGTCTCCATTTAATATCCCATGAAGAGGTCATTCGCTGTCTTGCCAGACCTAATAGATCATGAGAATATGTTAAATAGTGACTAAGGCAGCCACTATGAGTGGCATCCTTAGCAACTCTGTCTACTGTGTCATTGCCTTCAATGCCCAAATGACTTGGGATCCACGCAAGCACGACTTTTGTTCGTTGGAGATGACAGCGATATAAAATTTCTCTAATCTCTAAAATCAACGGGAATTTGGATTTACTCTTAAATGGATTTGATTTAATTGCTTGTAAACAACTTTTTGAGTCTGATAATATGACTGAAAAATTTAGATTGTGGGATTCCACAAAACGAAGAGCCTCCAGGATTGCAATAGCTTCTCCTGAAAAGACAGAAGAAGAGGGAGGACATTTAAATTTTAAAAATATTTGACGACATGGGATCCACACCGCAGCACCAACGCAGTTTTCTAGCGACAATCTCGAAGCATCTGTAAATATTAGACGCCAATCACTGAACTTCCGATCAATAATAGATTGAAAAGCAGCTTGAGCATTGACTGTATCCTTATGGAGACCAAAATCGATTTCTATCTCTGGTTGATGAAACAATGATTGGAAAGGTTTATTAAATAATGGGAACAAGGAACATTGATAAACTGGATTAGGTAGCTGGAGAAATTTGATGAAACTATTAAAAAGGCACGGAGGCGCCTTATGATGCCAGTAATTGTCAAATGAAATATAGTCAGAGAGTTGATGCAGTTTTTCGATAAGAGGGTGATTAGAATACTGAATAGCTTTGAAAAAATAATTATCCGCCAAATATTGCCTTCTGATTGCTAAAGGGGGGTCACAACACTCTACTTGAAGAGCATTAATGGGGGACGATTTCATGGCACCCAAAATTATGCGCAGACAACGGGATTGAATCCGATCTAAACTGCCAAGAGCTGATTTAAGACATGGATCCAATAAAAACGATCCGTAATCTATATGACTGCGGATAATCGCATTGTACAGAATTTTCTGACAGAACGGATGAGATCCCCACCATACACCAGATAAAGAGCGAAGAATATTAATATTTTTCTCGCATTTTTTGAGAACATGAGCAATGTGAAAGGCACCTGACATCCTTGAGTCAAAAAATACTCCCAAAAATCTCACAGAATTACAGTTGCGAATGGGTTTTCCAATAAGTTCTATAGATACATTAGGAATATTCCTTAGACGCGAGAAAGTTACAACACAGCTTTTCTCAACAGAAAGCGATAAACCATGATTTGATAACCAGTCCGAAAGATAGGAAAGAGCCATATTAAGGCGAGAGGAAGCAATTTGAGCATTAGAGTTAGCTACATATAGGGCTAGATCATCAGCATATTGTAGTACATTACAGAATGAATTTACAGAGAGCTCAAGATCGGATGTGTACAGACTATAAAGAAACGGACTTAAGACAGATCCTTGAGGGAGACCTTTCCATATCGTTCTCGGTGAAGAAATAAAATTATTAGAACTAATTTGTATATTACGGCAAGAAAAAAGATTGAAAATAAAATTCACCAATCGAACAGGAATGTTAAAACTCAGTAATTTGTTTCTAAGAATAGGAAGTAACACGTTATCATAAGCACCTGAAACATCGAGAAATGCCCCTATAACATTCTCTCGCCTGGAGAGACTGATCCACATATCTATCGAGAAGATGCTCAAACTGTCCATGGTGCCCATTCCTTTGCGAAACCCAAATTGGCTTTTTGCCAGTAGCCCTTTTCTCTCCGCAAACCATTCTAGTCTGTTCTTGACTAGGTGCTCAGCAATTTTCGCCATAGTGCAAGAAAGAGCTATAGGACGGTAACCATTGTAATCAGAGGCCAGTTTACCAGGCTTTAATACAGGAATGATGATTTGGGTTTTCCAGTCATCAGGGGGAATACCAGTAATAAAAATGTTATTAACAAGATCGATAAAGAAATCCTTTGTGAAATTGCTACTTTTGGAAATAAAGGAGTAAGGAATGCCATCAACCCCAGGGGCCGAATCTTTAAGATTTTCCAATACAGCATAGAGCTCAGCTCTAGAAAATGGAGAGTCAAATTCCTCCAAAGAAATATGGGCAGAATCGTTACGATATGTCTCAATCTCACCAAGGGAGGGGACTGAAGGAGGGGCAATCTTCTGGCAAAATTTATCAAACCAAACTGATGAATCATTAGATGTAATATTAGTTGTAGAGGAAAGTGAGCATCTATATCTTTTAATGTTTCTCCAAACTAAAGATGGATGCGATCTGGGAGAGAGGGCCTCACAAAACTTGTGCCAACCTTCTTTTTTTTTTAAAGATAAGACTCTAGTAGCTTTTGCAGCAGAAGCACGAAGTTTAATAAAGTTTGATTCAGTCATGTTTCTTGCATATTCCAATTCCGCGACTTTTCGTGCCTTACATATAATGGAGCATTCGGTGTCCCACCAGGGAGGAGAGGAAACCTTTCTCCTACATATATTTTTGATCTTGAGCGTTTTATCAGCAGCTGTCAAGAGAGCTTGTCTAAAATTCAAATACACAGAATGCACATTTTCTAAATTAGATTGAGGAAGAATTTGAATTTCTTGATCTAATGCAGCACTAAATGAGTCCCAGTCAGCATTACACAGACTATACTTAAGACGAGGACAGGGAAGATCTCGCGATCTGCCATTAGAAGGCATAGAGAGAATAATCGGAAAATGATCACTACCATGTGAAGTTGAAAGTACAGCCCACGATAACGTTAAGGAAAGAGACGGGGAGCACAGTGACAGGTCTATTACACTTTTCGGGTTTTGCGAAGGAAGGACCCTACGAGTGGGAGATCCATCATTTAGGACGCAGAGGTTCAAGTTGTCACACACCTCTAAGAACGATGATGACAGATGATCACAATAGTGTGAGCCCCATGATGTGTGATGAATGTTAAAGTCACCGAGAACTAAAAGCGGAGGGGGAATAGATGACAGAATGATGGATAGCTCTGAAACACATGAGGGGTTTGGATGAGGGATGTACACCGAGATAATAGAAAAATTCAACATTTTTACAGCGACAGCGTTAATAGATTCACTGTGCTGGGGTAACAGAATCTGACTAAAAGTATAATCTTTGGAAATAAATAACGCGGCACCCGCGTGACCATCACTTCTATCGTCACGGAGACAGGAATAACCAGAAACGCGGTAATGGTTACCTGGCTTAAGTCTCAATTCCTGAATAGCAAAAGCGACGGGAGAGAATTTATTGATTAAAAAAAGTAGTTCATTTTTTTTATTTTTAATGCTTCGACAATTCCATTGAAGAATTTGAGCCATTAAAAGTAATAAATTTAGAGAGCTGAGTCAGTTGTTCACGGATTTTGTACGGTAATTCAATATCATCAAAACGACTAAGAATACTTATGGCCGATGCCAAAAGCATTTCAATGAAGTGATCATTGTTGTCTTGTCTATGGTTACCATTCTGCAGACAATGTCCATCTGGGGATTGAAAGCTGGGAGACCTAACAATGTTAGAGAGGGCCTGTCTATCATAACCTGGGCTAGCAGCTGGTTTGGGAAGATTTTTTGTAACGTAAACTGTTTTGCGGTAAGAAGAACTTGTGGGTATGGAAGAAGACGGTTGAGTTGAAGGAGGGAGAGATGAGTCAGAAAGAACAGGCTCGATAAATCCGGATCTTACAGTATCTGTGAAGGATTTTCTTACTCGGGGAACTCTAGCCGAAGCTTCAGAGTAGGTTATGTTTTCTTGGGACATTATAATTTTTAATTGTTTTTGTCTATGGTGTTCAGGACATATTGGGTTATTAGCTCTATGATTGCCTAAACAAAGGAGGCAAGTAGGAGTGACCTGAGAGCATGAAGATCCGTCGTGCGGCTGGGCACATACAAAGCAGCGAGGCAGAGAACGACACTGCGATTGGATATGACCAAACCTGCAGCATTTATTGCACTGAATAGTGGGGAGAATGTAAGTTTCAACCGGAAGAGAGGTGTAAAAACAGTAAACATATGGAGGAAGCTTTTGTCCTGCAAAAGTAAACACAATAGTTTGAGTGGGAATCCACACTGGAGAGCCATCTGTAAATGTCTTCCTGTTCAGTCTTCTGGCCCTAACAATGGATCCGAAACCTTGCGGGATTTCAATAGCATCTACTATTTCCTCCAAAGACCATTCTACCGGGACTTGACGAACAATGCCCATTCTCGTAATATGATGGCTTGGAATGAGAGCCTCATATTTGGCTAATGCAAGTGCTGGGTGATCTAGAAAGGCATTAGCATCATTGTACGATTTAAACTCGACGGAAATACGGTTTCTACCGATGCGCTTCACACCATCAGGTTTAATGTTCTTTATATTATTTTTGTGTAAGAACTGACCGAATTTAATTGGGTGTAAAACAGCTCCTGATGAGGGGTCTGAAGAGAGTTTATTAATGTAGACAATGAAAGGCGCGGAATCATTTTCAGAGTATTTTTTCTTATTAATAAGGTCAGGGCAGACGTAGGTAGATTGGATAGACGCAGTGGCCTGAACTAAACTCGTTTTTTTTGACGGCAGCACTGAGTTTTGATCGGAAGGGCCACGTTTACGAGAATTACTAGATGGATTTTCGACATCTGTGTCCGCTAGGGGCGAGAAAAGAGGCGGCGATGAATCAGCGTCACCCCAATCTCCCCCACCCGGATCCAGAGGATCAGACATTAAAATTTACAGGGCTAACCGATCCTTAATGGGTTCAGCCAGCAGGGTATTACAGCAAAATTTTGAAAGCTGAAAATAAAAAATATTATTTAACTTGAAACAACTACCACTTGTAACAAACACTTAACCCAGACGCACAGAAAACATTAAAACTATATAAAAATTTAAAATTATTGAGAGCCGATACTTAAACCGTTGCTATGGACCAAAGTTATATTCAATAATGTACAAAATTCTGACGTCTAGGATCAGCAGGTAATATTTGAGATTTTTTTTAGTTTATTATCCTAATTCCTAATTTAAAATAATAACAATATATATTATCTGTGGCGCTTAATTTCAAAACCTCATTATAAAGTTTTAAATATACGCGACAAAATTATTAAGTAATTCGCATTTTTGTAATTCAAAATGTATTTAGTGTGAAATTATTAATTTTGTGTTTCAATTTGTCCATTTTTTAATAGTTTGTTATCGCACATTCGTTACTGAATAGTAGCACCTTAGAACCAGTAACGGTTTATTTGTCTCAAGTATATTTTTTCCACTGGAATATCTCTAATATGATAATAGATATTACAATTTATTTTATTCTGTGCCTCAAACTCTATCAAGGTGACAGTTTCATATGAACATGTCATTTATTTAAAATTTATTATGAACAAAATTTCCTCATCATAAATCACTTGTTTTACAATTTGACAAATATGTATAAAGCAACGAAAGAATTGTTTTTGTAGGAAGCCTATAGAATATTTTGACACACATTATTCGTACAAACGGACTTTATTGTCGAATATAGTTTCTGAGCTATGTCCTTTTTGTGTTGCTGCAGTGTACACACACAAAATCGGCGTCTCGCACACAGAAATGTGTACACTGTGACCCTATATTTACAATGCTGTATTTAATTATTATTAGTTATGTATAATTCCTTGTTTGTATTTCACTTATTGTATGTGATATGTTTGTAGAGCATAATAAAGGTGCTATCTCTCTTTTTTACGTAACACAGGATTAGATCTTTTTATTATATTAAGACGCATTCGTCAAATGACACATCTAAATTTTTTGTGTTGCTGCAGTGTACACACACAATATCAGCGTCTCGCACACAGAAATGTGTACACTGTGACCCTATATTTACAATGCTGTATTTAATTATTATTAGTTATGTATAATTTCTTGTTTGTATTTCACTTATTGTATGTGATATGTTTGTAGAGCATAATAAAGGTGCTATCTCTCTTTTTTACTTAACACAGGATTAGATCTTTTTATTATATTAAGACGCATTCGTCAAATTACACATTTGTATTTAGTCAATTCTCTACACACATACGTAGCGCATGTATGCAGTATTGGATACCGGAATTTAAGCCTAAAAAAGAATCAGATATATTTGTAAAACAGACAAACGATAGTTGCATATATGAAAGTATTTGAAGCAAAACATTGCTTAATTCCTATAACCTTGTTTTATCTTATATATAAAAATGAATCGCAAAATGTGTTGGTAAGCTCATAACTCAACAACGCCTGGACCAATTTGGCCTATTCTTTTTTGTTAATGTTCGTTGAAGTTCAAGGAGGGTTTTTACAATGAGGAAAATTCGAATAATTATCGGAAATACCCTAAAAACAGCCCTTTTATTTTCCCATGCAAACGTTTTCTAACTAAAACGTACAGTCGAATTGAGCTTTATTGTTATTGTATAAAGTTCATATTGCAAGCACTCACTGTTGTCTAAGCAATGAAGGTGTGTTCCTAACATCAAAGATTCCTAATATCTATCAAAACAGTGTGCGTGCGTGCGTTGGAGCACAGAATACATCGTTAGAGGATTTAATGTCACGTTCCAAAATTGAATAGCCACAAAATGTAATAGGTCATTTAGACATTTTTTGCGATTTGGTTGGCTATGCGACATTATCTATAAAATAATTAAGAACAAAAAACTGCCACTGTACAAATCTTTTTGACAGGACGAAGTCTGTCGGGTCCGCTAGTTGATTAATAAATTTTAATAAGGTATGTTTTAATTTTGTGTTATATAGTAGTTGCGTGTATGTTTTCGTAAGAACATTGATTGCATCATTATTACCTAATTAATATAATGCAACCTTTTAGTCAGGGCGGCTAGAAGAAATCTCTGTTAGGGTTAAGTTTTTTTACTTACATGTTTATACTTGTATTATTTCATGTTCCCTTTATGCAATAAAACGTTATATACCAATAACGTGGAACTTACATCCTGACTAATGCTTACTAATATTATAAATCGGAAAGTGAGTTTGTTTGTTTGTTCCGCTTTCACGCCGTAAATACTGAACCGATTGCTTTAAATTTTTGCAGACGTAAAGGTAAAAGTCTGGAATAAATAACTTTCTATCCCGGAAAAATCGACAGATCCCACGGGATGCGCAATAAAGGCTTCGCTCAAAAACTACTGCACAGATTTTCATGCGGTTTTCATCAATACACTGGAGTGATTTTTCAGCAAGGTTTTGTGGTATTTATTATCTCGGAAAAACGGATAGTCCCACGGGAAGCGCGATAAATCCTTCGCGCCATTAACCGACTTCGTCGCATATGTAGCCGTGGGCAAAAACTATGACCCTTAACCCTCTATAGACCCAATCCCGAAATCCACGCAGGCGAAGCCGCGGGCAGAAAGCTAGTATATAATAATAGGCAACAACTTAAAACAAAAAACAACAATATTTTTATTATATTAATAATTTTGTTATTAAATTAAATTTAAGTCAAACTTGCAGGTGAGTAAATTGAAATGCATTAATGCATTTATAATAGATTCACTGTTCTCAAAGCCGTGAAAACATGGGACACTGTCAAAGTCTGCAGTTCATTACGAAATGGAATATTTTACGGCAGATTTGAATTATTTTGAATATTACCATTTACTTGTGCTTGCTGCGCGATTATTTATGGCATAACTAAGCGGAGAAAGGCGCTTAAAACTATCTGCGAACAATTGTTATCTGGTTTTAAGGAACCTGATTAAATATTTATAATCACTCGAGTATAAAATACAGGATTTCCAGCTTCAGAGTATTCACCCCACTTACAGGGTGAATAAGTAACATAATTTTTAAGCAGAATTTTATGTTGTTCAATCTTCGTTATTTTCATGTGTATACGAATAAAGACATTTAACTAATTTAATATATCTAAGCATTTTCGAATTTAGCATACATGTTTCGCCACTTTTTCTTTCCGCGAAGAAATAGTAACCGAATGTGAATAATGAAAATTAAAAAAAAACATATCCTACACAAATACTCCTAGATAGCGTGCTGTATGTAATGTTCAAAAAGAGAAGGACTTATCATAACTTCAACCTTATCATTTGCTATACATGATCGCAAATGAAATCGTAGGTCACTTAAGTCATTACGGCTATTAAAATTATTTATAAATTGACTCATCTCGTGTTAAAAAAGAGATAAGTATTGAACAGCAAATAATAGAGAGTATGAAAGAAATTTAAGACACCATTGTTAATTCTTGATACAGTTATTGTTTTATTAATTTTATTATTATCATTACATTGGTTAAGGCTTTGGTTGTTAAAATGTTTATAAAAGAAAACCACTTTGATGTTATACTTAAATATAACTATAAAATGTAATACTAAATTATAATTACTTTAAAGTCATATAGAATGATTAATGGTTTATAAATATCTGTTAAAATTAAAATAACGAATTAAATGTCACGCAAAATGTATCACTTATTTTTGTGAAAGGTATCAAAGGTTCTCTTAAGCTCCTTAACAAAAATGAAAGCGTAGAGAATTAGTTTAAATGTAACATAATATTTGTTTTGTTGTGTCAATTTTGTAATTGTTATTCATATACAAGCATGGTATAGTAGACTTTATAAAGGTAGTGGTATAAAGGTGGAAAGGAATCAAACCCTACGAAGTTGTTAGGTGAGTACAGTCTGAGTAGGTTTTGATTCCTTTTACCCGTGTGTAGCACTCTACACGCACGAATGCAAGGAAAATAAAAAATATCTCTTTCTTTCACCAGTCTTCGGACAAAATTTTAAAAATCAATCCTCACATGGCCTTATATTTAATTCGGTTTTGCGCTTTCGCCCCAAAATTCATATACTTTTTACGCAGTACACATTTTTGGCTTTTCCCAAGGCAACTCTCCACTATTGACAGTTCGCTAAGGGATATACTTTCGAAAATTCTTAATTGTTCTTTTTCTGATAACGCATGGAAACAGGCTTCTCTCCCCGTACGTTTTGGAGGATTAGGCACCCGCCAAATTTCTCATATTGCCCTTCCAGCATTTCTGTCTTCTGCATATGGTACAGTCGAGCTCTTTAAAAAAATACTATGTCCTTCATTAGGCGCAGTGGAGCCGGCTCACCTTGCAGAGGCTAGAATTGCTTGGTCTAGGGCATGCCCGGGAGTAGATCCACCATCTTCCCTATCTTCACAGAGACAGTGGGACGAGCCGCTCTGCTTGCGTATGCAGAGCGATCTTTTAAATTCCGCTGTAGGCGCTACTGACCGTGCTCGTCTCCTAGCGTCCTTCCAAGTGGAGTCCGGATACTGGCTGCAAGCCCTTCCTTCAGCCAGTGTCGGGACGCTGCTTGACAGGAGCACGATATCCCTCGCTGTATCGCTCAGACTTGGCGTCAAGACTAATCACCCCCATCGCTGTCGTTGTGGAGCTCGTGTCGGTGAGTATGGTCACCATGGCCTCTCTTGCCAAAAAAGCGCTGGCAGAGTCTCCCGCCACGCCTGCATCAATGACGTCATCCGCAGAGCTCTTGTCGCAGTCAACGTGCCAGCGCTTCTTGAGCCTAGTGGTATCTCTCGTGACGACGGCAGGAGACCTGATGGGATGACGCTCATTCCATGGACGTCCTCTTGTGTGGGACGCAACTTGCTCTGATACGCTTGCTCCGTGTCATACAGGTAGTACGTCCCTTGCTGCAGGCGCGGCGGCTGCCGCTGCTGAGTGCTCTAAGCGGCGTAAATATTCGGCTCTCAATGATAGCTACATATTTGCGCCGTTTGGTGTAGAGACAATAATGGGTCCATGGGGTCCAAGCGCTCGGTCCCTTTTTAAGGATTTGGCGAAGAGACTCGCCGAGGTGACGGGTGATCAAAAGGCTGGCAGTTATCTCGGTCAGCGCATTAGCCTCGCCATCCAACGGGGAAATGCTGCCAGCCTTTTGGGCACCATCCCTGACGGCAGCACTGGAGGTGAAGTTTTTTTTATTTTGTAAATTTTGTATATTTTATTTGTAGTAATTTTTAGTCGTTAAGTACGAGTAGTTTTAAGCTTAGAATATAGTATTTATGTCATTAGTTAAAATAAGTTTATTATATGTTTATGTCATGCTTAATTAATAAAACCAAATAATTATTAATTATAGCTCTTTCTTAAATACCTAAATCACACAATCAAGATTTCGGTACAGTATAACAGATTCTCCTCCCGCCAAAATTATCTTTTTCACAGGTATTTTTAAATTTGGAACACGTCGCGTTACCTTTTACTGGCCATTCAGCCAAATACTGTTATTATCATTGTACCAAATATTGTATGCACATAACCTAATTCAGTTCTATTTTTGAAAGTTTACTTTAAGCCCTAAGGAGGGAAGTAAATAGTATGAGAATTTCCCGCCCGCTGGTTCGCCGCTGGGGAACGTTTTCCTCCCAATACTCAGATCAAGGAAACGCTCCTTTCCGAGCATGAGGAATGAATAATTATTTTTGTATGCTTCTTTGTCATGGATTAACACACACACAGATTTACCCATTCATCCACACTGCATGCACATTTATGCACACACCTTACAATGAAAGTGCTACAATACATGTAGTACTTCATTGTAAAGGTGCATCATTGCATCACTAAAAATATTTTATTTTCTATTTATTTCTTTAGCCTCTAGGTGCAAAATGTTAATTTCTTTGATTTTGACAACCATATTCAGGCCTAGCCTTGTATGGATGTCATAGTATCTGTATATGATCATTGCTATGTATTTGACAAATAAGTCATTGTTATATTATATATTAATATAGTACCATTACGAGGATCTACAATAGATGTGGTTACAAATACCTTTTTTTTTTGAGGGTGTAAATGCCACTTTGTGCACCATGACACCGCGCTGGCAAGACGCGGCCGTATGATTACAAATACCTATATTAGATATGCAAAGATTTGAAGAAATGTGGTTTGAAAGAGGATATCGTGACAAGAATAGAGAAAGGGATGCTTGGGTGGTTTGGGCATGTGGAACGGATGGATGAAAGTAGACTGACCAAAATGATTTATGAAGCTGGAGTGAGTGGAGATACGGGACGAGGAAGACCTAGGCGAACATATTTCGAACAAATCGAAAGTGTCCTCAAAAAAGGCCAGGTCAGAAGTACCCGCAATCGTCGAGCATGTATGAGGAATGTTATGAAAGTGGATGAAGCGAAAGAGATATGTAAAGACCGTAGCAAGTGGAAAGACGTAATCTCTGTCTACCCCCATGGGAAAAAGGCGTGAGTGTATGTATGTATGTAAAGATTTGAAAATGATAAATACTCGTGTTTTACCAAGTTTGATATATGTACGTTGAACTGTGTGTGAACATATATATATATATATATATATATATATATATATATATATATATATATAACTTTAACGTTAAACAATAATACATAACTGTGTTGTAGGAGAAATTGGTTCAGTGTATGTCTGTTTGGCTCTAAGTACTTAATAATACGATAGTCAAAATTTATTATTGACATATGACGTGATATATATATATTAATAGTTAATAAGATAATTACCAGTTCATCCTCGAACTGGTAATTATCTTATATTATAAGAATGTATAAATTCATTATGATTTAGTGGATGTCATTAGCGAGAGTCGAAATGTTTTCTATCTGAGTTATTTTCTTGTTTCATCGTATTTATATCCCTCATGTAATGTAATTAGTATTCCAAAAACAATGTTTTTGATATTTTAATACATAATAATGAAGATTGAATTGATGATTGGCAAAGGTAAGTACCCGATGTGGCAATTAGAATTTTCAAGTTTCTCTGGGGTAATTTCTTTTGAACGCTGGCAACCTCAAACGGATCGCAACATGCTATACAAATTCTCTATTCAGCGAACAAGATGGTTTATGTAAATCGGGTTCGGCGCAGCCGTATCTTAGATAACATCATTACGGGGCAGGTGGGGTTAACTTAGTTTGGACGGGGAAAGTTAGCGATTACGCCCGCGACTTGGGTTCGCACGGGAACTACGTGTACCCCGATTGTCTTGATATGGTTGATTTAACTTAGACGAGTACTTAATTATAGGAACTCACAAATTCTTATAAAACTGTTATACGTATATGCTATATACGTAGGTATGCTATCTCCAATATCGGATAGCCATCGGATTTAAAGAAAAGACCCAACATCTAAAAAGCTAGCCTGTTCTGTCATAAAATTAAACAATGTTAAAACTTTAAAGTCATAGCTGTCTTAATCAGACATTGTTCGCTGAACAGGCATCTATTAACCAAACGTATGACAGACAGTCCTCTATGCAGAGGATGCAAGGAGGTAGAGGAACACCACAACATGTTCTTATGGAGTGCAGAAGTGTGGTCGAAAAACGGGCTAAACTTCTCCACTCCCCAGCATCCCTGACAGAAAAGTTGGGATGGATGGAGTATGAGAGATCTTAATCAGTACATTACGCACAGTGACCCAATCACGAGGCTAAGTGCGGATAAAAGTCTAAACTAGCCATCGGATTACCGCGGGTCGCCGGCGGGCGCGAGGAAGTCGCGACCGCTACGGCGACCCGGGATGGACCACGCCCCTTCCGTGGCCGGGGGGCGTCGTCGGTGGAGGGGACCGGGGGAGGTGGTAGCTTCCCTCGAGGAGGGCTCCCCTCTAGAAAGGGGAGCGGAGGCTGGGGGTTCCTGGAAGTGGCCTTTGTGTTCCCGGGGGCTCCCTACATGCCTGAGGAAGGCCATCTCTGAGGTTTTTAGTGGGTAGGCCTCCCCCTTCTGGGGAGGAGAGCCCCACATAACCCCGGCTCGCCACAGCCGGGGTATGCAATTTAATGCATTTTCCTCAGGGGTACAAAAAAAAAAAAAAAAAAAAAAAAAAGCCATCGGATTAAGAATATGGTAGTTGCTGGTGATTGCATTATTCATTCATTTGTAGCATACATTTTTGTATCACCCGCGCAAACGAATTCGTTCCGGCCACCCACAACTCTTGCTCACTCACCGCGCTCGTCGGCGAGCGCGACGACCCGGGCTATACAACCCTCGTCAGACATATACCCGGTACCGTCACGTACCGGGTAAATTCTTACCCTCCACTACAAGCCATTAGACGGTTCGCTCAAGTTGCACCGACTCTCTTATTACCACCCTAACGGCGTCGTTAGCAGGCAAGCTGTCGAACCATCTGTTCGTGCGCCTTCCACAAAACACACTCATTGCAAAGCTGAACATAGCCATCTGAGGCTTCAGCATAGGTCCATCCAAAAAAACAATAATACATGCATATAATGACATGTATGACAACTTACTTGTATTAGGATTATTACTATTATTATCACTATCCGTTCATATCAAACTGGTATGACTTCTGTAGTTTATTATACGTCTCCGACTTATAGATAACAAACTCATGTTTGATCCACTAGACTTTTTTTGGCCTATAGCATATTCGTATTTTCGTTATAAATAAATTTCTATAGTCTATACTTTTTGCATGTTCACACCATCTACGCATTCTCTTGTCAGTTGCCATATACCACTTGGTTTTATTATTCTATTTTTTTTTATTTCCAGTGAAAAGCTTTTAAAGTTATTACAGGGGAGTGGGGACCTTGCGGTTATGTGGAACCCTCCCTTTGAGGAGCTAAAAACACTATTGGCTTCCGACCTGTTGGTTTCTCGGCACACACAGATAACTAAAATATACATATGAACTTAACGTAACACCACGCAGTGACAGTGACAGGTTCTGTAACGTTCTAATTTTTCCAATTTGTTTGTGTTATCTATACTAATATTATGAAAAAGTAAAGTTTGTATATTTGTTAAATTGTAAGGGGTAATCTCGGAATCTACTGAACCGATTTCAAAAATTCTTTCACCAATAGAGAGCCACATTATTGCTGAGTGTCATAGGTTATATAAAAAACCGAAAAACAAAAAGGCTTTTACGCGGTAGTCCGTTTTGCAAAGTGAATTGGAGAAAAAGCGGTCGAATTAACTATGAAAGATATATTTTTGAGTTTTAGAGATAAGATGTGGAGCTTAAAAATGCCTACAAAAAAGTCAACGGCAGCATATGTCTAACTTTTATATTTAAGTTGAAAAACGTTAGTTTTTTAATATTACAGTTAGAAATCAAAACATAACGCTTTGTACTAAAGAAGGATCATTAATGTTATCCCCAACGAAGTGGGCACGGGTAAGCTAGTGTTTAATATGGTTAAGCGTTATGTTTTTGGCTCTAAATTGTTTTGTTATATTTCTTTTTGTTGTATATAAACTTATTTATAATATCGCTGTTATTGGCTCTGTCAATTGAACCCTTTTTGATCCTCACAGAATAACAGTGCTTCTTTATCGTTCCGCCCACCTGTGCGTGTTTTAGAAACAATGTGCTTTTGTTGACCTCGCACAACATCTCGTCCTTTTATCCCTTGTTTTGTATCTCCTTTAATTATACTGTCGTCCTGATCTTATTAAAAACATTTATTAGTCATAAACATACACACAACAGTGTATGTTTATGACTAATAAATGTTTCTTTCAAGTTTTGTTTCTATTAAATCTTTCACACAGGGGAGCGTTCAAGTATTACGTAACGCAATTGGGGGGGGGGGGTCTCGGTAAAATGTTACGATGCGTTATAGGGACAGGAGCGGGTCTTTCTTACAATACCGTATGTAACATTGTTTCTTTTTTATAACAAATTGGCAACCCTTTTCGTTTACGTTTTACGGGGATTCCCTCGATCGTATTAGTATGGTCGTCATTTTTAATTTTTCCACGCAAGTTGTTTAACGTTCCGGGCGTTACAAGAGGAGGGGGGGTCAAACATCGTTAACAATCAACATAATTGCGTTACGTAATACTTGAACGCTCCCCAGCATATTTCCCTTTCTATACTATGTCGCAATAATATGATATATATTACTTGTATTTAACAAATTAATTGGTATGATTTCATATTAAATGTGTTGTCAAAAATATAAACACCTTCTAGAAATAACGACTTCATTACTTACAGCAATGGAATACTAGCGTGACTTTTATGACTTGCTTTCCTATACTATACTGATCCCAACCAAGACATATATAATTATTACCTTTTAAAAACAAATGTGCAACTGTGTTTCGCCACGTGGCTCACTGTGCTGCCATCTATCCACGACTAAGTCATCTAATCATTACACCTTTTAAAATCAAATGTGCGAAATATAATAGCTAAGGAGATGAAGAAATTCATTTGAAACACCGCAAGCAATACAAGCTATAATACAAGCTAGATCTAGATCATCTAGTACTTAATCTAGATCATGTAGTAAATTGCTTATTTAGGTAGTGCAGCTTGTAAATACTACTGTGATCAGTATATTCATAGTAGTAATTATTTATATGACACACAAAACATAATATTATCAATTATTGAAATATATTTCTTATGCAATATAGCAGACTTTTTAGGTACACACACGCACTCATACAATATAGGTGTTTTCTATGTGTGTGTGTGTCCAACTATTTCCAATACAATACATAAATTTTAAAATGAAAATTCATAATTATATAAGATTAAGCAAGTAAATCCTAAGAAGTGCGGACATCGCCGACCCAGGCACTAATTAGCTGACCCTTGCTTTTATTGTTTATTACGTTTATAAGTACATAAAAAAAATAAAGGCAAAAAATATTGATGAATTAGTTTACATTCCGTGAAATGTTGCGTCTACGCAACGTTTGGGATTATTGTCCACATCTTCTTCGACGTTTTTTTCGTGCTCCTCTATGACATGACCAATATTATCGAAGCGATTGGATGGGAACGCGGTTTTGGATGGTCTCCCTAGATTTGATAGTCTCAGTGGCAAAATAGCCTTTCTCTTTCAGAATGCAAAATAACTATATAAAACCTCGCAACCACCCTAATTCATTGAGCCACGAGAAGACGTCTCCGTCTATTCAGCCAGGAACTACTTCGGTGTATGATTGAGGGTAGTACTGACTGTGTCTTCTCCTGAGGGTGCCGTTATCTTGAAATCGAAGACGTAGTATCCTTATAACCAAGCTTCAGGCTGAGTTTAGGCGGTAGATCGTTCCAGTCGTGCCGACTTAGTCGGTTTGGACTCTGAGCGACGGTTCCCCAACGAATTTACTTTAACTACAGGGCGGTTAGACCTTAGTCAACCAAACTGGCGAAGTGCAGTTTGGTTGACTTTCGACGACTTAGCGACGACGGTTCCCCACCGAATTTACTTTACCTACAGGGCAGTTAGACCTTAGTCAACCAAACTGGCGAAGTGCAGTTTGGTTGACTTTCGACCTTAGTTGTATGCAGGTTAGATCATAATCTTTTCGTTCACCGTTCTAAAAATGACAACTTTAAAGTTTACAAATATATTATAAGCAATTGGGTAGATGACATTTTTTTTTTATTCTATACATAATAACAGTTCTCTTTTAGATGAGAAATATCGTAGAAGAAACGACGTATCTGCGATTATTACTTTTGAAGATACAGCCATGTTTGCGGCGCCTGTCGCGGGTCGCTCAAAAGCGCTCCATACAAGGCACACTGCAATCGTGACGTCTTTCACTAAAGCTTATAGATATACTGTCTATATTACATAATGTTTGATTTAATGTGAGGAAGTTAGAAAGATGTTCGCTTAGTGTTCAGTTAGAAATCTAAAAGCAATATTGTTACAAAGTTCATGAGATATAAATTGCCCAACTTTGATAATTATACAATAAAATAGGCATATTCAGTTGTAGTTTAGGTAACTTACCTACCTATTGCTTAGGTAACTTATGGCCCACTACATTCCTACGGGAGCATCGTTAGTAGAAATAATAAGAACAAACTTATTCGGCATATAATAGTGCGTGAAGTGCGGTGAAGATTAGGTGATGACGTCACAAGTGTACAGAAAGGAGCTTCCCGTGTGACATTTAGACAATGACAAGTGGCGTCACTTGTGACAAGTGGCTGCCAGAATTCCACTATTAATAGGGTGGCGTGGTAATTAAATTCAGGAATTAGAACAATGAAATATGTCACGTACCCGACAAATAAAGTGATGATGAGATAAATAATGAGTGTCGTTCAGCTAACCGCAAACATCGCGCCACGCAAAACCGGCACGTTTTACTTATATAATAGATTCGAAAGTTTGTTATTATGTCGCACACAAAGCGGTGTAGTATCTTATCTCTATTTTTTGCATTTTATGGGCACGGCGATTGAAGATTGAACGTAATATTGATGCGTAGGTAAACGCGCTGAATATAAGCGCCCTTTCCCGATAACTTTGACACTGCCTATATGTTGTTTACTACAAAAAGCAATTTCACATTTTCTAAAGATGTGCCATTATAGCGCTGTTTGTGCAGTGAAAGGAAAGATGGATAGCCCTCATGATTAGCCTATATAGTTCACATAGGCATACGTTAGTTTTCGGAATTTCATATTAGACAGACATAACAACAACCCCAGGAAAACAAATCCAAAAACAGTTATATTCCATCTGTTTGGTATTAAAGCCGTGCTGTATAACCTCTTTGAGAGTGGTTATTGTTTATGCTCATTGTACCTAATGACAGTTCGGTTTTCAAAAAGTGACCACATACGAGTGTGTGTCGCGGCAGAGCTGTCATTGCCGTCGTTTTGTGCAAGATATGTATATGTGTTCACGTTGAGCACTAAAGACACAGAAGATTACAGTCAGAATTGCCAGTTTTGGAGATTTAACACCGTGTGTTGAAGAGATCAAGAAAACACCAAGCAGCTGACAAGATACATATTACTACTGGATAGATAACCGGCTGCTCAGAAGGAAGGTGAGTCGTACTCAGTGCTTCTTTCATTGATTTTATGCAGCCCGGCGTGTCTATTCACCGCTAACATATTTATTTTTAAATACAATCCACTGTTCTACCCCACATTATCTCCCTTTGTTCACCGGGCCGTCTCTGACTTCCAGTTCTTTCATCTTGTATAGACAAAGAAATTCAAGGGGAACCAAGCTACCAGTATCGCCTTGTTTAATCTATGAGCTAGAACGGATATTTTCTAACATAAACTTTATTGTTGAAGACGTACGATTGAATTTCAGATCTAACGGTGATATGTGATCATACTGTGCAGTGACGGTTTGGGAACAATACGTTCCTCTTGATTACATTTCCTCAAGCGAATTGCATATCAGTATGTGGTTACGCTTTGTGTAGATTTTGCAAAAGGATTTTATTTTTTCAGCGATAATAATTATCTTACATTCCTCCTTCTGTCTCCAAGTATCCCCATACTAAATTGTATCGAAAAGCGGCCACCTATTCTAATCACATTTTAGAAAATGTCCCCATATATTTCTTCGGATTTGAAACCATTAGTCCACCTTGTTGACCCCTTAAACAATGGGGTGTTTCAAAAAACACTTAGTTGAATCATTCGCGTACCATTGATCCACCTATTTTCCATATATTCTGTATTGAGTTGATTGTTGGCTCTTGGTGGAACTTATTATACATGTTGAATAAAACTCTTGTACTGTTCCACTACTTTTTTTAATTATTGTCGACCTGACCGGTTTCGCTTTACAGCATTTTCAAAGATGTTAAGCAAACACAGCTGTTCGTGTTTACGCTTCTATCTAAAAATTAAATTATAAATTACCTCCACAAAAATAACTATAACAAGTAGGTAGAATGAATATTCTTTTGTCATCCACACTAATAATAATTGAGAAAGTGGGTAGATACTTGGTGGGTGTAAACGATTGGGATACCAGATACGGAAAAATTATTTTCCCCACACTGGGGTAATTTTCAAAGGTCGACAATAATTAAAAAAAGTAGTGGAACAGTACAAGAGTTTTATTCAACATATTTTCCATATACTTCTATGATTTTTTGTTTTGTGTTCCGTCTCGTTTTCTTTTATTACTTTCCATTTGCCCTTAGAGTTAGTACATGCCGTGGCAACCTTTAATTAAGATAGCACTTAGCATAGCTCTAAGTATTACCGTGGGAGAGCCATGCTTCGGCACGAATTGGGCCGGCTCGACCGGAGTGATGCCACGACCTCACAGAAAACCGGCGTAAAATAGCGCTTGCGTTGTGTTTCGCCGAGTGAGTGAGGGTACCGGAGGCCCAACCCCCCTTATCCCCTTTTACCCTTTTAAAAGGCCGACAACGCATCTGTGACTCCTCTGGTGTTCCAGGTGTCCATGGGCAACGGTTGTCGCTTACCATCAGGTGACCCGTTTGCTCGTTTGCTGCAATATCCTATAAAAAAAATTGTGTTGGTGGTCCTAAATCTATACTAATAATAATCTGTTGAGAGCTCAATTCTGTAAATGTCATATATTTTCAAATCCCAACTAATATTATAAATGCGAAAGTAACTCTGTCTGTCTGTCTGTTACGCTTTTCCGCTTAAACCTCGCAGCCGATTTTGATGAAATTTGGTACAAACAATCTTTAGACCCTGAGACAGAACATAAGCTACTTTTTATTTCGAAAAAAAGGGATGAGGGTGTTGAAATAGATGTTGAAAGTGTGTATGGAATTCTTAATTTTAAAAGATGACCATGACCATGAAGCTTTATATTTAAGCACTTGATAAGAAATCATCAAACATTTATTCTAGCATTTTTGAAATTTCGTCCAGCTAGGGGGTGAAATAATTATTGAATGTTAGTATGCAAGTTCGTCAAATATCACATCATAAGTAACAAAAATCGTTTGACATTTTGACATTTTTACCAGGGTGGGGATGAAATAGAGGTTGAATTGAAGATAAGACCATGAATCTTGGTACCTTAAACATAAGGGACCAGGAATGACAAAAACTAAATTCACGCGGGCGAAGCCGCGGGCGGAAGCTAGTAATCAATATAATTTAAATCATAGTTAATCAGGGGGTGATTAGGTATCGATATTAATGCCAAAAATGCAAAAGTCAGTAAAATTTTTGTCTGTCTATGTAAATGTCGTAGAAACAAATACTACTCGACGGATTTTATCGAAACTTGGTACAATTATTTTTTATACTCCTGAGCTGGTTATATTATATTTTTCATCACGCTTCAATAAAACAATATCAATAGGAGCAGAGCAGTGACGGGAAATGTTAGGAAACGGGAGAACTTACTCCATTTGTGCAATCTTAATGGTTAAAGCTACACAGAAATTATGTATGATGGAAATGTTCTCCTTGAAATTATATAAAAAATATCCCATGACACATATGTCTATCATTTATGGTTGACTCACAATAACACGTGTAACTCCCGATAGCTTAGTAGTTCAAAGCTGTCTGATTTTATATTTGTGTACTCTTACGCTTATAACACTCGCAGTCATCCCTAATTAAAAAAAGTTTACATTATTAACTATTCCATAAAAAAAGAATGATATAGATCGGTATAGAACACAAGTTATATGTGAAATACGCTAATAATAAGCCATCGCGAATATTGAATCAAGCTATTATTTTTGTATTCGGTCGCCAACGAACAGGCAGGCGGCTTGCTCTCCGTTACATCAATTCCACTGAACCGTGAGGAAGGACTTAGACTGTTTTTTTATATGATATAAATATGTAATTCTTTTATGCGGACGAAGTCGTGGGCACAACTAGTAAATTAATAAAATAAAAAAAAACAATACTTTTCACGATAAAGAAAATCTGAAGGTTACTGAATTGATATTAAAAAAAAAACAACTAAATATTTCTTACACTTATATATGTATATATTTAAAAAACTTGCCTGGTGCTCTTTTAGCTTCAAATCTAACGTATGAAATATTCCACAATACTCGTATAATCTGTCACTGAGTAAGGATGTACGCAGTATCTCCTTCTTTTTACTTTTTTAAAATGTCTATAAAACAAAGAGTAAGCTAAAACTTTCTTGTTAATTGACAATGTTAATTATAGCCCCTTGTCTCGAGCGTTGAAATAAGACAGGTTGATTAAAAAAAATCGACGTTCGGCTGCATCGATTGTATGCGCATTTCTATCAACTAAACGGTTTAAAGCTGGTAACATGGTGAATGGGGCCATGCATACGTCATGCATACGCCATGAGTAGTCAGAAAATATCAGAAAAGGCGCGACTAGCAGTGCATGAGGGCGTGCTGGTCCCAACATTAATGTACGGAAGCGAAAGTTGGGTATGGGAGAAACGACATGAAAGCAGAATAAATGCAGTAGAAATGAGAGCTTTGCGGAGTATGGCAGGAGTAAAACTGAGTGACAGATTGTATAATGAAGTGATTAGAAAGAAATGTGGTTTGAAAGAGGATATCGTGACAAGAATAGAGAAAGGGATGCTTGGGTGGTTTGGGCATGTGGTACGGATGGATGAAAGTAGACTGACCAAAGTGATTTATGAAGCTGGAGTGAGTGGAGATACGGGACGAGGAAGACCTAGGCGAACATATTTCGAACAAATCGAAAGTGTCCTCAAAAAAGGCCAGGTCAGAAGTACCCGCAATCGTCGAGCATGTATGAGGAATGTTATGAAAGTGGATGAAGCGAAAGAGATATGTAAAGACCGTAGCAAGTGGAAAGACGTAATCTCTGCCTACCCCCATGGGAAAAAGGCGTGAGTGTATGTATGTGTGTAAACGGTTTGGTTGTGTGGAAATCGTGAGAAGTACACAACTCGACAAAACAGTTGAGTCGATGTAAAAATTTTATATATGCCTATCCTAAGGTGTACAAATGCATTCGTCACACAAACAACTGTCCCGACCGAGTCTCGAAACCGGTACCTCAGAAAAGGCGATATCTTGAAACCGGTGTACAAAACATTCTGCTACAAAGACCGTCACTTAAAAGTCTAAAACAGAGAAGTGTTTCAGCATACGAATAAATAACAGCATGTCTGTTTGTCATCTACAGGGTACAAATGTAACAAACTTTGGGCAGGCTTACCAAACTAATGGGCGTCAGTGCATACAAGACGCGTACTCTCAACTCTTCTAAGCCGGGATGGCTTACGCGACCGAAAATAGAAACTTACTGTTTGCTCTCAAACGAAAACAAACGACTGGCGCGGTTTTTATCCGGGCTTGTGTTACACCACTCGATTTTTGTTCGGCATTGTAGATTGTTTGTGCTGTATGTTTAATGTTAAATGTAACCTAAAGGGAATGACGCACGCCAAGCTCTTTATGGGCTCAGAAAACTGGCTGAGATTCACACTGAGCTCAAGTAGGCTCCACATCCGCCTGGTGCTTGGTGCCCTTACTTACTTTGGTACTAGAACTATGCTGCACAAGATGGGCCTCACTGAGACCAATCTATGCAGGGCCTGCAAGACCGAGGAGGAGAGCATGACACATCTATTGTGCAACTGCGATGCTCTGGCCGGCAGTAGGCAAAGGTTGATAGGGATTGGATACCCAAAACCCAACGACTTTAGGGTAATGCCACCAAGGGACATAATCAGGCTCTTGAGCACGATTGATTGGACTGACGGTGGTCAAGTAACTGTCTAACGACATTAAGGAGTAGGAACTAATGGGGTAGCACAAAAGACCCATAATGGGTCGAAGTGCGTTGGCACCTCACGGTAGCCACCCCGGCCCCTAAGATAGATATAGATAGATGTTTAATGTTCTTATCTTTATATAAGGGACAGCTATCACCTTCAGCAGCTGATGATTCATTTAAGAACTGACCACCTCCGTAGTCGAGTGGTTAGTACACCGTTTTTAGGGTTCCGTAGCCGAATGGCAAAAAACGGAACCCTTATGGATTCGTCATGTATGTCCGTCCGTATGACACAGCCACTTTTTTCCGTAGCTGTAAAAGCTATACTGTGAAAACTTGGTAAGTAGATGTATTCCGGTGAACCGCCTTAAGATTTTCATACATATAGAAAAAAGAATCAGTAAATTTTTGGGGTTCCCCATACTTAGAACTGAAACTCAAATGGTTTTTTCATCATACCAATACGTATGGGGTATCTACGGATAGGTCTTCAAAAATGATATTGGGTTTCTAATTTTTTACCTTTCATTCAATCAACTCCAATATAATAAATAATAAAGAAAATCATTTATTTAGATGTATAATGGTACGGAACTTAACGTGTGCGACTCGCACTTGGCCGGTTTTAAGGTGTCTCTGAGGTCACGGCTTCGAATCCCGGTGGGGACAGATGTTTGTGTAATGAATATACATTTCTAACAAAAATATTTATACATGTATAATATATGTATGTCTATCTGTTACCCAAGATGCCATAACACAAGTTACAGAGTTTACTTCGGGCTAGGCTAATAGGGTAGACGACTATAACAGATTATGGCAGTTTTTATACTATAATTATCTGATTTGAGCAATTTATATCTAATGAAAGTATGTCAATATAGAAATTTCAGTTTGATTTTTTATTAATAATGATTTTGATTTCTAAAAAATGTGAAATTATTTTTTACACAATTCTAATAAAACAAACACATTTCTAGCATTATCACATAAATGTAACATTTTTTTTTATATAGAAAGTAAGTATACCTATAAACGTACAAATAACAAAGTTATTTTTGATATTTGTTTATACGCTCATACAAATTAGGCGAGTTTACTGAGTTATGACGTCACGATTGCAGTGTTGGTATGGAGCGTTTTTGAGCGACCCGCGACAGCGCCGCAAACATGGCGATGTATCTTCAAAAGTAATAAGCGCAGGTATACTGTTGATTCTACAATATTTCTCAGTTAAAGGAGTACTCTTATTATATATAGAATTAAAAAAAATTGTCGTCTACCCAATAGGCTTGTATCCACTATGAACAAATCTGATGCATTAGGTTGCATAACTATTAAGATGATCATTTAATTATGAAAAAACAAAGTTTTATAAAATAATAACTTTTGATTATTTATATTTTTATAAAATAAAATTACACAAAATAAGCCATAAGTCACGTGACAGCAAACACCAATTAAAAAGTGTTACGTCACGCCGTGCGAAACGTCAAAGTCAAAATGTCATTCCCAAGTGTCTTGTGGAAGTGCGTAAAAGAAGGGCATCATTCCTTCTCGCGAGTGTCAGCCACTTTTTACGTATCTGCTGATTGTTTGGCACGTATATAAATATTTTTTTTTGTGTTTTTATACTTGTGCTTGTACACTGGGGCACTATGCAGTACTTGTAATACGATGAATCCATTTTTTATTAAAATAACTTCACAATACCGAATATTCCGATACTAAAACAGCTGTGTTTTGCACGGCGTGACGTCATTCAAGACGCCATGACAGTCATGAGCATTTTTGATGACTAATGTCAAATATTTAATTAAATGCAAAATTATTCTTATAAATAAGCATTTTTTTTTTCAAAAATAATAATTATTTTGTATAGAATAGGCATCAAGGTATATTAGTATCTAACTACTGAAAGAGCTATGGCAGCTTCCCATACATCATTTTATTCAAAAATAAAGTAAGCGTCTATGAATGAAATATACCTTGTTTAAAAGAGCATGTATTGCTGATTAATAAGAAAATAAAGTCGTAATTTAAGGAGTCCAGGTTTTTGAGCAATTTTGCATAGAAGTTTTATAGGTTATCCCTTTATCAACCATATTATTTTGCGCAACAACAACAAAAACGCAACAGATTTAGTGTATTAATACATATGTTACAATTAACACACAAAATGCGTGTGCTCACAGAGCATCTGCCGTCGCTACGACCGCGACCACTCATTTTGGCTTCAGAACCTTATAAACAACAATATCCAAGAAACAGGCCAAAATCAGAATCCTTAAGCACACCCAAGTCACAAAAGCAATATCACAGTCCGAGTCGAATTATTAGTGGAGAAAATAAGAGTCCTTAGGCAGTCCGGGTTAAAAATTATAAAGAAAACGGGGGAAAAGCAGCGAAAACACACAGAACACACTAGAGCGTTGGCGCAAGGGAGCTGAGAACTTGGTTACTTACTAGTCTGTGGAGCTGAGTGATATACTAATCTGTATGAGTGATGAAAAATAAAAACGAAATGTCAAACGTTGTATTTTTTTGATAGCTCTGGATAAGAGTCTCTAAGTCAGCGCCCATTTTCATGTTAATTGCCAAAAAAGGTTTTTAATACTGAATTTCATTGAAATAATTTAAAATCTGTATAAACATAAATACACTAAACCAAAAATTACATTAGCTATAATCGTAAAAAATTTAAACCTCATATTTTACAGCAAACATTCATGATTTTAATATTGCAAAAAATAATTATTTAGTCTGGCAACCTTAACTAAAACATTGTCACGCCGGAAAAGTAAAATAGCTACTTTTAATTAATTACTTTTTAACCTGGCCTTACCTAAATATGCCAAAATCATAAAAAATAGTTTATGAATATTTTATAATCACTGGTTGCTGTGAGTTCTTAAGACGCTTTCAAAAATAGTGAATAAAAATCTGCCATAGCTCTTTAGGCAACAAGCCTATTGGTGTGAGTGTAAGGAATATTTACATATATATGTTATACTCCAAACTCATCGCAGCCACAAGATAAAAACGCGCGGTTTATTAGTGAAGGTAATAATATTTCACAAAGGGTACACCAAAATATTATATCTACGCATAGCAATGTAATATCGTAAATACGAACGATATGTTGTACGTTATAAAACGAAGACGTAAAAGGGAAACTGGTTTTCGTCAGCGATTCGGTTATGTGGGTACTATTTTTTTTTCCATACTGCTACCGCTTACTCAGGTAAAGCTGTCCAGTAATATTTTTTTCAACACACTTCCTCATAAAGTGGCTCTAATCCCATGGCAATTAGGCCCATAATGACACCTATAATCAAACTGTGACTTTTTCATTACTATTATTCACGAGTGAGTAATAGTTTTTTTTTTAATATTATGGTTGAGGTACGCTTACATTTGCGCTAAAAAGCTATCCGCGAAAATCCCAAAAAAAAAAAGAAACCTCATTTTTTAGTCTATGGCCGATGCGCGCGCATAGCAAAACTAATTCATTTTTCCCGCCATTACGAAATTTATTAGTCTATGGCCGATACGCGCGCATAGGAAAACTGATTAATTTTTCCCGCCATTACGAAACATTTTTCACAACTCGTCTCGTTTTCCTCTTTTGAAGTTATTTAGTTAGTTATTAATTAAGATGTCTGCAAATACAATTTATGAAGAAAAATAGTTAATTATAATTTTACTAACTGCACATTTACTAATTGTTTCTCTAAATAAACGTTTTATCTATTATGTAAAATGGTTTTTTATTTAAGTATTATTTTATTCAGAAGTGTGGTGAAAAGCGTTGTATGATACACGTGTGTATTGATGATTACCGTCCTCGGCTCTTTAAGACCATCGCCTGATGGCTCGGGCCTCAATGCGCCTCAGCGGTAATCACCAACATTACACACTTGTACCATAATGTACTAATATACAAGTTAATATATTATCTATATATTTCATTTATCACGTAATATTACTAGAATTACTTTCTTAGTGAAAGAATTTGTTGTTAGGGCTCCGTACCTCCAAAGGTAAAATCGGAACCTTATAGGATCACTTTGTTGTCCGTCCGTCCGTCTGTCAAGACCCTTTTTCTCAGAAACGCGTCGAGATATCAAGCTGAAATTAATATCACATACTCAGGACTCCTATCTCTCAAAAAAGTGAAAAAATCAAATTCTATATCAAAGTAATAAAAAGATATGGCTGTTTATGTTCGATTTATATGCATATTTTGACATTTGCAAGGAATCAAAACCTGCAATGACAGCAAGAAGCAATGTCATTAAGCACAGGTAAAGGGAAAACTCCGAAAACTGGAAATTTGTAGTTATTTAAAAAAAACAACAATATAATTGGGAAAAATAAGAAAAATCTTTGAGATTTATTTCTAGTAATGAACGAAAAATTTACATGGCGACATTTTTTTTGGATTGACTTGTAAGAGCTAGCTACGTACAACGCATTTTCCTATGTCATCTCATTGTTGTATTGTACTGAATTAGCACTATTATAAAAAAAAAATGATATATATGTATCATATATGTATGCCTATCCGTTACCGTAAATCCCATAACACAAGCCTTACAGAGCTTACTTTGGGCTAGGTTAATTAATAAAAAATAAAATGTATTTTTGGGAGCCTTATGTCCATTAGTGGGCGTCATTTGCTGTGATGATGTATCCAGTATGCTACTTGTTACTATGAGAGATTATTGGAACGTCCGTTATTAATGATTAAAATGTCGGACCCGAGGTCTCCAAACTTTTTTGTGTCCTAGACCCTTTGCTATGTTTTTCCTTTGTCTGTAGACCCCTTACTTATATTGAATGCCTATATCCTACTACATTGAAAATTTTATAAACATATATAATATAAATCTTAAAATGGCTGATATTTACTATTTAAATTGACATCTTTCTTCTAGCAATCTAAAACACATAATTAAATAATAAAAAATTCAATGAAATAAACTATTTGGACGCGGCCGTACTTACCCAATATTTAAGGTCGCTGGTTCGATCGGGGGCACGTCCAACTTAAATTGTTTTATTTCTAGATTGTTCACACTTTATCCAACTTATTTATTATGTTTAACAAACACAACACTGAAATTTATAACTTTTTTGGTACGTGGTTGCAACTTATTTAAAGCACGCTCTTCCGATGCGATCACTGAGAGATTATCAACTCACACTGACTTGGTACCGCGTAAGGTAAGGTGTTAGGGAATTGTAATGCGGTTTTTGAGTGAGTGTTTGTATGCGTGGTGCGATATATAAATAAATATTAGCCACAAATATTATTATAATACAAATAATTATATATTTTAATTTTAAATGTGTTTTATAAAAATATTTTTATTATAAATTATCGGCGCAGCCAACTTCGGGGGGCCTAGAGGTTTCCTCTACATTGCGTGAACTACATTAATATTCTATTAATACTAGCTATATTATTATTATATTATTTACTACATTGCGTTAAAACTAATAACTATTAGACTACTAATAATAACTATTAGATGACTTTTTACTACTAAAGTAAAACTATTGTAAAGGTAAAGGGCAAAGACGAGTTACGGGGCGTATATAAACGCCAGATTTGGTTTTCACTTTAACAGTGCGAATTATATTATCTTTGCCTGGAAAGATTTCTGAGACAACACCAGAGGCCAGTTCATCATGAATGACAGTTATTATCTTTAATAATAACCACCGTTCCTACAGCCACGGGCCTTGTTGGCGTATTCCACTTGGTGCGTTGTTGAAGAGAGGTAAGATACTCACTACTCCAACGTTTCCAATAACTTTCTACTATTTTATTTAGTAACTGGTAACGAGTTAATCTATTTTCAGGTACATCAAAATCAATTTTTTCTGCGGGCAAAAACTTTAGAGATGTTAAATTTAGTAAATGATTTGGTGTTAAAGCGGACGGATCAGAAGGATCACTTGATAAAATACAAATGGGGCGGCTATTCAAGATATTTTCAATCTGTATGAGAATTGTGTTGAATTCTTCATATGTCAGAATTTGAGTTCCTATTGCCTTAAATAAATGATTTTTAACACTTTTAACATTTGTTTCACTGAGGCCATTGAAATGTGGTCCAAACGGTGGGCTGCGTTTAAAACATATTTTATACTGAGCAAGACTATTTCCAATATAATTTTCGAAATCAGTGGACTGTATAAGGGAATAAATTTCGTTAAGTTTGCGCGAAGCTCCAATAAAATTTGAGCCACCATCACTATAAATGATAGATACTGGACCTTTGCGACACACAAAGCGTTTGAAGGCGGCAAGAAATAGGTCAGTACTAAGATCAGAAACTAATTCTAGATGAAGTGCCTTAGTAGTGAGACACACAAATAAGCAAATATAAGCTTTGTGACTTTTCACCCCACGGCGGCGAATATGCGTTATAAAGAAAGGACCAGCATAATCAACTGCTGTGTACACAAATGGTTTGACTTGAGTTAGTCGAATTGCAGGAAGATCACCCATTTTAGGGTTGGTTGAGCGAGGATTTACTTTGAAACAAATATTGCATTCATGAACAACTTTTCTTATTAAATTTCTAGCAGAAAGAATCCAATATCTTTGTCTTAACAAAGTTAATAACAAAGCAGGACCTGTATGTAAATTAATTTTATGGTAATGTTTAATTAATAATATAATAATACGATCTTTGGTAGGTAATAATATTGGATATTTTTGATCGAATTCTAACTGAGATTGCGACAATCTGCCTCCAACTCTGAGGATATTTTTATCATCAATAAGGGGTTTAATTTTAGAATTATTTTATTTGTACATATTTTTTTATTTTTAAGGCAATTTATTTCTTGTGAAAAATATTTATGTTGTAGATAATTAATAATGTATAATTCTGCGTATTCTAGATCTGCAACTAATAAATTTCCACGGGATTTGAGTAATTTTAAAAATCTTAAAACATAAACTAAAGAATTGATGAGTTTTGACCATGAGGAGATGCGTTGAACTAGACATTCTATCGGATGGATGTTCTCGTTACATTGAGTAGTATGTACAGGTAGGGATATAATTTTAGATTCTAGGTTTGTCTCAGCGTTGTGATTCACTTGAAACTTTTTGATAGGCCAATCAGAAATGGGAGCGACGAGCCACGGAGGACCGTGAAACCACAAACTATTACTAACTAACCCCAAAGGCGTTACGGGTCTAGATACAATGTCCGCGGGATTTTCTATTCCTTGAACATGAAACCATAGAGGAGCAGGTGTGAGTTCATTTATAAGAGATATTCTATTGCTTACAAATGTGTGGTATTTGTATGGCGGTGAATGTATCCAAGTGAGTGTTACTGTGGAATCGGAAAAAGCGTATATTTTATTAACTTTACAGCGTTTATTTAAGAGATTGCAAACTGAATCTATTAACTTAGCAAGTAAGACGGCAGCGCAGAGCTCCAAGCGAGCTAGTGTTTTTGTGGGAGAAGAAACTTTAGATTTTGCGGCGAGTAAGCGTATAGTGTTAGCCCGTGAGTCTTCTGTATCGCTGACTCGAACATACACAACAGCACCATAACATTTTTCACTTGCGTCTGCGAATCCTATCAGCGTTAAAGTTTGAGTAATAAAAATGCCTACATGACGCGGTATTTTGATTGAACGTAAATGCGATAATTCATTTCGAAATTTTCTCCACTTATTGGAAATGTTCTCGGGTACTTCATCGTCCCAGTCTAGTTGCAATTTCCAACATTCTTGAACTAATAACTTCATATATGCGATTATAGGACCAATAAGTCCAAGCGGATCAAATAATCGGGCGGTAACTGAAAGTATAAAGCGTTTGGTTATTTTATCAACAGATTTTAAAGAATCTATGTCAGAGATAAAATAAAGATTATCGTCTAAGGGTTGCCAATGCATACCAATAATTTTTGTAGCGCTACTAGAATCTGTATCTAAATTCATCATTTGAGAGTTTTTATTACTAGAGGGAATGAGATTCATTAATTCAATATTATTGGACAACCATTTAACTAACTTAAATCCAGCAGACTGAAACATATCAACCATTTGTAAGTAAGATTTATAAGCTGTATCGAGACTATCTACAGAGCATACGTAATCGTCCATATACATATCGTTTTCAGCTGCGTAAGATGCGAGCGGGTGAGTATCACGACAATCAGATGCGAGCTGGCGTACCACGCGCATGGCGAGGTACGGTGAGCTTGACACACCAAAGCACACTCTGTTGAATTGATAAATATCAATAGGTGCGTTTGAATCGAAGCGATATAAAATGCTTTGAAAAGAATGATGTTCTGGTGTAAGTAAAACTTGGAAATACATCTTTTCTATATCAGCTACTAGCGCTACAGAGAACATGCGGAAGTTCAAGAGTAAGTCAAAAATATTATTTTGTAAATTAGGTCCTACATAAAGCAAGTCGTTAAGTGATTTCCCAGATGTTGTTTTACAGCCAGCATCTAATACTATTCGGGTTTTAGTAGTTTCTTTATCTGTTCGGTACACAGCTCTGTGCGGCATGTAATAAGAGGAAGAACTCTGTAGACTTTTTTCTATTTTAGACAAGTATCCATTATCAATATAAGTTTGTATCGTATTATTATAATCCATGCGTAGATTAGACGAATCGAGTTTCTTTTCCAGACATAATAAACGACGCTTGGCTATGTTGTACGAGTCACCTAACAAAGAAGGTTCTTCCCTAAAAGGAAGCTTCACTATATATCGTCCCTTTGAGTCGCGTCTATAAGATGACTGGAAGAGACTTTCACACTCTTCATCATCTGGTTTTAAATGAATTTTATTTGGAACACTTTCGATTTCCCAAAAGCGATGGACAAGATTATCAAGCGACAGAGACTCAATAACATCACTACAAACGAATACTTTCTCTGAATCTGTAAAATCAGATTGAGATATTACGTGTTGCGCTTGCGTATTTTGTGAGTGAGGAGCGTACTGAGATGGTTTGGTAGCGTGACTATTTGAAGATTTTGCGTCAGTAGAGTTGGGATTCGTTTGACTATCACTATGTATGCGTGAGTGTGGGTAAGAGGGTATATGAGTCAACGTATGTTTAAGCGAGTGACGGTGAGCGTTGGCGGATGTTTGAGCGTGCGAGTCAGTGTATGTTTGCGGTGCGAGTAATGGTGCTTGCATTTGCGAAGAGGTATGAGATTTAAAGTGATCGTGGATGTGTTCGTGAGTTTGAGCGGTTGCGTGAGATTGCGAGAGAGTTTGCGTGAAAGAGTGCATCTGAATGTCGGGGTGAGTTTGTATGTTAGTGGGAATATAATTATAAAAGCGAGCGTGCGTGTGCGAGTGTAAATTTTTAAGATTCGGTGATAAATCTGAAAGACATTGAGCTTTGCCCATGGCGACATAACCAAGAGTAGTTTGTATTCCTACCACTGACGAGTGAGGAGCGGTGGCCTTACCGGGCCCTAATAGGAGGGGAACTATCTCGTTGCCTAATAGACAATCGATTTGAGCGGGAGCGTAAAACTGTTCATCTGCCATTGGAAGGTTGTGCAGGTGAGTTAATTCTGATATATCTATTTTAGTGTTAGGTAAATAGTCGGTTATTTTATCTATAACTCGAGCGATAATTGTATAAAAACAGCGAGAATCAAATCGTGAGAACATACAAAATTTTGTATAACCAAGAGATTTAGTCTCAGTTTGACCAATGCCCTTTATGGTGGATGGTCCTGGCGTGATATTTAAATTAAGGCGTTTACAGCATTCCAAAGTAACAAAATTACTCATAGATCCGGTATCTAAAAATACCCGAATAGTTGAGGGAATATTATTTAAATAAACATAAGCATTAGCGGTGGGTAAGAGAACTGTTGCGTTTAAATTAAAATTACGGGATATTGTAGTTGCGGTAAGAGTACAATTATTGTCAATATTTGTAGAACTATCTTGATTTTTATGTTGAGCGTTTAATGTAATATTACTAGCAGGCGACGTGTATTGCTGACGTGGAGAGAAATGAGTAGCGTTGTAGGGGTGAGCGGATGTGGCGGCGCTGGCGGTCGCCGTGTTGCGGGAGTATGCAGGTTCAGCAATGTTGACGCTGCGAGTTCTTCTGTGTTCTTGTGAAGACATAGAAGAGTTAGAATTGATAGAATGAAGATGTAATAAAGAGTGATGTTTACGATTACAAATTGAACACCTATTATTAGATTTACACATGTTTATGTTGTGAAAACCTAAACAATTTTTACAGAAGAAATGTTTATGAACAATATTATTGCGTGTTTGCGGATCTTTACTCAGAAAATATTGACATTTAAATAAGGGATGAGACACGGAATTACACAACTGACATAATTGAGATTGAGTGTGACAATCAGTTCTGTTATAAGTTGAATTAGTGTGAGCAATAAAAGTGTGTGTTGGTTTATTTTTCAAAGAAACTTTGCTATCTTGTTTCGTGAAAAATTGAGAGTTACAGGGTGAGCGAAGCGTTTGAATTTTGTTTTGTTCATTTAAATATTTCTTTAGGTCTTGAAAAGAAGGAATATCTGTGTGTCTGTGAGCTTGTTCAAATAAATTAAGTGTATATTTGTCTAATTTACTTAATGCGATGTGAGTTATAATGAAATCAGACAAATCATTAATGTTTAAGCGTCGAAGCGCGGCTTCAGCAGAACAAAACTTATCGATAAAAACTTCAACAGATTGGTTACACTTGTATTGTAAAATCTGTTCTAAATAAAAAGATGCTTGCACTCTAACGTCTTGGTATTTGTTTAGCAGAGCCTGCCATATAACTTCGTAGTTTTCAGACGTAGCTGAGATGCCCGAAAAAATAGATAAAGCTTTACCAGAGAGACAACCAACTAGATATTGGACCTTTTCTGTGTTTGTGAGTTTATAATTGTTATGAATAAGACTACAAAAATTTTCATAAAACACTGGCCAATTAGTGGGAGTGCCATCAAAACTCGCTAACTGTATAGGAGGTAATTTGCGATTAAGAAAATCGTTGTCTTTGTTCTTTGCGTCCAATTGTTGCCTCAGAGACCCCTCAGCTTGTTTAATATAGCAGTATAACTCGTCAAAGCTACTAAGCGAACTATAATTTGGCTTTGCCCTCGGATTTTCGCGCATGTATTCAATCATAAGCTTATCTAAATTTTCTATAAAATCGGCCCGAGTTTTTTCTATAGAAAGCGTCTTTGCTAAAAACTGTATTTGAAAAACCGGGTCGGATACCTTTAGGCTTAAATTATATAAATCCTGCGCAATAGCAAACAAACTTTGCTTCTTTTCCTCTAAAATCTTAATGTTCACATTTTTTAATGCATCATCATCTTCGGGTGACGATTTGCTTTTATTAGCAGTATTCATTGTACCGAAATTATAAAATTACCTCCAAATATTAAATAATTGACACGAGAGGTAAACAAATTTAGCACCTAATGCTATGACTTTAATGACGAAAGTTGCGTGTACTAATGAGCGGTAGTTCGAGACTTCTATGATACGAAACTATTTTAAAAATGTATAATTTATTGTTTATTTTAATAAATATGTATTTAAATAGATAAATATTTATATATAACTGATATATTATGCGACTTTTAAAATAAATATAGCGTAACAATTGCGATGTAATGAGATTAAGTTTAGCACGTTTTGTGCCTATACAAGTAAAACGTCAAATTACGTTTAACTTAATATTATGCGTAAGATATTAAATTGCTAACAATATTTGTGTATTATAATATATATTTAATATGAGGTAAGTATGTAAATTGATAGAAAAGGAATCCGGCGAGATGGGATCAAGAGATGGACGCGCCGTACTTACCCAATATTTAAGGTCGCTGGTTCGATCGGGGGCACGTCCAACTTAAATTGTTTTATTTCTAGATTGTTCACACTTTATCCAACTTATTTATTATGTTTAACAAACACAACACTGAAATTTATAACTTTTTTGGTACGTGGTTGCAACTTATTTAAAGCACGCTCTTCCGATGCGATCACTGAGAGATTATCAACTCACACTGACTTGGCCGTACGTAGCGGCAAGGTAGGTAGGGAATTGTAATGCGGTTTTTGAGTGAGTGTTTGTATGCGTGGTGCGATATATAAATAAATATTAGCCACAAATATTATTATAATACAATAATTATATATTTTAATTTTAAATGTGTTTTATAAAAATATTTTTATTATAAATTATCGGCGCAGCCACTATTTAGATTATATTCTAACTTAAACTATTTAAGGAACCCAAAAATTTTTACTACATATAAAATAAACAAATTTAGAAAAATAAAAAAAACTTCACGCTCCAGTGCTAGCCGTCAGGATGGTGCCAAAAAGGCTGGCAAGCATTTCCCCGTTGATGCGAGGCTAAACGTTGACCGAATAACGACCAGCCTTATTTGATCACCCGTCACCCTCGGCGAGTTTTTTGCCAAATCCTTAAAAAAGAGACCGAGCGCTCGGACCCCTGGACCCATTGTCTCTACACCAACGGCGCAAATATGTAGCTATCATAGAGAGCCGAATATTTCGGCCGCTTAGAGCACTCAGCAGCGGCAGCCGCCGCGCCTGCAGCAAGGGACGTACTATCCTGTATTGTCATACACGGAGCAAGCGTATCAGAGCAAGTTGCGTCCCATATAAGAGGACGACCCCGCTTCCATGAAATGAGCGTCATCCCATCAGGTCTCTTGCCGTCGTCACGTGAGATGCCACTAGGCTCAAGAAACGCTGGCACGTTGACTGCGACAAGAGCTCTGCGGATGACGTCATTGATGCGAGAGACGCCATGGTGACCATACTCACCGACGCGAGTTCCACAACGACAGCAATGGGGGTGATTGGTCTCGATGCCAAGACTGAGCGAGACAGCGAGGGATATCGTGCTCCTGTCAAGCAGCGTCCCGATACTGGCTGAAGGAAGGGCTTGCAGCTAGTATCCAGACTCCACTTGGAAGGAAGATAGAGAAGATGATGGATCTACTCCCGGGCATGCATTAGACCAAGCATTTGTAGCCTCTGCAAGGTGAGCCGGCTCCACTGTGCCTAATGAAGGACGTAGTATTTTTTTAAAGAGCTCGACTGTACCATATGCGGAAGACAGAAATGCTGGAAGGGCAATATGAGAAATGTGGCGGGGGCCTAAGTCTCCAAAACGTACGGGGAGAGAAGCCTGTTTCCATCTTAAAATTAGATAATAAATCTTTTTTCTTCATACGTATATTTATATATAATCTGTATGTTTTTATATTAGAAGAAATTATATTGTAGGTAAGTAAATAGGTGCTATCTGTGAATGTTGAGATCCGTTATCGCAGTCCCCCATTATCATTTTATGGACCCCTCAAATTTTTTTTTCGTTCACCTAGGGGTCGGTATAGACCAGTTTGGGAATCAGTATCTTAGACCATCAAAGTTAACACACAAAACTCACAAAGGTTTGATTCGAAATGGTTAAGACTTATTCAATAGAAATTGTAATAAACAAAGTTAATAACAGCTTTTTCTACATCAACGTTAACCATTTTATGAACGTTGTTCAATTTAGCTTTTACTTCATATTGTTTTTTGCGTTTAATTTTTAAAAGTTCCTTACTATAACATTGTGAAGGAAAACTTAGAAAAAACGCAGTACTTTTGATGGTTTATTTGTTAATTTTACAAAACACTGACCAGTTGTTATAGATGTGTCTCAACTTACACTTGCCACTGAACTGCCTGAATTGGAGAACCTCTTTCCTACTCTTCCTCTTTTATACTACACAGACTGGTACAAAAAATATTACTCGGATGTAACGTCACGAAGTTTGCTTTTCCATGCGGTTTTTCTATTCCCGGATATAGTTAAAAGAATACATTGTCTATTTTTTAATATAAAATTAAGTATGTTAATACTCTTTCATATTAATACTATGGTAGATCATGTTAAGACGGTTATTATTTGATCAATTTAAATGATTTTACAATAACAAGGAATATCTTAGTGTGTCTACTTTACCAACAACTAGTCAAATTAACAACGCTGATATTTAATAAATTTCATAAATACCAATACAATATAAAATACCTCATAAAAATCACAAGATATTTAATAACTTTTAAAATTTGATATATCAAGTAATATTGATTTGTGGTATTGTTTGCAATTGATAGACGTTACATATATAGAAACTAGCTTTCCGCCCGCGGCTTCGCCCGCGTCATATTCGAATTTCCCACAGGAAGGATATGTTTTAACAATACTGCCATACAACCTTTCACCCCCTCTTTTCAAACTTTTACAATCCTTTTCTGCTTTAAAAGGTAGCCTCTGTCCTTTCTCAGCCTCTGTCCTTTCTAGACTATCTGTGTACCAAATTTCAATTAAATCGGTTCAGTGGTTTTAACAATATTTTCATACAACCTATTATCCCTCCTTTCAACCTTTTACAACCCTTACAACCTTTTTTATATAAAAAAGTAGCTTGTGTCCTTTCTCGGGCTCTAGACTATCTGTGTGCCAAATTTCATTTAAATCGGTTCAGTAGTTTTAACAATATTTAAATACAACCTATTATCCCTCCTTTCAACCTTTTACAACCTTTTTTGCATGAAAAAGTAGCTTATGTCCTTTCTCAGGCTCTAGACTATCTGTGTACCAAATTTCATTTAAATCGGTTCAGTAGTTTTGGCGTGAAAGCGGAACAGACAGACAGAGTTACTTTCGCATTTATAATATTAGTATGGATTATATACGCAAGACTGTCTAATAAATTCATCAGCCCATTAAAAATGTCAACGTCCCCACAATTAGCCAACCTACTTACGTAACGCGCATTAAAACTGTCCTTGTAATTTATATCGTCTAAAACACATGAGAATGGTGCGGTGACTGATCGCTCTAGTTAGTTGCGCCAAGCGATCTGAATGTACTCAATTGTGAATGTAAAAAAAATTTAATTTGATGTAAATTGCATCCAATGAAATCTTTTTACATATAGTATTGGAGTCGCAAGTCTCTAGTACAGTTATTACTAGAGATCGGATAATCGGTTGCATATTTACCTAAAGTTAATTTTTGGCTCACAAATTATGGAAGCGGCTTTTTAAAATACATTTTGTTAAATAAAAATCCCGGGAAAATACGGGACTGCAAATTTAACGTAGTGATATTGTTTGAAAATTACTAAATTAGCACGTGGTATTTATTTTTCAAAAGACCGAGACTCCGGATTCATTTATACAACTATGCATAGGTATTTACATGAAGTTTAGTTTCAGTTCCCCGTGCGATTTATGAATGTACGATTGAAGACGAAGATTAACATGAAGAGTGTTATACGAAAGTAGTGAGCTAGTTTGACTAAAACAATAATCAATTAAATAATTGAATAAAAAAACAGAAATGGTGAAAAATTTTAATTAACAAAACAATAAAAAGCCTTTTCCATACTTTGTCTTAAACTAACTTTAGGTAAATATGCATCCGATTATCCGATCTCTAGTTATTACGAACGCATCTATTGCTCTACGATTAGTTACTTATGAATACAATGTAACGTTGTAGAATTTGTAGGGAAACAACATTGATTCATTGAATGAACATCTGAGCCCCCGCCAAATCGAGCGCAAAGCAAACACTGCCGTACTATACTTTACTAGAACCATTTCGCCACATTTTCAGGCCCCTATTTGAGATCCTTTGGATAAGACCAGAACGCAGAAATTTTCGTCATCCAGTAAGCTATAATCACATACTTAAAATCCAAAATTTCAAGTCTACAGGTCATTTAGTTCCGAAGTTAAGCGAAAGCAAAGTTTCGCATTTATGACACACACTCACTCACTCGTGATCATCAAAATACAACTAGTACTTCCCATAACCTCAGAGAGCTGAAGTTTGATACAGAGAGGTTTATAGCCACATAAAGGGGAAACTATAAAAACTATAGTGTTTCTACAAAAAGAAGTGAAATCTACGTTCTCTAATTACGCCATCTTGGTTGGTGCATAGAAAACTTTTCCGTGTAGGAAGAGTGTTGCCATTTTGAAATGAAAATTTTTATTGGTAAGTTTAAAAGTTAGTTGTGAATCAAATTTATCTTCAGTTAAGGCGAAATACTTAGGTTTTCTTTGGGTATTTAGGGTTCATCAGTAAACATGCTGAGCGTTTTGTTAGCTACGAAAAAATTATTTAATTTTGTAAATTATATAACTTATATATTTATTTAATTAGGGACCATCTAAGGGTATATCAGACTGAGACTGTACCAGATTAGTCCGCTTAGTTGGGTACTTTCTTTTTAATGTGTTTGGAAAACAGTATTGTTTTCATAACTGTTTTCTGGATAGGCAATTAAATTACTGAGGTTTTTGTGAGGTTACAGATTTGCTGCGATTATTGCAAGATATCGCGGGTAAAATATTCATTGCTTGATGTAGATGTCCCCAAATTAATTAAATAATTTCTTTAGAAACGACAAAATTATACGGCTTAAGACATTAAACCAGAAGAATCTAGAAGAATCTATTTTCGAACTACCTGTTTCTCGTAGAAATGTAAAGCTAATTGGTGTAAGTGTAAGAAATATTTTTATTTTTTTGTTATCATTATTATCGTCAAATCTCTTTCTGTTGTACGAGTAATTTAATAAAGTATAATAAATCTATCGTGGCAACTTAACAGACTTACTACCTTGACTGAATGAAAACAAACTATGAAGCTTAGAACAAACTGGAGAGCCTATTGGAGAATCTCTATATTTAATTAAATCTGCAAGCATATTTAGGAATTGTATAAGAATTCTCAGAATTTTTTACATATATCATAGGATTGTATCGGAAGATAATACGTGCGAAGAACGAATCTTGTTAATCAAGCATATTCTTGCCTAGTCGTTGCCTTAAAAAATGTACCTCGAGTTTATAAAAGGCCAGCAGTTTTCTTAGAAAAGCAATGCATGCGATCCACTTCACAGATAAATTTCGGTCGGGGAGTCCTGAGCGTATCATTCCGCTTCCTTTGTTCCAACATCCAACGAGCACGGAACTAAATAAGCTATTTATTCTGTTCTGCTTTTGTGTCTATATAGATATCAATTCTGAACAGTCGCCGAAATGGATTCTGAATACGATGCAACTGGATCCAAGCCTTGGTAGGTCCTTCTTAAATAATTGTTCAGTTTTATCTGTGGAAAAACATTGTAAAGAAAACGGAACAAAGAGAAAATATTTCGTTTTTGTGTCTCGTCTGGTAAAAATTTTAACAAGAACGTGTGTGTTACTTTAATTTTTTATTTCATGAATCTGCCGTTCTAATTGCGTACCGAATTTATAATAACAATTGGGTCTGCACTCTGAACATAAATATTTGATATAGTCCTACTGTAACTTATAACTGTAAAATCAGAGTAAGATGCGTTGAATACATTGACGAGAACGAAGACTGATCTATGATTTGAGTTTATTGCTATATGCTGTTGGATACTTCCCCAAGTAGAAAAATTTTGGGCGGTATATTACTGCACTTGCCCGGTGCTTATTGTTAAAGAGCGCCGAAGCCTCGTTTGTTGCCAGGATGCACCGCAAGCAGGTGATGTTTTGAGGCTTGTATTCTGTCAGGAGTAGTTCGGAAACCTTTACAATAATTAATGCAACATAACAAAAATTACCTTTAAAAAAATACTTAATACTTAAATCATTAATACTTAATGATACGTTTAAGTGACAGTACAATGACAATATTTTGTACCTTCTAACAACTCCATTAAATCTTTGTTCTCTTTTGGATCTCATTCGTCATGTCGTGCTTTGCGTTCTAATTTTAATCTGACTTTTGATATACCACTTCGAAGTGCCGCTTTCTTTCATACTCTTTTTCGGCTTATGCCGTTCGATTATGTAACTTCCTCCCTGAGAGAGGAGAGCGCGAACGCTGGAGTCATTTAAGAATCAAGTCCGTGTTCACTTTCTGTCAAAGATTCTTTAACTTAAACTAGTTATTGCCTATTGCCCTTTCCAATTACTGCACCTATCCCCTATTTAAATCTCTTTTCAGTACTTTCCTGGTCCAAGGATGTCTGGATGAGATTGCTGTTTAGCAATAAGGACGCCTCTTGTACATTTGCTATTTGTTGTTTTCTTTTTACCCATGTGATTTTGATTATATTATGTTATGTTAAAAGGGTATCTGAAAACTCTGTTTTGCCTGACGGAATAGTTGGATGTCAATGGAAATTAACAAAGGAGTATGCCCATTCGTAGTATCACCTTTACTCGTCCTTGTGCCTTGACCAAACTAATACCAAAATATAAGTAACAATTTTTAACAAAACTCTGCAATATACCAACCCGAAACTTCGCCGGAGATAAATCCACATAATAATTAGTAATTATTTCACTTCCATTTCATTCGCCGTGTATTTATTTGATGATATTCTAACTTCATTGATAAATAGTCTCTTCGGTATTGCCATATATTAACGATCGGATCGATTGGTCAAAAATATTCGATACATTCTACTGTCCTCTCGTGAAAGGGTAAAAGGAATACCAAAACAGTTAATTTTCTTTAGTCTTTTTTCTGCTTTCTCTAATATTTTAGTCATTATTCTGCTATTTGTAACGAAGACGAATCCGCCAATTAGATAAATTAATCCAGCCATTTTTGAATTTATTTTATGTAAAACAAAGATGTTTTTTTATGTAACTATATAGAATATGCATTACTATTACAAAACTAAGATTCCAATCTATGATCTGTCTATACATAAATATACATGGTTTTACATACTCATCAAGCTGATCTCAGAAATATTAGCTTGTATGTACATCATGTGCCATAGAGGTAGCGTAATGAAAAACTGATAATGCGCAATTGTTTAGGAATCACAATAGATAGGTCGAGTGTATATTGATCAATATCTGCTACTTTATAATTTATAACCAATTTAATTTAGTAATATTAACATTAAGTCATTTAATCAATTTAAATTAAACGTGCGATTTATTATAATCGAGTAATAATTTTCACAGTGGTGAAAATTATTATTTTCACCACTGTCTACTATACTAAATACCTAACATTTGTAGATTTCACAAAGCAAAGGATTTAAGCAAAAGCATAAGACAATATTCTGCTTTAAGAGTTTCTTTATACAGATAGCTAACATCAATGTTGCTAAAACAATTATTTTTAAATTAATAATTATTTTATATTAATTATTGGATAGTTGTAATATTTATTGGATAAGATAGACTTAATCATTTTATAGTTTAAATCTTCTACAGTTAAATAGGTATTATCAAAAATGATGATAGGAGAAATTCGTAATTTGAAAGTCTTTGGTATTTAATTTCTATTTTACCCGTCGAAATAGAGTCAAATAGTTTTTAATAATTGAATATATAGTTAAAAATCTACAATATATCATAAAAATCATTATGGTACAAAATCATTTTTGGCGATACTAAAGTCCATACTACAATGGGCATTCTCCTTATGTTAATTTCCATTGACAATTAATTCCATTCCATTGACAATTTAATGCCCATCATCTAGAATGGCTCAGTTCTCGGTCCACTGACTACGCAGGAAGGTGTGCTCACGAATTTTCTCTGGCCTATGGTTTCTCGCAACTGGTCAATTCTCCTACAAGAATACCAGACATTGAGAACCATACAAGCTCTTTACTGGATCTTCTGCTGACCACACGTCCGGAAGGATATTCTGTCTCAGTGGATGCACCTCTCGGCGGCTCTCCGACCACTGTCTCGTCCGGACCAAAGTCGCATGCGCGCGGTCAGATCCACCTAGGCCATCTTGTTTGCGTCGTATGTGGCAATACAGGTCAGCAGATTGGGATGGATTGCGAGAATTCTATGCATCGTACCCGTGGAGGCAACTATGCTTCACATCAGATGATCCTGACATCTGCGCAGCTGCTGTCTCTGAGACGATCCTGGTGGGTATGGAGTATTTTATTCCTAACGCACTAGTAACTGCGGGGGCAAAAAAACGACCGTGGTTTAATCGGTCTTGTAAGGATGCTTTGTTTCTTAAGCAATCTGCTTACGAGGCTTGGACTACGGCTCGTAGAACACATGACCCCAATGCAACTGATGTGAAACGTAAGTACAATGCGGCCTCGAGAGCCAGTAAGAAGATTATTGCCAGAGCGAAATTCGACTTCGTCGGCAGAATTGGCGAGCGGCTAGCAAGCTACCCTTCGGGTAGTCGTGCTTTCTGGTCGCTGGCCAAAGCTGCCGAAGGAAACTTTTGTCGGTCGTCCTTACCACCACTCCGAAATGCCAGTAACAACTTGGCCCATAGTGCTAAAGAGAAAGCCGATATCTTGGGTAAACTCTTTGCCTCAAACTCGACTATGATCGACGATGGGAACGCCACGCCACCTACCATCCGCGGTGTGGTTACTCCATGCCGGAAATCCGGATAACACAAAAGGAAGTCCGGCGGGAGCTACTTTCTCTCGACGTTCAGAAATCGAGTGGGCCAGACGGTATACCGGCAGTGGTGTTAAAACAGTGCGCTCCAGAGTTGTGTCCTGTACTAACGCGACTTTTCATGCTTTCCTACCATTTAGGGCAGGTACCGTCTTCATGGAAGATGGCAAATGTACACCCGGTGCCCAAAAAGGGCGATAGATCAGACCCATCGAATTACAGGCCTATTGCTATAACCTCCCTTCTCTCAAAGGTGATGGAGCGTGTGATCAACATTAAGCTCCTTAGATACCTAGAAGAACACGATATGATCAGCGACCGCCAATACGGCTTTCGCCACGGTCGCTCGACTGGTGATCTTCTAGTGTATCTCACCCACCGTTGGGCATCTGCCATTGAGACTCGAGGTGAGGTATTGGCAGTTAGCCTGGATATAGCGAAGGCGTTCGATCGGGTCTGGCACCGGGGTCTTCTATCGAAGTTGCCATCTTACGGACTCCCCGAGGGGTTATGCAAATGGATTGCTAGCTTTTTATCCGGGAGGAGCATTAGAGCCGTAGTTGACGGCAGCTGCTCTGAAACTCGGATAATTAATGCTGGCGTCCCACAAGGCTCTGTGCTATCTCCAACACTGTTTCTGCTGCATATCAATGATATGCTGTCGCTTGGCGGCATCCATTGCTATGCGGACGACAGCACTGGAGATGCTGTTTACACGGGCCGTGCAAATACCCCTCGTTCCATTGTGGAGGAAAGTCGTGAACAACTTGTGTCTGAAATCGAGAGTACACTAACCAGAGTCTCCGATTGGGGGCGGGACAATTTAGTCCGATTTAACCCCTCTAAGACACAAGTTTGTGCGTTCACCGCTAAAAAAGCCCCATTCACTGTAGCCCCACAATTCCAGAACACAACCTTGAACATCTCGAAGAGTATTGGGATCCTCGGTGTCAACATCTCCAGTGACGTTCAATTCCGAAGTCACTTAGATGACAAGGTCAAGTTGGCTTCTAAAAAACTAGGTGTGCTTAACAGAGCTAAGCGGTACTTCCTTCCGAGGCAACGACTGCTATTATACAAATCGCAAGTCAGGCCCCATATGGAGTACTGCTGTCACCTGTGGGCGGGAGCACCTCGATACCAACTTGATCCTTTTGATTCGGTCCAAAGACGCGCTGAGCGTATCGTTGACGATCCCATACTCACATGCGGTATTGAGCCCTTAAGTCTGAGAAGAGACTGTGCCTCTTTGTGTGTTTTCTATCGCTTATACAACGGGTTGTGTTCCAAAGAATTGTTCGACATGATGCCCACGGCCACATTCTACCATCGCACCGCTCGCCATCGGCAGGGTGTTCATCCTCACATACTGGAGCCTAAATGGTCACGCACAGTGCGGTTTCAACGTAATTTCCTTCCGCGCACGCTCCGATTGTGGAACGAGCTCCCTGCTGAGGCTTTCCCGGGGGATTACAGTATGGGGTTCTTCAAAAAGGGAGTAAATAGGTTTTTAAAAAGGTCGGCAAAGCGTTTGTGATGCCCCTGGTGTTGCAAGCGTCCATAGGCGACGGTGACTGCTTACCATCAGGCAGGCCGTAAGCCTTTTTGCTACCGTTGTAGTATAAAAAAAAAAAAAAAAAAAAAAAAAAGACAATGTCTTTCACCAATATAATATATCAATGCAGACATTAATGAAATAGCCATAAAGTTTACACATTATTCTATAATTACTTTCAAAGCTCGCCTTTTGGGTTGACTTATTCCCCACACCCTCCGAACATAGAATATTGGACCATAAAATCCACGCGGTCTCTGAGCGTACAGCGCTAACCGCCGGCATTGATGATATAACAGAATTTGCTGTTACCAAACGTGCTCTTTGAATTTTGACGCATTCTAAATATGATTTAAATTTCCATTTAGTTAAAGCTTATTTACAGTGTAATAAGTCAATGGTTATTATTTTAAGCGTCAATTGTGAATAACATTATGTAATAATTCAACAATTAAGCAACGCATAAAAGACTAGCTAATTTTGAATATTAATTAAGTGTTAACACAAATTCATATCACCGTTAATATACACACCTAACAAAACATCCGAGCGGGTTTGTTGTTTCAGTTCTACTAATGAACTGGTGGGATAGGTATATAAATATTTTAGAACGAGCTAATTTCTATTGAAGAAACATGTAATATAGTTACTAGAAACACAAAAGGCATTTCCATCATACTAATAAAATATACATACCCACTTCAAAGCAAACATTGAAAATTTGGCATTTCCTGACCCGCTTCCTGAAGGGCGCGAGAAGTGCTATTATAACGGCGGTCATTTTTCACCCTAGCAAAATGGCATCCCACCGTAATACCTCTATGACAAGTACAATTTGTTTCTCGTGGCTGATTCGCATCTGACCGTGGGAATGTTTGATCTAGAGTGATAGTCTTGTTTGTTTCATATTTTGCATTTCAATTATAAACGTACCTTTTTAGGTAACAAATTATCATATTGATGTCAATATGACATTAATAAAATATATCTTCTTGTAACGTTGTTTTTTTACACACAGTTCATGATTGGCATATAAATGCTTAATCCATAATTCCATAACATTAGTACATTGTTTTCCTATTGATGCAATTGACAAATAATTTGTTATTATTGTACATGAAAGGTAGATTGACATTGACATTTGCCCTCACATATTACCGACGCGGTTAGCAAAAGGGATGCACCTACATTCAGACACTTCTTTCTGTACTGGATGATTGAGACAGGGCAATATATAAATCTGTCTTACTTAATTAACGGATTATTAATAGTGGCAAGTAGATGTTAGTATGCTTTGCATTCCTAAAGGAATGCAGCTGTAATTCTTGAAAGAATTTGAATTGATTTTAATGTTGAGTTGAGTCTGTGAATAGATAATTCAGCTTGAACTCGTATCTGTGTAGGTCATAGGATATATATTTGATAGGAACATTTAAGATAATATTCAGATTTTTAAATATCGTAATTAAAGCACCTAAAATATAAAATAGGTTTATTTTGTATGAATATATTTATTTGTTATGTCTCATTGAATCTCTTATGAGTACATCTCCTTCCGAAGGGCAATTAGATCCGGGAGTCTATGTTTCATTCTTTAGTCTATGGCTGAATGCTATTGTATTATTGTATGCAACCGTTTGTCAATGCATTCTTTGTCTTGTTGGTCACGATGGTGGTAGGACGCACTGTGACTCTGAACTTTGAGAAATGGAGATCAGCCCGCTTCAAGTTTTTTTTCTTTGATTGAAAATTAATTAGTTTATTCTTTTTTATCACCCAAATGGGGTGCACTTTTCTTTTTCTGTAAAAATCTCGTTTTTAACCCCGCTAAAAAACGGTAAATGTAATTGTGTAAAACTGGAAGCAAAACGCATTACGAAAACAAAACGCAACACGATTATCAGTACTACAAATAAGAAAAATGTATTAATCGATTAAGTGAAATTGATTTTTTGTGAATATTATTAAATATTTTGAATCTTTAGATTTATGTAATGCAAATAGTAGCACAGTGTCTTCTTACATACATACATACATACACTCCCGCCTTTTTCCCACGGGGGTAGGCAGAAATTACGTCTTTCCACTTGCTACGGTCTTTTCAGTGTCTTCTTAATGCAAAAAAAATTGGTTTAGACTATACTTTGACTGATATCGAAGAATTATCTTTCTCTTCGATTTTGAGTACATAATTATACGTTACTAGCGGACCCGACAGACTTCGTCCTGTCAAAAAGATTTGTAAAGTGGCAGTTTTTTGTTCCTATTTATATGATGACATTAAATTTGTTTGACAGAACTAACGTCACTTTTTTGTCTTGCCAAAGGTTCAAACTGGCTTTTAAGTATTAATACAAATTGTTTTGTATAAAAATGTTGACTTTACACTTTTTCAAAATTTATTTTTTTATTTTATCTACGTACAAACCTTCTCTAGACTTCTACGAATAATTCAAGATCAAAATTAGCCAAATCGGTAAAGGCATTGTTGAGTTATGCGCTTATCAACACATTTTGCGATTCCTAGCTGACCCGGTGAACTTCGTACCGCCTTATTATTGGAGGCATATTTAGTAAGTCACAAACACACGACACAATACTTTTTTAATTTTATTGAAATTTGTTGCTTTTAGATTTTTAGGAATATTAAAGAATTATAGTATAGGTGCACAGCAAAGAGGCGTTTACATTTCAAGTGACATTTTACCATAGACAATAGGTTGGCACCCATCAAATATGTCAACACATTAATTATTTTTATATTTTGAAATTTAAATACTCGATGTTATAAGCAAAGTTGATATTATGTTGTCGATTCAAAAGTCTTGTTTTAATGCGTTCTTCAATTCGAGTGGAACTGAGAGTACAAATACCGTCAAATGTTTGACAGAAAGTAAGTGATCAACTTTTATATGGGAAAATGAAATTGTCGTCTTACTCTATCTTACTCGCAATTTTTCCTTATTTGCTCACCGTTTAGACCTACCCTGGACTACGACAAACATTTTAAAACCAAAATCAGCTCAATCGGCCCAGCCGTTCTCGAGTTTTAGCGAGACTAACGAACAGCAATTGATTTATATATATATAGATTATTATTGATAAGTTAGATATGCAGAAAGTAACTAATATAATTTTGATGCATTATCTACATATTCCAATGTCTAATATTTTTGTTGCTGTTTGCTACGTGTTCTGTAACTCATATTCATTCTTAGTAAAGTGTTTTGAAAAAGTCTATAAACATAACCTCACTTTTTGTATTCAAAACATTATAACTATTGAATGACAACTTAATAATTGATTCCTTGTTTTGTTAGTGGCTTTCCAGAAAATTATCATTATTTCGACATATATGTTCCATTACAGTACGTGATAAAAAATGAGTGTACGAAACTCCCATACAAGCTTGCCGTTCTCCTTTATTGACATCGGCGATCTCCCTCACGTGAGTTTCTCAAGAAATGTTGGCGCATTAATCATTCAAACCACTTAGATATTCGAAAGTCCATCATATATTCATTGTGAGTACTTTCACTTCGTACACTATAGATTTCGACACACAGTAGCGAGCAGATCGGAAACAAAATATCGTGGGAGTTGACACCTTAGACATTCAAACCGCGTATCAGTATTGAGTCGTAAAGGAAATAGTTATTTTTGATTTGCACGTATTATATAAGGATAAGTTACAAGCAATGATGATTGTCATGAAACGGACCTAATTTCTATTGTTTGTTTTTTATACTTTTATGGCACTTTTCGATTTCGATGGTTTTTTGGTTGTCATGGTGATATTTGAGTTGTTATATTTTTTACGTACAGAATTATAAGGTGCAATGAAATGCCGTCGCCTTTTATTTATCTATAACCAAGATTTATCATTTACAAAGTGGTGTCAGAAGTGGGATACGAACCCACGCCCACAACAGAAAATGGACGCCTGTGATGAGCCAGACGATCTTCAGGCAAATCACCCATAGGAGGTCTCAATGTAGGTTTTTTACGTACAGAATTATAAGGTGCAATGAAATGCCGTCGCCTTTTATTTACATATAACCAAGATTTATCATTTACAATGATTTATATGAAATAACATAAATATCGCACTAGGGTGTCAATACTGAGGCGTCCAAATTCGATTAATTGCCGTAATTTTATTTAGTTAGCCCCCATCAAACATATACCTTAACAAACATATAGACCCCGTCATTTATATACCCGGTGCCGTAACGTACTGAGTCGAATCTCACCCCTCACGATAGCCACGCGCTAAAGGAGATAATTTTTTTAGGCCCACTAGAAAACGGCAACGTTTATTGATATTACTGAACTCTAAAATATCAATTTATTATTAAAAGCAATTGCACGATATTATGGGTAAAAATGAAACGGAATAATAAAATCAATTAATTAAACTTAGTAATGACTTTTGACATTTGAGGTAAAGGAACTAACGTTTTTAAATCAAAATGAAAGATGATTTAATATATATACAAATAATATATAAATATAATAATAGATAAAGGATAGTGTATTATTTCTTTTTTATTTTATTTAAAAGTATTGAACTCTCAAAAATTATTTTAATACTATTTTAGATTATTTTAACTGTTAGTTCGTCAGTCCAGTATCGTCGAGAAACGGAACGCGTCATTTTTGACAGCGACAGAATGGTAGCTACACTGACATCCAATTGACATCGGTTTGTTTTCAACCGAATTCTGTGTTTACGTTTCCAACGGCTTGATTTCGTTTTCTTTTCCGTATCCAGTATTTAGAATGCAAAAAAATAATACGATTTTGGGCGTTTGGTAGTGGCCAAAGAAGATTGTATTTTTCAAGAATAAAAAAGTGTTAAATAGCATTTACGTAAAAAACAATTTGAATACAAATCAATATAAAACTACTAACTTTTAGGTTATTTAATCATCATGTTTTTATTGATTTCTCATTATTTCCGTTAGATAAAACCAAGCTAATGATCCTTATAATATCTAGGATTGATAAGAAATTATTTAACGTATGTCTCATTAATAAACGTTACATTTTGTAGTGGGCCTATTCTCCATACAAGAAAAAATTATCTCCTTTGCCTCGACTCCATTTCGTTGGATCCTAACGACCCGAAATGGCACTGGATTTGGTAGTAGGCAAGGCGTGGTAACGTAAGATCTCATGCCTTCCTACACACTCAAGGTAGAGCTGAATATACCCATCTGTGGCATAGGTCAGTCCAAAAAGAAATACTTTTTTGGTGTAGCTAGAGTATGAAGACGTCCTTCATCGTGTTGAATCAATGTCTGGCTTAAGCAACGTTATCTCTTCCCGATCCGAAAATATAATCGAAAATATAAGTTGGTACATGAGAAACAGGTCAGTTTTTATATATCACACAAAATGAATATGCACCATCGTATAAACATAGTAAAACATATTTGGTTACAGTATATAGAACACAAGTACGAGATGTTTTCTCACGATAGGGTAGGTAAACAGGTATATAATATCCAAATATTGTTTATCTATTATCACGCTATTAATCCTCTATAAAAGAACCTATAACAGTTAGCTTATTGCCAACATTAAAACACTCAATGATATTATGATCATTATATCATTCAAACGCGTAATATTATGAATTTCAAAAAAAGAACATTCTGATGCAATGACATTTTCACCACCAGATCGCAAAAATTTTGAAAAAGGAACAATAAATTGTATACTAATTCGTAATTTCGGATTCTCGTCTTATCGTATTATTTCCCGCCATTTTTTCACTCGAATATTGGAAATCGCAAACAAACAATTACTGTGTGCGTTGTTTACAAAAATTGTGATTCTAGCTTTAATGACACACCACCAGATATTTCTAAATAAAAATATACCAGGTATTTCTAAATAAAAATAATAAATGTTCAAGTGAATTTCAATAATTGTACGATCCAAAATGTAAATAATTATTACAATAAATAATTCTTTTACTTATTAAGGTTTGTTTATTTTACATGCTTCGCAATTAGACTTTTCTTGAATTTACATAGTTCTTACAACACTGTACAACACCCAATGGTATGAGAATCTTTTATAAAGGATTCACACCATGATTGTAGATAAAGTCTCGTATGCAACTGTTATAATTAGGTATTAAAACACTCATATGATACTATTCTGACACTAATAACCCTGATTATACAACAGTTGCATAAATAACTATTATTTAACTAAACCGAAAAAAAATTTTTTTTCAATAACGTATCATGTATTTCATTTGAGAATGCAAAATTGACTCCAAGATTTTCGTAATTTTATTTCAAAGAACTTAAAGTGTTGTAGACAATCAATTTATTGGAAGAAGGCAATCATTACTCGACACAAAATTGTATCATGTTATGTGAATTATTAGTATTATTTTGATTGAACGCAGCTTACATTCATTTAATATAATATCATTTTGCAGTACAATGAAATGCACATTTTAATTTAAGACATTTTACTGCATAGTGCTTATATTAAGTCATATTGAGTCAATATATTTTTTTTTACCGTGTATGTTTCTTTTTTGTTCACTTAAGTTATTTAATTGGTATATTTTGAATAGTTCCATTAAACAATTTACATTAGATCAAAACTTGACATGAACAGAAGGAGTAATGATAGTAAAATGAAAAAGTACAAATATCTATCATAAACAATATAGAATACAAAATATTCGATTGGTATAAAGCTCGGCAACAGACTTACTTATATAAAAATATTTCATTTATTCAATCAAATGAATCTTGGTAAAGTCGGACGTTGTTTAGAATTCAACAGGCTATCAAACTTTCACTATCGCGTGTTGGCACTCTGCCTGGATTTAAAAATAAATGTGTCCAGATGGTGGACGTAATTGTCGCCGGGGAACCCTAATATGAAGGGACGTCATTTCTCACAAATTGTTTCTTTATACTCGCCGTCTTAATAGCGACAGCTTTTTTTTGTTCGTCGCTCGAGTCTGTCCTGCTCGCCCGCGAACACTTTAATTTAATGGGCAGATGTGGAAAATTCTCTTGGTTTTTGATTTTCTTGTTACTGTCGCTGACGGCACCATGAAAATGCTGTGTCGAGTTTAAGATTAAATAACGCAAACATTTCATTGAGATCTATAGTGATAAACTTATTTCGTTTTCTTTTAGTAACATCGTTTCTTGAGTGCAGTCTCTAATATATAATCTCACACGTACATAAACCCGGAACAATTTTTCGGTCATACAAAATGTCTGCGGGAATCGAACACGCGACCCGTTGTGTAGTATCTGACCGCTGGACCGCGGTAACTTTCACTTCTTCTCCTTCTGAACCTTCAAGCAGACTCTTTAGATAACTACTTATATATATATATATATATATATATATATATATATATATATATATATACTATAAATTAAATCTTTAGAGTTGCTTAAATAGCTTCATACTAAGACACAATAAAGTTATTTATTACACATTACTTTGAGAAACCATTTCATTTTTTATATTTTACATGACCGAGTACTACTTGACTTTCAATTTCTGTGGTGGTAATAAAAACTCGGTTGAAAGTGAGGCTTATTTACTTTGCTCTTGAATAATTATGTAACTAACTACTTGTATAAGTATTTTTATACAGGTTCTCCCGAAACTTTATATAAAGCTGCAGCCAAGAGATGAGCATTTCGAGAAAGACTCAAATAGCCTCTTATTTTTATTATAAATGATGTGAAAGATTAGACATATGTAGGGTTTTTTTTAATAAATCCATATGATTATATTACTTACAATCTTATTATTAAAATACGTCCTTTCAGCATCGATCAAATTAAATTGAAATGTCGTACTTATGTCTTGAATTTTATAAATTAATATTTTATTCACATTATGGTACAGTAAAAATTCTCGATTTTTCGAGATAATTTAATAAAACAATAATGAATAGTTAATATACAATTTATTCTTTACGCTAACATCTGAAATTGCCAAACAAATTAAGGTTTTCGTTTTGTTGCCTTTAAACTAGTTACATAGATTTGTGACTCGACCTGAATTCTTCCCGCATTAAATATAACGTAAATTTTCTTTGGAAAATGTCTTCATTTTATTATTATCCTGTAATAGTTTAATCTCTAGTGAACACTTTTATTATTGGCTATAATCTTAGCTAAGTTTTGTCTTCGTCTTCCAAACAACTTAAGGTTTTCCAATTGTCGTCTTTAAAACATATATTTATGATCAGACCTGAATTCTTCCCGAATTAAATATAACGTAACTTTTCTTTGGAAAATGCTTATATTTTATTATTATTCTGTAATAGTTTAATCTCTAGTGAACACTGTTATTATTGGCTATAACTTAGCTAAGTTTTGTCTTCGTCTTCCAAACAACTTAAGGTTTTCGATTTAAAACATAGATAAATGTCCGGACCTAAATTCTTCCTGAATTAAATATAACGTCTATGGTTGACTTGTATATATAAGGAATGAACAAATATTGTAAAAATAAATGTCTTTGCATTTATTAGTTTCCGTGGTTCTCACAAAAACGCTCCATACTAAAATACACTGCAATAAATACATACATACATACATACACTCACGCCTTTTTCCCACGGGGGTAGGCAGAGATTACGTCTTTCCACTTGCTACGGTCTGGAATACACTGCAATGTTTGGTTGCAAATGCTGTATTTGTGTATCTGTACATATTTCTGTGTAGAATGCGAGCATTAACGCTCGCACTGCCTTAAACATGGTTTTTAATATATATATATTTTTATAACTATCAAAAATATTTATATATTTAAAATTTACTCGTATGTACGTCTCCATTACCCTAGAACCCATAACTCAAGAATTACAGTTCTTACTTTCAGATTGGCTAATTGATGTAGTGTATGAAATAGTTCTTCATTTTAATTAGTATTTATTTATATTAAAAATAAAAACTTTTGTAAAACAGTGATGGTAGGTGGTAAAACGGAGGGAAAGAGCTAGAGACTAATAGACCACAATTAGAACTCGAACCAACGCTCTATTTTGTTTGCGAGAGTTTCATAGACTTTTTATCTCGAGCCGTGGATGTATATGCCACATTCCCTCTAACAACAGCGGCTCGTGAAGAAAGCATAAATAAATAAATCATGAATCAAAGCGGCGATACAAATATGCAATGTAATTCATTCTGACACCGCGAGGGGTGCTATGGTAATTGTATTCGTGCTCCAGGTGAAAGAAAAAATACATTTGTATGATTTGTATCGGAAATAAAATGTTGGCCCGCCGAACCATCGTGTAATTCGTTTATGATTCATATTTTTTTCCACTCCGTAAACGACCTTATTTTTATTTTTTAATCTCTTTAAGCCTTACACCATAATGGTTTCACCGGCTGTCTTATCTGTTCATAATGAGTATTTGTTTCCATTTTTTAAAATTAGAACTGTTGTTTTTTGTGGAATTCATATTAATTAGGGTTGGTGCAGTCGTTAAATTTAATGTTAATACTAAAATAACTTTCTCATAAGTCCGCGACTAGTGAATTTATGTATTTTTGTCAGCTGTAACTATAGGTTATATGAAATCCAAATTTAAAAGTTAAAAAAAAGTTCTAAATGTCCACGTTGTCTTCAAACGACAAATCTTAAACTAAACCATATAGACGCTATTGTAGATATAAGTATATAAGATTTAAAAAAAAAAGTTATAACAAAATGTTGTATAGCTAGCTTTCTGCCCGCGGCTTCGTCCGCGTGTATTTCGGGATTGGGTCTATAGAGGATTAAGGGTCATAGCTTTTGCCCACGGCTACATATGCGCGGAAGTCGGTTTATGGCGCGAAGGTTTTATCGCGCTTGCTGTGGGACTATACGTTTTACCGAGATAAAAAATACCGCAAAACCTTGCTCAAGAATCACTCTATCAGTTGATGGAAACTGCATGAAAATCTGTGCAGTAGTTTTTGAGCGATGCCTTTATTCCGCCTCCCGTGGGATTTGTCGGTTTTTCCGGGATACATCATAGCCACGAACCTTCTTCAAGAATCACTATCTATTGATGAAAACTGCAGGAAAATCCGAACAGTAGTTTTTGAATAGTCTTTATAGCGCATCCTACGGGATCTGTCGGCTTTCTGGGATAAAAATAGCCTAAAACTTTCCTCGAGAATCACATCGTCTATTAATGAACGAAATATGAAAAAAATGCAGCAGTTTTTGAGCGAAGCCTTTATTGCGCATTCCGTGGGATCTGTCAATTCTTTCAGGACAAAAAGTACCCTATTATTTAATCCGGACTTTTACCTTTACGTCTGCAAAATTTCAAAGCAATCGGTTCAGTAGTTACGGCGTGAAAGCGGAACAAACAAACAAACAAACTCACTTTCCGATTTATAATATTAGTAAGGATTTACTTTCTTCAGAGCCCATTAAATATGAGCCTGACAAGATTCTAGTGTCTAAAATCTATTCTAACTTGTAACTATGTAGGAGCTTATCCTACATAGTTAGAACCTTTAACATATAAGACAGAACTGTTAGATATACTATTGCGAAGATGTACGGAACCTTTTCTGGTTGGTTACCCTTTCATCTTTAATTATCCCCTCGCAAGAAATTAGATCGAATTAACCGTCGTATAAGACTTGAGCACAGTTATAGCAAAGACAATAATATCATAAGGAGATATACAACGTGTTTCATCAATATGCTATCAAGGTAAACCGTATCTCTATCTCTCTATCGTTACGAAGATATAATTGTATAAATAGATAACAAATTTATAGCCGATTTCGTTCATAGGTTCATATAAATTAGACTGTACCATATCGTGACTTATTTATTGTAATGCGACAACAAACATGTCGCTGTATCTTAAAAAGTAACATACAAGTTCACTGTTACTTCTACAATATTTCTCAGCTAGCAATAGTACTAGCTAGTAGCTAGTAATTTTAGCACTAACGACAGTAATGTACTTTTGATATATGTAGATGCATATATATAAGTTTCTTTCCCACGTCGGTATATAGGCAGATCACAGTTATGAACTTGCTTCGAACCAAAACTAGTTCTCTAGGCACTTCGTCTTTTATTAATACTTCAATTCACAGTCGTTGTTTTTGTTACTCCCGATGTAGCCTTCTGTTAATATATCACCTATTTTGTGATATGTACCATCTTAATATATGTATTGTAAGAAGATCCACGCTATTATTAAGAGAACGACGTAACTTTTTACAAGATGCTTAAGGCTCTGACTTAATATGCAAAAGAAAGTCAACTAATATTTAATAGAAAGCTATAGAGGGTAATTTGAAAAACATGTGTTCACTCGTCAACTAAGTAAATGAGAAGTGAAGTCGCCACGAAGCCTTTGACCTCGAGAGCGCTCGGATAAATTCGGTTGCTGTCGCTCGAACGCTACATAGCACACGTAGCGCCATCTGCTTTTCGTCAACGATAACATGCGAAAATGTCGGACAGCAATGCCGCTTTTATACCCTCCGTAAGCACATTTTTTTCGTATCTTCTACAGTATAATAAAAAAGTATAAAACACGAAATACACTTTACAATCAAAAAAATTATTTGCTTTCGAAGTAGTGGTGACCGGAGTCTCTTCCATAGCCCGGTTTTTATAACCACCAAAATCGAAATGCAATAGTCCACAAACGTTTTGACCACTAATGACAATAGTTCCTGTGCATCTAACTGGCTGTAGCCTTTAGCTGCATTTTTCATAGAGATTACATCTATTTGGTATACTCCACGCACGATTTCATTAAATGTCGCTTAAATGGCCTTTACGGGGATACAAATCCCCGCGCACGCCTTAAAAGACCATGTCTTATAAAGACACGTGACATAAGCGAAAATAATAGTAATAGTTGGTACACTCCACGCACGCTTTCATTAAATGTCGCTTAAATGGCCTTTACGCGTTGGATCTGTATCCCCGCGCACGCCTTAAAGGACCGTGTCTTATAAAGACACGTGATGTAAGCGAAAATAATAATAATAGTTGGTACACTCCACGCATGCTTTCATTAAATGTCGCTTAAATGGCCTTTACGCGTTGGATCTGTATCCCCGCGTACGCCTTAAAGGACCGTGTCTTATAAAGACACGTGACATAAGCGAAAATAATAATAATAGTTGGTACACTCCACGTACGCTTTCATTAAATGTCGCTTAAATGGCCTTTACGCGTTGGGTCTGTATCCCCGCGCACGCCTTAAAGGACCGTGTCTTATAAAGACACGTGACATAAGCGAAAATAATAATAATAGTTGGTACACTCCACGTACGCTTTCATTAAATGTCGCTTAAATGGCCTTTACGCGTTGGGTCTGTATCCCCGCGCACGCCTTAAAGGACTGTGTCTTATAAAGACACGTGACATAAGCGAAAATAATAAACTCCTTTATTCGGCACAGGCACAATGTACTATTCATATTACAATACAAGTTACTTTAAAATAATTGTGTTAAGCGTGCCTGAGCCGAAAGGGTCAGCATCTCAGCATGTGCAGGATGTCAGACAGGGTTTCAGCTGGCACCCATAGTGGGCCACGGTCGTGTGTAAGGAAGAAAATATACATGTACATATAATAAATAGATGTCTGCATGTAAAGAAATATTCCTTATTAATGTGGGTTCATATGGCTACTGGCACCTGGACACCGAGGCTATGTACTAATCAAAGTGAGCTATTATGTTTAAACGAAAGATTAATTTTGTAATCATACGTAATATGTGATTAGGCGTTATTATATTGATGTTTAAAGTAAAAATTGATTTCTAAATCTATACTAATATTATAAAGAAGTAAAGTTTGTGTGTTTGTAAATTGTAAGAGGTAATATCGGGATCTACTGAACCGATTTTAAAAATTCTTTCACCAATAGAAAGCCACATTATTGCGGAGTGTCATCATCATCATCATCGTCATCATCATTATCGATTTTAAAAATTCTTTCACCAATAGCAAGCCACATTATTTTTGAGTGTCATCATCATCATCATCATCATCATCATCATCATCATCATCATCATCATCAGCGGACGGCGCGCGATGGCTTCGGGTTAATTCAGTTCGCTTTCGTGCTCGCTTCGGGGATTATCAATATTATGCCCAACGAAGTGGGCGCGGGTCAGCTAGTAATAAATAAATTTAGTATATTGCATAGAATTAAATAAACGATTTATCTAGATTAATTTTTCTTAAATGATCGATAAGAGTTACTGACTATTTAGTTAAAGTACGAATATAAATTGACAACTTACAAACTACGAGTATTGCACTTAATCCATTTAACGAAACAATATATTGTGTATACGTTTGAGAAATAATAAAACTGCAATAATACAAATAAACCTCGTCACTGTTGTTTGATAATCATTTATTGCTATTTACCTCAGACATTCCTCATTGAATCGTTTCCATTTAGAATAACCTTTTCATCTACTTACCTGGAACAAAGTAAAAAGTAATATTTATGAAATTGGTCACTTATTTTTTTAACTGACAATAAATGTTTTTTTAACGAAGAGCATGTTACGAATGCTTATAGCTGTAGAAATAATTGGTGTAGCTTTACATGGAAAACGTGGCTAACACTCTCTAGAGAACCCAGGACATCTGTCGTATTAAGGAATAAAGTTTAATTCGCACCAAAAGTTTAATTGTAGATACTTATACTGTAAACGCCGGCAGAACCACTTTAATTGTGTCCGATTTTATAAACTTACTAATATGAATTTCTCTATTGAATATCATATATCATTAACTAGCGACCCGCCCCGGCTTCGCACGGGTGCAGTGAAAAAATGGTTATGGTGGGTTATCCCTAAGAGATAGACATATACCATCGCGGACTTTTTTGTGGATTTTTGTAAGTTGTACAATACTGTAGTACATTATTTTGGTCTATCTCGTAGGGTTCAGCCAGCGTTTGCAATATAAGCGCAAAAAACGTGCTTATTTACGACATCACATTAGAAACCTTTAAATTTATCAGTGTTTCTCTACTATATTATGCATTTATTATACATACAAACCTTCCTTAAGAATCACTCTATCTATTAAAAAAAACCGCGTCAAAATCCGTTGCGTAGTTTTAAAGATCTAAGCATACATACGGACATACAGCGAAAGCGACTTTGTTTTATACTATGTATTGATGTAACATATCATTAATGTAACATTGTCATATAACATTGGAGTCATGGAGTCTAGGAAAAGCTCTCATGTGAACATGCGTGGACACCTTGTCCCACAGACGGCCAATAGCTGTCTTTACTATCCATTCTAACCATAGGGCCCTTATGGCCAAAGCTGAGTTTAGTCGGTAGGTCACGTGGTCAGACCACTCTGCTGGTATGAAGTCTAACATAACCACCGTGACACTTGCCATTGCGGTGGTATCCTTGGCATGGTTCGTGCTCCTTGTGAGGATTCTTTCTCCTGACCTCCTTCTCCTGAGAGAAAAAAAAAACTTTCTAGATTGAGGCTACTCTAGGCTTTTATTTGATACTGCGAAGCTGCGTGTGCAGCTGGTTAGTGCGCATGTTCTCCGTCTGGGGATTGTCCAAGTGTTCTCGGACAATCCCCTCCTTGGTGTTAGCTCAACTAAAAATTCTAGGTCGAGCTGGCCCCGGGGCAGGAGTGGAGTGGGCATGACAGTGGAGTTGCGAAGCGGATCCTACCATGTGCCCCGGATGGACTCGGAGAACACCGGGGGGTTTTAGTGGGTAGGCCGGTCCTCTTAGACCGCAGTGCCGCACACACGACCGCGCCTTGCCAGCGCGGCGTCATCGTGCATAAGGAGCATTTCCCCTCGCAAAAAAAGACTTTTATTCATCGATATATATGTACTACGTACTAGATTCGCCCGCCCGAACACTCACTACGTTCCAGTGAAGTGCAGGGTACACTCTGCACCTCGCTCAGTGAGTCGTCGCCATTCGCGCAGTGTGCATCGCTCATAGGCCGACAATAAACATAATTAAAACAGTGATTAAATAGTAAACCTGAACAAAAATAATTATTGAAAATTTAAGTGAGTAAAATATCTAGTTGTTTAAGTGGAAATAAGGATAATAATATTATAATTATACAACGTAAACAATATTTTGTATTTATTGACGCCGCGCTGGCACGTGCTTGCTTAAATCATAGATTTACTCTATGATAGCCATACAGATGTTCCTCCATTCCTAAGCGTACGCGGCGACTTTAATGTATAGACGGGATGATTATAAAATGTTTAGTTCGTAATTTTTTACTGTTTAGTACAAATTCATATAGTAGTAATAATTAAATAAAGTCCTAATATTTTGTTTTCTTTTATGTTGCCATTCCTTCTATTATAAAACATAATAAGTGTATGAGGTACAATTTGGTATCGCTTCTGCGGTGAAAACTCTTTGATACAAAGCGCTTTAACGTCATGCTTCACTGCGCTCGGCAAAACGTCATAAGTAAGCGGCGGTTACGACGTTTTAGTTGAACGAAATCTATACTTCGACAAGCGATCCAGCAGTTGTCTTTTTTCTATGGTCAGACGAGGTCACATAAATTTAGCGATCTAGCTGATTATAGTTCTAACATTCACCAGTATTTATTTATTTATTTTTTATTTATTTTTTTTCCTTTAGTATTTTTGTCTATTAGTAGAATATATGTCAATACTTTTATTCAGAAACATTCGCAATATACTAATGTTAACAAAATTTATATAAATGTTTTTTAGTAATGTTTTTTGAGTCACACGGAATTGGCTCGGTTTGTCGTTTGGTTAAAAGAAGGGCCATCACTTTGCCATTTGCCATGCCAAGTATAGCAGAGTCATGTGTGTGATTCATCATCATTAACTAGATTTAATAGCACTACAACGAAATAGAAATGAGCTTTCGTAACCCGCCCTACAATCCGTTTTATCGCGCTATGCGCACTAACTCGCCTGAAACTATAAATGTCGGACGCAAATTTCTGAGAAGATAAAAAAAATATACGTGCAACGTGACAGAGATCAGTTTGCAAGACGTTGATATTATTCGATTTGATTCTTGCGTCTGACCTACTTTGAATAAGTCATGTGTGATTTTTCTTCAAATTCTCAAGCAGACCGTTGTGAACAATTATATTATCGTTACTAATATTATAAAACTCCAAAGTTAAGTAAGTATTGATGAATATTTGTTACTGTTTCACGTAAAAACTATTCAATACATTTTAATTAAACTTTGCAATAATATAGTTTATACATCAGAAGAACTCATAGGCTTCAATTTGTGAAGATATACGCCATGCTAATATCGACTACTCGAAATACTAAACTCTCTCTCTAGTATGATATATAATTAGAGAAATTAGTTACGCAAAAAGGATATATTCTTTTTTTTTATTTGGTTATCAACTTGAAACATATACAAGATCATTATAACTAGCGGACCCGACAGACTTCGTCCTGTCAAAAAGATTTGTACAGTGGCAGTTTTTTGTTCCTAATTATTTTATAGATAATGTCGCATAGACAACCAAATCGCAAAAAACGTCTAAATGACCTATTACATTTTGTGGCTATTCAATTTTGGAACGTGACATTAAATCCTCCAACGATGTATTCTGTGCTCCAACGCACGCACGCACACTGTTTTGATAGATATGATTGAATTTCAACTATATGTAGCATTAATAAAGCGCAAATTGACTCTTTGATGTTAGGAACACACCTTCATTGCTTAGACAACAGTGAGTGCTTGCAATATGAACTTTATACAATAACAATAAAACTCAATTCGACTGTACGTTTTAGTTAGAAAACGTTTGCATGGGAAAATAAAAGGGCTGTTTTTAGGGTATATCCGATCATTATTCGAATTTTCCTCATTGTAAAAACCCTCCTTGAACTTCAACGAACATTAACAAAAAGAATTGGCGAAATTGGTCCAGGCGTTGTTGAGTTATGAGCTTATTATGAGATTATATATAAAAATGAATCGCATAATGTGTTGATAAGCGCATAATTTCTTCTTGAATTGGCTCCATACATGTTCTGCCTAAGAACCGTTCGAATCGAAAGTGACTTATATAAACTCTTAAAATTATATGAAATCCTATGAAATAAGATTTCACAAACGGACACTTCAGGAAACTAAAATAATTATGAAAAAAGTTAATATTTTGAGGTTATAAATAAAAAATAACCAATCTTGCGTGAAATATCAGAGTAGTAATATCAAAGTAATATTAACAATACTATGTTCTCTTCTAGAACAAGGAAAGGACTACTCTACTAGATACTAGGAAAAAAGATAGTACCTAGTCAAGTTTAAGATAATTCTTTGACAATTATCATTTTACAAAATTCAGTCCTTTACACACAGCCGAGTCTACCAAGTACGCAATGTAATCGGAGTCCGTAATTAAGCCAAAGTTGTTAGAATAAAACCATGAAACGCATAGAAAATCACAAAAGAAACGATAGTAGCAAAGCAATCAAAAATTAAATGAAACGGACACAGATAAGGTATGAAGTACACCAGTGCTGCCAATTACGAAAACTAAAACTTAAATGCCAAGCTAGAAATTCGCGATTTCGCTTAAAAAATATATAATACTAGATTTTTTCTAGCTAGTAATTAAATTAGGTATTTAAATGAATAAAGTGTTATCAACTAATTTTAATAACCGACTTCAAAAAGAAGGAGGTTTTCAATTTGATCAGTATTTACCGAAATTGTGAAAACTTCCGAAACTGGCAGCACTGGCTGACGGAAAACATTTTATACGGCATCAAAAATTGTGACTTTTTATTTGGAATTTATTTATTTGAAGTGTCAGTGGAATACTAAAATATGTTTCAAATAATATAAAAATAAATAAAAATTATAATATAATTTATATTCACATCGGTTCTTAGGCCAAAATTGAACAATGTCCTTTCAAGTCTCCTTCCAAACGTATAATATCTACTCGCTAGTAAATCACGACCAGGAAAACATGAAGAAAAATTCCAGTTCCATATTTGATCAAGTCGTTTGGTGTGACTTCCGTTTGACTCCAAACAAGGATCCGGGAATTGAGACAATACGGGACTAGAAATGAAATCCTGAATTTTGAGGCCCGGGTTAGCGACAATGCGCTATGAAATCCCTAGTAATATTTATAAACGGGAAATTTTGTAAGTATGGATGTTTGTTAGTTACTCTTTTACAATAATATAGCTTATAAATAGAGATCGGATAATCGGATGCATATTTACCTAAAGTTAATTTTTGGCTTACAAATTATGGAAGCGGCTTTTTAAAATACATTTTGTTAAATAAAAATCCCGGGAAAATACGGGACTGCAAATTTAACGTAGTGATATTGTTTGAAAATTACTAAATTAGCACGTGGTATTTATTTTCAAAAGACCGAGACTTCGGGTTCATTTATACAACTATGCATACGTATTTACATGATGTTTAGTTTCAGTTCCCCGTACTATTTATGAATGTACGATTTATTACATGAAGAGTGTTATACGAAAGTAGTGAGCTAGTTTGACTAAAACAATAATCAATTAAATAATTGAATAAAAAAACAGAAATGGTGAAAATTTTTATTTACAAAACAATAAAAAGCCGTCTCCATACTTTGTCTTAAACTAACTTTAGGTAAATATGCATCCGATTATCCGATCTCTACTTATAAATCAAAATAACACATAGGCTACAATTTGTAAAGATATTTGCTGGAGACCTATTTTTGAATTACGAATGCGACTTTGAAATCACCGATGTGACTAATAATCACCGATTTTCAATAGTTCTTATTTTTGAATTTCACTTATGTGACTGCCTTAGTCACGGATGTGATTTCATTACGAGTGCCCTCACCCACTCGTAATCAAGTCATACTTTCAAAAATTAGATGTTTCGGAATCCGTGACCTTAAAGTCACCGCTGACTATTTAGTCAGCGGTGATTTCGAAGTCGCATTCGTAATTCAAAAATAGGTCTCCTGGTGCCTGTGATTTTGTTTGCACACATAATAGATTTTTTCCAATTTACTTAACACTTAATTTCATATTTTGGACAATTCACATAATATCTTTATAAATTGTAATATATGTGTTGTTCTAATGTGTATGCTATATTATTGTAAAGTTTCAACAGTTTTTATGCGAAAGAGTAACAAACATCCAACATCCATACATACAAACTTTCGCATTTGTCTACACTAATATTATAAAGAGGAAAGATTTGTATTTTTGTATGTAACGAATAAACTCAAAAAGTACTGGACCGATTTTAATAATTCTTTTTGACGTGAAACATCTTTAAAATCGCGCCGAAACATACGAGTACCAGGTTTAAAAAGTAAACCGTAACGAAAAGGTCTATATCATCGTACCTTAATAATTAAAAACTATTAGTCTTAGAAACAAAAATGTGGTGTGAATATTTCACTTATATAGTCAGCTCGCTGTTGTGACATTGAGTTTTTTTAATTAAAATACTAAAAAATAGCGGTAATCTTGTTTTTATTCCAATCGTTTACTTTTTTTTTTATTGCTAAAGTTGACAAACAAGCAGGCTGCCCACCTGATGGTAAGTGGTAACAGTCGCCTATAGTACATGTGGTTCCCACGAGATTCACAGCAAATCTGCAAACCTCATAAGAACCACAGTGTACGTTGCCAACTTGTGACATAAGATGTAAAGTCACAGTACCCAGTAATTTCACTGCCTATCTTACCCTTCACGCCGGAACACAGCAAAGCGAACCCTGCTGTTTGGCGGCGGAAATAGGTAAGACGGAGGTACCCATGCAGATGACCCTGGTACAGAGTCTACCTCCTAGAAAGCCTATGTTACTCAGTGATAATGTAGCTTTCATTAGGAAGCTACATTATCACTGAGTAACATAGGCTATATTTAGTACAGTGCGCGCCTGGCTAAGCGCGCACGCCACGGTGTAGTCTCTCTGTCTGGGGGACTGTCCAGGGGTTCTCGGACAGTCCCTCCTTTGGCGGTGGCTTCACCATTCTGCTGGTCGAGCCGGCCCCGGGACACATGGCGGTCGAATCGCGAAAGCGCACCCCGCCATATGCCCTGCATGGGCCCAGAGAACCTGGGGGTTTTTAGTGGGTAGGCCGGTCCTCTACCGGAGAGCCCCACACACGGCCGCGCCTAGCCAGCGCGGTGACAAGGTGCATAAGGAGCATTTCCCCCCCCTAAAAAAAAAGGCTATATTTAGTACTAGATTACTATTGAAATCTTTAGAAATTGTTATTAAAACCAACCGAAGGTGTAAAAAAATTTGCCATAAAATGTCTTTCAGAGTAATGACTACCCGTGCGAAGCCGGGACGGGCCGCTAGTAATATAAATAGGGATTGTATGAATTGTCCAAAATATGACAGTAAATGTCAAGTGAGTAGAAAAATATCTGCCATCTGTACAGACGAAGTCGCGGGCACTGGCTAGTACACATACTAGTATATTGCCATAGGTGTGTTATTACTTTCCACGTTCCTGACATATTTAAACTTGTATAAGGAACGAGGCGAGGTTCGTGACCAAACTATTTAATGTTTCGCAGTAAAATACGCTTTATCCTTAAAAAATATGACATAAAATTGCATATTGAATCCATTTATGCGCGTGATAGCTTCGAGTTATTTTAAAAGTTTATGGGATATTCAATTTATTGAAATGTGTCGAAATATGAATTATTTATCAATGAATCCAATGTTTTCTTTGTATATTTCATTTGCATAAATTAATGAATAATCTTTATTGATTAATTATTTCTAATATTAAGTATTAAATTAATACCTAAAACACACGGAATTGTAGAATCCATAACATTTATTTAATAATAATTTAGGTTAATAGTTTAAACATGTGCTTTTATGTAGGCGCCAGTCAGTCGCCGCATGGAAGCGCGTGGTTGCATTTTCATACTATAATATTTATATTCTAAAATAAGGGTTGTATTTTCTAAATAAGGTTTTGACCTTTTTAAAAGGTTTACAACAGGAAATTTATGATTTTACTTATTGTAAAGATAAAAGCCCGTTTCCAGTCACATTAATAACACAAATTTGTTCTCGCCATTTTGGTTTGCTATAAAAGGCCGCGATTTGGTACTAGCAGGATCTTTTGTTATATCAGTCTCGGTACGAGTAATAGACGTATTACGTCTTACGTCTTTGAAGACCTTAAAACAAGTTGGCCGTGCTACTATTGGTGAGACCCAGTGAGACGCTACACTGAGAGTTAAGTAATTTTATTGAAATATGTTGTTTCTATCTTGTTAAAAAGCTTATCAGCCTAATTCTTAAACTACCATATTTTAACACGTTGTTTTGTATTTCTTTATATAATTAATTTATATCATTGATAGTTATGTAACTTTTCGAAAAGAGCGACCCCCGAGTTTCTCGCCAGCTCTTCTCAGGGAGTCAGCATTCGAGGCTGGTGGTAGATTCTATCAATACATTTTTTTATTTATTTTTTTATTTATTTATTTATTTATTAAACAAAAAACACAACTTACATTGATTTTAAGTGACTAAAACCCAATCGGATTTGACTAGTCACTACTCATTCGTCTTAAAAAAATATATAAATTACAAAACAGTACATATTAATTACAACATACCCACACACTACGCAAAAAACAAACTAATACACGCGAGCCTTGCGGTGCGTAGCTCGTTGAGTGAGTGCATGACTCAGGGCCTTTGTACAGGTGCACACAAAATATGTTATAAACTATTTATATTTATTTATCCCGATGAATATTTTGCTGGTAATTCTCGTGATGTAAAATAGTATTTTAGTTTCAGTTTAGCGTTGTCATCTTCCAAAATTTGTTGCACTTCTTTTGGCAAATTATTAATTATTGATGGAAGAATACAAGATAGCCTTCTTTCTCCATAGAAGTTGGTTGAGCCCATCCTGAAGAGTTTTTTGCCTTTGACCTGCCTCGTTTGTTTTCTATGACTGACTCTCGGTAAATACGGTACCTTGTGCAGTTGTTCACTAAGAATAGCATACTTTATTTTATCGTAGATGGACATAACTTTGCAATATTTAAAGAGCTCATTATAGTTGTCCCTGTATTTTTCTTTTATTTTCCTATGTACTATTATTTTTAGAAAGCGTAACTGTAGGTCATAAATTTTATTTAGGTACGTTTTGAATGTTCGGCCATAACTGGAAAGTCCATATGCAACAATAGGATCAACCAAGGTTTTGTACAACATCATAAGTGTGTGATATGGCATTTTATTCTTAATTATGACAAATTTTGACAGTAAAGCACGCAATTTTTGACATACGGAGTCTACATGAGGTCCCCAGTTGAGTCGATTGTCAATAATTAGACCTAAATATTTTTGCTGTTCTACCAGGTCTACAGAAGGACACTGGCAGGTTGTTGTTATTTTGTGCATACATTCGTGCTTATGGATTACTATTGAGGTATTATAGTTTGTGTGATTATGACTTGAACGAATGTGCAACAGCTTAGTTTTTTGTCCATTAAGAACAAGTCCCATGTCATGGGACCATTCATTCAGCAATGATACATCGTCCTGGAGGTTATTTTGTGCTACTCTAATATCACGATCCGCTGCTATTAAGCATGTGTCATCCGCAAACTGGTAAACTAAGCATTTTTTAATTAAGTTGTTTATATCATTGACATACGCTAAATAGTGCAAAGGACCAAGCACCGATCCTTGGGCTGTGCCCTCATCAATTGTTTTACTGTCACTGTAAGTGTCAGCAACTTTGACTTGGAACGTGCGGTTATTAAGGTAATCAGCACTCCAGTTGTGTAAAGGCCCTCTAATCCCCGTCAATTCCAGTTTTTCCAACAATATTTTATGGTGAAGCGTGTCGAACGCCTTGCTATAATCTATGAAAGCAATGAGTACGTGCTTTCTTTCGTTTAAGTAGTTATTTATGGCGTCCGTAAAATTGGATAGAAGTAATGTAGTGCTTTTTTTGGGTTGGAATCCAAACTGGTTAATACTCAATATACCATTTAATTGATAGAATTCTTGAATTTGATTTCCAATATGTTTTTCGCTAATTTTGTCTATTATCGACAATAATGAAACAGGTCTGTAATTGTCGTAATCGTCGTAACCACCTTGTTTGTGTATAGGGCGGATCACACTTTTCTTAAGATGATCAGGGTACCTTCCTAGTTTGACACTACTATTGATTAATCTAACCAATGCACACACTATCTTTTTTGAGAGACGTACTATATCTATGGGTCTAATACCATCAATACCAGTGGACTTTTTAATATTGCACGATTTTATAATTTTACTAATCTTTTCTACTGTGGCAGGTTGGTAGCGAATAGATACCTCAGCTGGTTTTTTGTAAGAACTTGGATCTAATACATGTTGACTACAGTTTGGCAAAATACTTTTAATGTTCTGTTGAAAAGTCTCTGCGAAATTGTTCGCAACTTGCTTAGCAGATATTGAATTCTTTTGAAACGCTTTTGCAAGCAATTCATCGACCGATTTAGATATTCTACCTGTCATAGAGTTCAGTAACTTCCATAATTTTCTCATATTACCCTTACATTCATGTATGCAATGCTTAAAATAGTTATTTCTAGTTCTATTAACGATTTTATTTACTTTATTACGCATTTTTTTATATTCTAATGCCACCATCTTGTCGCTGGGATCTTTCAGCCATTTCAAAAACATTCTATCTCGCTTGGTGCATAAATTGTTAATATGTTCATTAACCCAAGGCTTCCTACACCTGTATTCTTTTTCCGTGGAAATCTTACATCTTGATGCTTCATAACAGTTTTCAAAATTCTTTTGTAGGCACTCGTATATCTTTAGGGGACAGTTTAACTCGTCAAGTTGAGCCCAATCAACCTTTTCTAAATTGTAATATAGTTTTTTGTCATTGATTTTTGTTAACACTTTAGGTGCTATCTGTACTTGTGACAACGGGGCGATACATGACAGTACAATCATTCGATGGTCGGCTAGTACGGTGCCGAGTGCCGCGGAATACAGTTCTTGCTTGCTGGATCTCACAAAAATATGGTCAATACACGATTTTGTGATTTTAAAAGATAGCTTTTCTACTCTAGTATATTGCGTGATCCCACAAGCAAGACCAAATCCGCTCGCCGTATTCAAATACTCAGAACAATTGTTATTATTACTTTTAATGTTAATGTTAGTGTCTCCTATGAGTATGAAGTTATCTAGTGATGCGTATTTCTTCAAAGTTCTATTCAGTTCTTTTAAGAAAAACCTCTTAATTTTTTTACCGCCCGGTGGACGATACAATGCAAACAAAGTGTATTTACAACCGTGCGATGTCATTACAGTGCCTAAGATCGACTCAAAACTTGTTGTTACTAGTTCGTTGTTTGTAAACGAGTGCTTATTGTTAACATACATTATAATACCACCGCCTTTACGCCTAGATCTTAATTTTGTGTGCATTGTATATCCATCGATTTTATATAATGAGCTAATTAACTGAGAGATACCCGCTTCTGTGACAATTAAGACATCGATCGAGTTTTTATAGCTGTCTATACATTGCAGTAAGGATGCGAAATTTTTTATCATAGATCTTATATTTACGTGTATACAAGTGAACTTTTTAACTTTAGGTAGTGCACAGAAATAATTCTTTAGATCAGAACAATCGATTAATTCGGTTATATTTTCGTTTATGTCGCAGTCCATGTTATGTATTTATACACTTTAAATAGGGCTAGTAGTAGTGAGTTTAGGACAATAAATTTTTAATGTCACTCTCGTCTCTTATAATAAATACCTTTGCCTGGGGTTCTTTCCGTGCGCGAATCAAGCCGTCTTTAAACCACACATACTTAAAAGAGTCCGATAATTCTGTTTTAGTTTTCCACAGGAGTGATTTATTATAAGGTGTAAGAACTTCTCTAATGTATATCTTCGCGTCTATGTTACACGATTTATCGATGTCCTTAAGTGAGAGGGACTGCTGCTTAGCCTGTGACAGCCACCGATTTCGTTGGCCCTCTTCAAGGGTAACCACGAGAACTGCACTTGTGCCTGTACGTTGACGCAATCGCTTGACTTCTTTAATAGGGACGTCGTCTACATTCAGTTTCCGTGCCACCGTTTTCACTATTTCTGTTGGTACTTCGTTCTCCTTTAATGGTATTCCGGCTATTTCAATATTGTTACACATTTTTGCTTGCTCAATTTGATGTACGCGTTGCTGAAGTGCTCCGAGCTGTGTCTGTAAATGTGAGTTTTCATTAGTAAGATGTGTATTCTTCTTTTCTAAGTCCTTTATTTTACTCTGGAACGCTTCCATGCAATCACTGAATTCGTCCATCTTATCACTAAGGAAAGATAGGGAATCAGTTAGTGTGCTTATCTCTTTTTGTACCGCCTTTGCTACAATTTTTTCCATGCCGGCGAGAAGCTTCTTGACACTCTTACTGTCTAGGTTTAATTCCTCTGTTTCTTCCTCGGTTTCGGAGTCATCGGGTATCAGCAGGGAACCCCGCTTCGACATGTTTTTTAGGCAATCTTGACAAGACCAGTCTAAACTATCGGCGGAGCGAACTGCAGCGATCTGCTTGTTGGTAAGGTTCGCACATTCTACTGTGCAATGGAATAATTTTCCACATTTTTTACACTCTAGACCTGGTGATCTTTTATGTATATTTTTGTTACATTTTGAGCATTTTGACATAGTGAGGGTCGTTTTAACTCAGAATAAAATAACGTGGTATGCGACTGCTTCACTACGAGATCGAACGACGAATAAAAAAAGTCGCTTTCGCTGTATGTCCGTATGTATGCTTAGATCTTTAAAACTACGCAACGGATTTTGACGCGGTTTTTTTTAGTAGATAGAGTGATTCTTAAGGAAGGTTTGGTATGTATAATAAATGCATAATATAGTAGAGAAACACTGATAAATTTAAAGGTTTTCTAATGTGATGTCGTAAATAAGCACGTTTTTTTTGCGCTTATATTGCAAACGCTGGCTGAACCTACGAGATAGACCAAAATAATGTACTACAGTATTGTACACCTTACAAAAATCCACAAAAAAGTCCGCGATGGTATATGTCTATCTCTTAGGGATAACCCACCATAACCATTTTTTCACTGCACCCGTGCGAAGCCGGGGCGGGTCGCTAGTTTTTAATAAAAGATAATTACAATGACTATGTATATATGGGTTTCTGTTTAAAATCTTAATAAATAATAATAATATACTTGTCCATAACCGAAGGTAGCTGTTATCGGTATCTATATATATGTAAATATTTAACTTTATTTAATTTATATAAATGTGATTCAACTAACACGCGAAGTTCGTCGCGAAACTTTCTGCCGATAGCATAGGTAACTAAGCACTAACATTGATTCGTCGTCTGTTGTTAGTTATTTACAATAATTCTCTTTTCACTTTTCATATATTTTATGTAAAATCAGGGTGCATTTTTATATGATATTTTTTATCATGCATCGGAAAATCTGGATTTCTATCTAAATTATTATCTTATTTTAACGTTCGTTTACCCTTTTTTACGTACTCGCTTTATACTTCACACTAATATGTGAATTGTTATTATGTAACTCTTGAAGGGGACGAATTGAAGTTATGGCCTCTGAACATCCTACTCCTAAGACTCGTATTCTTAAATCAAATTTAAACTCAAATCACTACATGAGTTGCGTCAGAACGAGATGGTGCTACTTATTAAGCCCACATAACGCCATACCTTTCTAACTGTCTCTAGCAGAGATTTGAGATTGAGCTCAGTACGGACTTTAAGAGCCATATTACATCTTACGCGATTTTGGCGTTCTCGATCTTAGAAACAAAGATACATTAACAATAGTGAATAATGCAGAATAGCTATTGACATAGTTCGTAGCGGTCTCGCTTTTTGTAAATTTTGCTTAGATAGATTTAATATAGAAAAAAAAATATTCTAAATGAAAAAACTACGAAAATCGCTTTAAGTTGACTGTGAATATCTTCTATCTACGATAGTATTTATTAATAAAATTTATAGCAAAATAAATCATACTGCAAAATTACTACAAAATGTAATGCACAGGGCGTCCGAATTACAAAGCCGTAGGGCCCTTATGGCCAAGGCTAAGCTGAGTTTAGTCGGTAGGTCTGTTGGGTCGAGCCGCCTCGATTCACCAGGAGTCCGACATAATCACCGCATCTCTACTGCGGTGATTATGTCTCTACTCTCTCTTTTTTCCTCTCCTGAGGAAAAAAGAAAAAAAAAACCGTCCGAATTCATTATAAGCTTGAACGCTCTTCAGAGTCGGACCTATGTTGAATTTCTTCGCGCCAATATCAATAGAACCCGGAGTGATCGTGTCGTTGAGCGTCAGTGTAAAGTTTATCAGTTTTGATCACGTAACTAAAATTATTTTTTTGCGACTTTTAAACTATTATTTATTTTGAACTTCATATTTTTTCTAAAGTTATTCTATTCTATATACCATTTTTATCTATTATTTCTAAATTAAAAAAGTTTAAGTCTTGTGCGCATTGCAAACGTACCTTAAATATATGATGTCAAACCATTGTGGATTTAATAAAACAACAGAGCTATTGGCAAAATGAAATCAAAGCAGTAAAAGCTACCACGTTCCAAGACCATTACATACGTTCCTAAAGAAAATAAACCTTCAATTTCCTCCTCCATATTTCAGATGTTAACTTATTTTTTTGTTATTGAAGCAACATGTTTATTCGTCAAAGGAACAACTGTGACTGATCGCCGCATATGATTCCCAAGCGGCGTAGGTATTTTTTTTTTCAATACTGTTCTGATAAAACAATTTGTCTTTAAGTGTGTCACTGTCAGACATATTTATTGGTTTAGTATTTTATCAAAGCGAACTCTGTTTGTATTTGATTGTATGTTTACGCTCTAGAATTCATGCTTAAATTGGTTCAGTCGAAGAAAAACCCCTAGAGCATAATTATTTAACATATAGCGAGCTCGGCTGTTACTTATTTATAAAAAATTGAAAATATTAAATCATCATCACACCTCATATACTTCCCCACCAAGGGGCAAGAACCTACCCTACCGGAAGGAGACTCTATACCCGAGTCGTGTGCTTAAATACCTTTGCCTTAACCAAACCTTAGCACAATAGCATGATTGTGTTCCAGAGGGGAGGGTACCTGGCTACTTATTTCCCTCTGGAGAGGAGAGGTTGAGAATCCGCATCTTAATTCCAACCAAGTACCACGTCAGACCCCCAACCGGAACAAGGCGATTCGCCCTGAATTAGCTACCGACTAAACTGCGCCTTGGCAATAAGGGCCCTACAGCTTGGATGAATGGAGGCTGCTTGCTGTGATCTTATGACGGCAACGTATACTTTAGTTTTTACGGGGGTAGATACACTGCCTATCTAACAGGAACCGCATGTATCACTACTACACTGTAGGCGACTGTAACTATTGACCATCAGACTGTTTATTTGTCAACATATTAAAAAAATATATTATTATTTATTATTACTTTAAAAAATCCATTTTAAATGTGTTAGATCGAACAGTTTTCAGTGAAAACTGCTCCTCCATTTTTTTTACTATATTTTTTTCCCACTTTTTGTACGCTGATGATGTTATCATTTTTAAAATTGTCGAGAAGATTTTTTATGATTTATATAACATAATATAATATTATAAAGAGGAAAGATTTGTTTGTTTGTAATGAATAGGCTCCGAAACTACTGGACCGATTTCAAAAATTCTTTCACCTTTGGAAAGCTACATTATCCCCGAGTAACATAGGCTACTTTTTATCCCGGAAAAATCGACAGATCCCACGGGATGCGCAATAAAGGCTTCGCTCAAAAACTACTGCACAGATTTTCATGCGGTATTCATCAATAGATAGAGGGATTCTTGAGCTAGGTTTTGCGGTATTTTGTATCTCGGAAAAACAGATAGTCCCACGGGAAGCGCGATAAAATCTTCGCGCCATAAACCGACTTCCGCGCATATGTAGCCGTGGCCAAAGCTATGACCATTAACCCTCTATAGACCCAATCCCGAAACCCACGCAGGCGAAGCCGCGGGCAGAATGCTAGTATAACATAAAAACATGTTGTTATGCTAGCTTCTAACTATCGATGCTGATTGATTAAGACCTAATCACCCTAATATTGTTGGAGTAGGCTCGTGCCCCTTAGTATATGAGCTGGGATGATTGTTATTTGTTTTCGTAAGAAAAGGACAATAATTTTTCTGAATCATTATTGAAACGAAACTACGCTTATAAAGCTTCATATCTACACTTATAATAAATCTGTAGAGAGGTCAATTCTGTACATGAAATATAATTCCAAAATAACTATTAGGGGGTGATAAGCGATCGATTCTGATGCCAAAAATGCAATCAGCAAAATTTTTATCTGTCTGTCTATCTTTATAACCGTTATAGAAACAAAAACTACTTGCTGGATTTTAACGAAACTTAGTACAATCATTTTCCATACTCCTGAGCTAGTTATATTATACTTTTTATTACTCTACAATCAATAGGAGCAGAACAGTGAAGGGGAATGTTGGGAAAACGGGAGAAGTTACTCCATTTTTTAAGCTTCAGTCGCGTGTACCACCTTAATGGCTACACAGAAATCATGTATGAAGGAAATGTTCTCCTTAAAATTATATAAAAAATATCCCACGACAGCATATGTCTATATTTTATGGTTGACTGACAATAACACGTGTAACTCCCGTTAGCTTAGCAGTTCGAAGCTTCCTGATTATATTTGTCTACTCTTACGTTTATGACACTCTCAGTCGTTAAAAATGCTAGCTAAAATTACAATTCCACTCGAACGAAGTCGTGGGCACAGCTAGTTAACTATGTTTTTAAATGTTGCACAGTATGGAAAGAAATTGTTACTGCACACAATCATAAAATATATGCTGGCAACAGCGTGACCTTGACATGAACCTTCGGACGGTCTTATAGTTTGAAATACCTTACATTCTTAATGCGTACCTACACGATTGCTAGCTGCCATGTGAATGTACTACTTACTTGACCGTACGTAACGACTATACCGTGTGTTAGGAAGGAAATGGAAACAATGAAAATTAAATAAATCAAAAAGTATAATACAGGGAGCGGCAAAATGATCTGACGGTTTTAAAATGTAAATAACTCAATAGTTTTAAGAGATACAAAGGGTTTTATTGCCTATTACAGATTGCTATTTATGAACATTTATAAAAATAACCAAAGAAATGTTTATGTTATCCGTTTAAGATTTGAAGATGACATCTTTCAAATGATGACCATCTTGGGCCATGCATTCTTCCAATCTTGCACTGAAATTGTCAAACACTTTCCCTAACATTGCAGGAGTGTACACAAACAAACCCCGCACATTGAATGACCTGAAGGAAGCCATACGTCAAGAAATAGCCAACCTTTCTCCTGCAATGTTAGGGATGTTCTAATGCATACATTTGTTTTGACGTTAATAAGTACATACCTGTTAAGGTAAGCTTTTATTGAACGCAGGCGTTGAATTAAGATTGTTTTAATTCTGATTAAAGTCAGTCTATTTATTTTAAGTATAGCTCTACCACGAGTGGTTCTGGTGTTCGAACTATTGAGGCATCGTCAAATATAGAACAGTTAACATTTTAGTTCGCATCATTTCCATTGTATGAGGCTTTGAAATATTTATTCAGTCTATATCTGTTCCAAGTGAATGAAAATTACTGCAATAGACTGCAATATTTACTCGTACATATCAATTCAAGCGGACTCTACTTTGCTATACGAACATGGATATTTTTATCGGTCCAGTAAACTTTAAGCATGGCAAATAAACGATTAATAATCGACTTATATTAAATATGAGAAGTTGAAATGTCGTATTTGTTCAGTGTAAAATGGTAGAAATACGAATGTTATTGCAGCATATGCTAGTACACAAAAATATATAAAACGATTAATTTATTGGAACATTTTAATAGGCATATGGTGATTAACGATACAAACGACACAATCCGTTTTTGTATATTAAGTTTTGTTCTAAAAGTTTCAAAGACCAATTTCCCTTACATTCCAAATAACGAAGCCGCCGAAAGGATTACTTTATGCACGAAAAAACAATTAAAATTTTCATAGTGCCATAATAAATTCTAATATTTTATTTCCATACTTCCCTCGTTATTGGGTTGATACACGTTTTTGTGGCTTATTTTGTGTGACGTAGAGTTGCAAGTACATTTAAAAGAAAGGCTTTTAATTTAGACGACGGACAATTGAGACAAATGGTTGTTTTTGTACTTGCGTCCAGGATTAAAAGTATGTCACCAGAAAGAAATTGATGATGTCAGGGCGGCGATATTTCTTTATGATTTGGTAAGTGCCGTGAAAAATGTGACAACAATAAAAAATCCATTTTAAACATTATTCTTATGTTTAGAATCATTCATAATGAGACAGCCCATTTGGAACGATATTATGTAATATGTCAAACTGTTGGATTCATTTTCTTCTTCAGGAGTAACAGAATAACTGTTAAATATTAGGAAAAGAAGAGAAAAGAAATGTGAACGTAAACCGATGATAACTCACGTCCATCCTTCAATAAGCGTTAGGTGGATGAAGTTCCGAAGAATATTCAAACTGACCGCATTTTTACAGTGTCGTTTTTATAGTAGGTTTGCAACGGACAATAGGCACAATAATTATTGACAAAATAACAAACACATTTTGTTGTTAGTAATGTTATACATTACTACAAGAACTTGTAGCAGTATCATATTTAATGGAACTTTAATCTATTAACAACATCCTTGTTCATATAAATATACTGTTAATGTTGCTATTATATAAAACTAGGATAAATGGTGAATGTTAGCCCTGAGTTTTTCATTTGATTGAATTTCCTTACGGATTTATGAATTTTGTGTAATTTCAGGGTATCCCTTGTCTTGTCAGGTATTGGGAGGTGACCCGGGATGGACCACGCCCCTTCCGTGGCCGGGGGGCGTCGTCGGTGGAGGAGACCGGGGGAGGTAGTAGCCTCCCCCGAGGAGGGCTCCCCTCTAGACAGGGGAGCGGAGGCTGGGGCTCCTGGAAGTTGCTTGATGTTCCCGGGGGCCCCCTACATGCCTGAGGAAGGCCATCCCTGAGGTTTTTAGTGGGTAGGCCTCCCCCTTCTGGGGAGGAGAGCCCCACATAACCGCCGGCTCGCCACAGCCGGGGTATGCAATTTAATGCATTTTCCTCAGGGGAAGAAAAAAAAAAAAAAGTATTGGGAGGTAGTTTAGTTATAAATCAATCATTGTTGGGTATGTTTCATAGAGATAAATAAAAGTCAGTCTCAGCTCGATCACCTTCTTTGATTGTCGTCCTTGGCGTCGAATATAAACATGACATGGCGCAGCCGGTAGGATGGTGAAATGTCAAGAGTAAACAATATCTTTATAAATTCTGACATCTGTCACTGTGCTATAATGTAATGTCAAAGTTCGAACGTACCTATCTTTTGTTTTATTTTTTTAATTCAGTGCTCACGCAATGAAATTTGAAAAAAAAATGAAACTAAAAAATAATTATTATTTACTATAATCTACTAAATTACTAAAATATTTATTCCCAATATCAATATTCTATCATATAGGCATCACAATAATTAATCTACTAGCAATCTGATAATACATGATACAAGCATTTATAGTTCATTAATAGATATAAATGGAAAATTAACATGATGATTAAGCAACACGTACTACAGTCGGCCGAAAATTCTCACACAGACGAATTACAACGGCAATCATATTATTCCATTATCGTGCTCCAATTCAAACTCGATTGGGTAGTATAAATAGCGGACTCGAATTATAATATCGTTCGATATTTTAATTTATGCCAAACATTTGCATACTGCCATCCAGCTGTACAAAACTGTCACTGCAAGAGCATACATTATAATCGTATTTATCATAGACGGTACGGTAGAGTGCTATGCATAAGATGTCTGCGTCTAACTTGGCTAACCTTGTAACTAGCGCGTGTAGTGGGCGTATTGCGAAGTTGGTCTCAAGCTGAAGTGAAATATGTGTTTCACTATTTCAATTTACTTAATAATTTAATTAGCAATTAAATCTCGCGTGTTTTGCGTTCACATAAGAAAAATGAAATATATCTGCCTCATTCCATTTCGATAACGCCGCTATAACAAATTCATAAAATTATCAAGATCAAAGGCGCCATGAAATATTTTTCTAATTTCAAAAGAGTGCGGTGTATCTAATTATGATTCAGTTAATGTTTCCGCCGTGCTATGTTAATTTATTACCAATACTAATGGCTTGGTTGTGTAAAGGCTTAAACGGTTTTATTATAGATAGGTTAAGGGATCTTTGTAGTATGTAAAGAACCTAGAGGAGTCGTACTCGGAGTAGTCGGAGATATGCCAGTAAAGTAACTCTCTATTATCCTGTCTAAGCTGAAACGTCAAAATTACGACAATTGGTGTAGTCTCATTTATTTATTGAGAGATAACAAACAGTTACAATATATAAAGTATAATTTAGTTTACTACATCTATGCATGCCAATACTGCAACCAACAATGTTTATCGTTGTGTAATGAACGTAAGACCTATATTTATCTAAACATGAATGTTGTTAATATTATATAAAGTTTCATAAAATATAATACTGCTATATATATATATTCTTTATTCTTTTCTGATACTGAGCTTTTTGCCTCTACAAAGAAAGCATTCAAGTCGTCAATTTATAAAATTATTAGATCCTGACATTTCAAAAATTTTTTTTTTTATTTTAACTGACTTTAGTTAATCTAATAATTTTATCTTTTATATAATTTTTAATCAATCTTTATTTCAATTTAACATTTATCAATTTATTATTTTAAATTAAAATTTAATTCCATCGATTTTTATTATTCAAATTATATATTTTTGTTTTTAACTATGTTGTGAATTCGCATTATTACCGGGTGCACGATATTGTCTCTTTAATAAAAAGCCATGTAAGCCTGCGCCAAAACTCGCGTTATCGTAGTCAGATTGAACGGATCGATCATCGTAGTGAATTATAAAGACACACACATATTCTTATACTCACCCATACGCACACACACACGCATACATACACATGAACACACACATATAAGTTTATAAAATAAGGCAAATATTACTGTTAATTTATTTTCTTTTGTACTAAATGTTACACACTTACCCAACATTTTTATATGTAGTACTCAAGATAGCAAAGTAAGTTTCTGTAATTGGCTTATGTACAGACATATTTTTTTTTATAATTGTAATATGAATTTTAAGCTGTAGAAACTGTGTTAATGATAAATAAATAAATAAATAAATATATATATATATATATATATATATATATATATTATATATATATATATAATATATATATATATATATATATATATATATCTAATAAACAAGGTAAGGTAGGTATTGCTGTCTTTATTATTTAATGCTTTCGACATGAAAATCTTTTATAGTTACCACCTAAGATTAAATCTCTGAAACGACTGAGCTTTAAAAAAGGTAATTAAACACTTCGTTATTAAAAGAACAAAGAGCGACCGAAATTTACTTTGGCTAATCACCGCCTAACGACCTAAAAATTAATGATTACATTGAAAGATTGTATAAATTGATTACCGTGATAGTAGGTGCGTTGGTGAGTTGATTGGCTTGGTTTTGGTTAAACCCTCCCGATTTATAATAAGAGTCATGTTTCCGAAAAATTGTTAAATATGATTTGCAGGCGACTGTATACACATTAACACATCTAAGTTTGTCTTGAGACAACACTTATGTCTGTCGTAATAGCGGCGGTTTTCGTGGCGCAAATGTGAGACTTGCCCTCAACAAACTGGATGTTCCGTAACGATAGAGCATTCCGCTCGCGGGTAGAATTGTGTAATTCGAGAATGATTCAAAATATATATATATGAGATATATATACAAGGAGATATTATAATTGCATATCATTAAGTTAAACATGTGCTTATAGTGTACTTAGATCATAATACTACGGTGATTTTGTCGGACTCCGGCTCGATCGAGACGGTTCGACTAGAATGAGCTATGGACTAAACTCAGCCTGAGCCGTTGCTCCTATTAACCCTAGGACTTGAAGTGATGAATAGAGGTTTAATAGATACAGTAACAGAAATTAGTCTAAAACAGAGAGAGACGGTAATATGAAACTATTAAGTATAGAAATGCGTTGACTATATTTTGTCCCGCTAGGGGACTCTGATGTCTTTATTAGAAAATCGTGGTTTTCTGCAAAATCAGCTGAATTTTGGATACGTTGTTCTCCTTGACGAGCTAATGAATATTCTGAATCAGCTCGTCAAGGAGAAAACCATGATTTTTTAATTTAGACTTCAGAGCCCCCTAGCGGGAAAATGAGTCGCTAACTTTTTTTGCGACCATTACATTTTTTTCTCAGCTCGATCAGGAGAATAACATATCCAACATTTAGACCTGGGTCCCGAAAACCACTTGGCCACATTATCATTTCTTTTACACATTTATTATCTTATTGTTAAACTTGCTGTGCTTTGTCCGCGTGGAATCGTAATTTTAGGTAGAATTTTTAATGACTGAGAATATTATATATATGTGAGAGGGATATTTTTTTATATAATTTTAAGGAGAACATTTCCGTCATACATGATTTCTGTGTAGCTTTAATCATTAAGGTTGCACCCGCGAGGGAAGCTTAAAAAATGGAGTAATTTTGTCCTGTTTTGAAAACATTTCGCTTCACTGCTCTGCTCCTATTGATTGTAGCGTGATAAAAATATACTATAACCAGCTCAGGAGTATGAAAAATGATTGTACCAAGTTTCGTTAAAATTCCTCAAGTAGTTTTTTTAGTTTGTTTCTATAACGGTTATACAGATAGACAGACAGATAAAAATTTTAATGATTGTATTTTTGCCATCAGTGTTGATCCCTAATCACCCCCTGATAGTTTTTTTGGAGATATATTTCATATATAGAATTGACCTCTCTACAGATTTAGATAACAAATACTAGAGATAAATAACTCATTTGAACTAAATTGATTTGTGAAAAAATGTAGCCTCATACTACGAATTCATCTTGTGTCGCGCAAACCAGAATAAATTTCTCCTAAATAAAAAAAAAATTAGTCCCGTAAAGAAGTCAAATCAGCAACAATTGCGCCAAACGTGTAGAAATTTCTATATAAAACATATATTTCAGCAGCCACAAAAGACAACATGTCTCTTTTAGTCTCGGCGAGGTACTACTCTACGTAAGTTTAGTTGCGCGTGCTTTAATCCCTTAACCTCGTTTCCGAATAATGAATAAGTGAATAAAACATTTTGATACTAACTCCACAACGTGACATACTTTTACACCTAGTTGGGCCAAAGTGTTTGTTTTTTATTTTTCAGGTTTATTTTGTTTGTGCTTTTGGGATTTCATATGTATAGTATGATTCGTTTTTTTTAAATAGTGGAGTAATATATTTTTACAAGCTTTTATATTAGCTTCACTTCTAACTATGTAAGAAAATCTTGGAATCTTAATTTCACCCACTGATTGAGCTGAAATTTTGCATGCATGTGTAAGTCGGATAACAATGCATGATTATGTGTGTGACGTCATTCTAAATCCAACATGGCGGCATTACCAAGATGGCGGATCAATTATTTCTAATGCACCCCTACAATATGGGTATCAAATGAAAGGGTTTGCTAAGCTTGGTTTTTTAGTCGAAAAACAAATTAAAGTAAAAATTTTTTTTAAATGCGCTAAAAAGAAAAAATGAGTCGTTAACTTTTTTTGCGACCATTATTACATTTTTTGCTCAGCTCGACCAGGAGAACAACACATCCAAAATTTAGACCTGGGTCCCGAAAACCACTTGGCCATTTAAACAGTATCATCTACTTTGTAATATCTTATTTTTTATTATTATTTATTTTGTTATATTCATTTAAATCATATGCTGTAAAGAGCTATATAGATGTGTATTAAATCAACTATGTATTTTAAGGCATTTAATTGAATAAGGATTATTGCTGTATTGGTCAAAATCGCATCGAAAATTAACCATTATTTGTCGTAAAAAGTAAATTACAAAGGATATTGGTTACGTTTGCTGATTCCGCGCAGTTGATGATGACTTGTCCAACAAGCAGATAAGGTCGACACGTGTCTCGCTGAGAGACGAAACATGTGTCGACCTTGTCTGCTTGTTGGACAAGTCATCATCAACTGCGCGGAATCAGCAAAACGTAACCAATATCCTTTGTAATACAATGGACTTCCGCAAAATAACACCTGCTACAATAGAGTACTTAAAAAGTGAATGACAAAAAAATGTTATTGTGGAATATCTATTAGAGAGGGTCTTATGGCCGTTTTCACCAACCTTGTCTTAGCTTAGGCAACTCCTAAGTGACATGCTGTCACTTTTTGTATTAACTGAAAAGAGTGAGACAACATTTCTCTTAGGAGTCGCCTAAGCTAAGACAAAGTTGGTGAAAACGGCCATAAGTCAACCAAGTTGGCCTGGTGCGGATTGATTGACCACATACACCTTTGAATTACATCGCAGTTGCATACAGGTTGTCTTACAATGTTTTCTTTCACAGCAAGAGCATTAGATAAATGAACATATGAAATCTGAAAAACAAAAAGCCGATTTGTGCAGTATCGATGCCAGGCTCTCCGAATTATTCGATTCGTAAACCAGTGCTGAGAATGGTCTCAGCACTGGTTTACGAATGAATTGTATTGGCATCATCGACGCTCCTGAATATATATACATGTAATATATACAGTGGTTTTATTTATTTGTGTTTTAATGACGATTTTTTTTTCCCTCAGGAGAGGAGGCTGAGAATCGTCATGGATACCAACGCAACAGGCAAGCAGGGATGCGTTGATTATGTCGGACTCCTGGTGAATCGAGGCGGCTCGATCCAGCAGACAGACCTACCGACTAAACTTCTAGCCTTTCTGTTTTTTTTGCCCTAGTGGCCTTATAGCTTGAAAGGAATGGTATTTTAATGACGAAAAAAGTATTGCTTTTAAATTTACTGGTCAACACATAAACATATAATTAGAGATCGGATAATCGGATGCATATTTACCTAAAGTTAATTTTTGGCTCACAAATTATGGAAGCGGCTTTTTAAAATACATTTTGTTAAATAAAAATTCCGGGAAAATACAGGACTGCAAATTTAACGTAGTGATATTGTTTGAAAATTACTAAATTAGCACGTGGTATTTATTTTCAAAAGACCGAGACTCCGGGTTCATTTATACAACTATGCATACGTATTTACATGAAGTTTAGTTTCAGTTCCCCGTGCGATTTATGAATGTACGATTTATTACATGAAGAGTGGTATACGAAAGTAGTGAGCTAGTTTGACTAAAACAATAATCAATTAAATAATTGAATAAAAAAACAGAAATGGTGAAAAATTTTATTTAACAAAACAATAAAAAGCCGTTTCCATACTTTGTCTTAAACTAACTTTAGGTAAATATGCATCCGATTATCCGATCTCTACATATAACGTACGTACTTTAACGAAGTATAAATGATTGATAACACAATGATTTGTTAGACAACTTGTGCTTATCAAATTCACACTACCAATAAAATTTTCTATTTAAATATGGCGAGAGCAATTTCCGTAGTAATTAAAGGTATCGCCAGTCCACGGCTGTCCCCTTTGCAGCATGAACAATTCCCCCCTCATAATTATGCCCTTCCGGGGGGGTCAATGAAATCGCCTCTCTACTGCAGAATATAGGGGGGCCTGTTGTATATATGATGGATATAAATCTAGGGATAATAATACCTGCAATTTGCTTAAGGTTACATGACTTATAAGCGCCAACGTATGTTCTTTAAAGCCGCAGATAGATACCGAACAAAGTTGGATCACTTGCGCACAGCGTTCATGCTGAGATTCATTCGAGCAAAATCGAACAGTATAGAAAAAATTGGTAGTGTTAAAGTTTATTTATTACGCGCTCTTTTCTCTCTCTGATATTAAACATTATTGTAAAGGCTGCGCATTAGGCAATTGCTAGTCGTCTGAGTTAGAAGGGTGAGCTGCAGGTGAGGACTTTTATTTTACGACTAGCGGACACGACAGACTTCGTCCTGCCAAAAAGATTTGTAAAGTGGCAGTTTTTTGTTCCTACTTATTTTATAGATAATTAAATGTAAAAAAGTAGTTATAGTGACGTAACTACAATAGTTAGACATATGGTCTCGCAAAGTTTTTTTGTAGATATTGATATATTCTATAATATTGTCGAACATAAGCTTAAAAGGCACTCCGTTTAAGCGTGTTTGTTCACCGCTAAACGGAGTGCCTTTCACCTAACTCCGACTTTCCGAAATGTAACCTTGCCGATAACCAACCATATACAGCTCCTCGGCATGGATATTTCGTCCAACCTAAACTTCGGGGGATACATTGAGTCCTTGGCGAAAACTGCAGCTAAAAAGCTTGGCATTTTATCCAAAGTTAGGCGCTACTTCACTGCAGAACAGATGCTCAACCTATATCAAGCCCAAGTTCGATCCTGCATGGAGTACTGCTGCCATCTTTGGGACGGTTCTGCCCGCTATCAGTTGGCTGCCTTGGACTCAGTAGAAAGGCGAGCTAGAAAACTTATCGACGACGAAATACTTATAAACTCACGTCTTCAGAGTCTAGAACACCGTCGAAGAGTTGCTTGCCTTTCGGTTTTCTATAGGTTGCATTTCGGAGAGTGTGCGTTGGAATTACATGAATTAATTCCACCCGCTCCTTTCCACCACCAGTCAACCAGACGTAGGCTTAACTACCATCCTTACGTGGTGGACTATCCTCTTACACGTACAAAACGGTTCCAGTCTTCGTTTTTAATATGAACAGCTAAGATGTGGAACTCTTTGCCGACGTCTGTGTTCCCGGAACAATATAATCTTACGGTCTTCAAGTCACGAGTGAATAGGCGTTTGCTAGGTAAGCGTGTTCCATCCTAGTCCTCATCGTCACTTACCATCAGATGAGATTGTGGACAAACGCAAACCTATTTTAAATAAAAAAATAAAAAAAAAACATTTTTTTTGTCCTATCATTAATACTCTTCGTAGCGTATGCGATGAAAGACATATTATGGCAATTTTTTTTACACCTTCGGTTGGTTTTAATAAGAATTTCTAAAGATTTCTATAGTAATCTAGTACTAAATATAGCCTATGTTACTCAGTGATAATGTAGCTTTCTAATGAAAAAAGAATTATTAAAATAGGTACTTTTGAGTTTATTCGTTACAGTATACAAAAATACAAATCTTTCCTCTTTATAATATTATTCATATTATAGATTAGATTAGTAGATTCATATTCGCCGATTCATATAATGTTCACATAAAGAGCACGGAAATTAAAAATGCATATAACTCAAGTGTCATGTTAGCGCAATTAGGTATTGAACGAGAATGTATTTTTTGCCAGGAATATTTATTAACATCACTCCGGGATTTAATTTTCATGTAAATAACGGGGATCCGAAATAAAAACATATTAATTTTTGTGTACGTAAATTCTTTAGTAATATTTCCGCGCACGTTTGAGAAAAAATGCACTTAGTCGTAATTAGTGATGTGCCGGATATCCGTATCCTTATCCATATCCGCGGATACTCGAGGCAGAAGAAAGATTCGTATCCGTTACTTTTTGGCGGATCTTTTACGGATCTATTTAACAGAGTCTTCCTTAAGAAAATTCATTATCTTGAGGATGTTTTCTTTGTAAAATGATTTTGACGTGACAACGTCTTAAATTAGGGTGCGGCTGGGAGTCACTTATGAAAAGTGTAACGCTCGGTAACGTTACGATGAGTCACCGAACGAGAGAGAGGCCCGCCGAATGCCTTGCGTCTCTCTCCCACTCAATTAGTTAAGGTTTAAGTTTACATGTACAATGTTTTAGTAAACAAAATATATTTCTATAGTTAAAATGTTGGCAATTCTTATTTTCATTCAATTCCTTGTCCTATTGTGCAATTTAATTATATTCATATCAATAAATATTCTACGAGAAAAAGACGTTGTCACGTAAAATCTTCGCCCGTAAAACCGACTTTACAGGCAACCATTTTTTTTTGAGGAAGTTGAGCCTTTTACCCTTACGAGAATACTTTCCACCACAATTTTTACACTTTGCACATTCATAATTTATTATCACAAAATAATTCCATATTACACAACTAAACTTCTATGTAGACATTTTTTTTAACTCGTGTACCAATACTAAACACAAGCGATATCTATGCAGCCCAGTGTCACATTAAAGTAAAACAAAACAAAAAAACACCCGCTGCGCAATGCAAGTCGAAACATGTTTCAACTCAAGATCGCGCGCACCGACACTGATTGTGTAAGAAAGTTAAAATCCGTATCCGTATCCGTATCTGCGGATCTTAACACCAAATATCCGTATTCCGCGGATCTAGATTTTTGACGATCCGGTACATCACTTTCACACTACGGTTGTAATAGAGGAAAACTTGCTAGTTGGAGAAGCAAAATACATTTTTTATGTTATGTATTGATAAGCAAGAAGACTGGCCACCTGATGGCAAAGTGGTTATAGTCGCCTTTAATACACGAGGTTCTTGTGAGATTCGCAGCAAATCTGCGACTAAAACCAACGTGCGAAGTAAGATATTAAGTGACAGTACCCAGTTATTATACTCAGATTTATATATTCAGACCTATCAGACTATTATATTCAGATTTTTCTAAAACCATAAAATTCATATCAAGGTAATTGGGACACCCGAGGAGGGCTCCCCTCTAGAGAGGGAGCGGAGGCTGGGGGTTCCCGGAAGTGGCCTTTGTGTTCCCGGGTTCCTACATGCCTGAGGAAGGCCATCCCTGAGGTTTTTAGTGGGTAGGCCTCCCCCTTCTGGGGAGGAGAGCCCCACATAACCCCGGCTCGCCACAGCCGGGGTATGCAATTTAATGCATTTTCCTCAGGGAAACAAAAAAAAAAAAAAGTAATTAGGACAAATTCTCACGTATAAATCAGGGATTTCTTAAACTTTTATTTGCAGTTTGGCAACACTATAATAAGACACTTTGTGATAAATTTCAAAGTTGACTGTGTAATAAGTTCAAAGTATATATTTCTATGTCCGAAGATCGGTTAAAGAACAAGATTTATTATTTAGTGCAACTTTGTAGCGTGTTGGAAACACTATAATTTTATTTGACGAAAACCCACAGTCTGGCACGTCAATGTAAACAGTTTAACTACGAAAACAACTTTTATTATGTATGTAATAAAGACAGCAAGATCAATGTATAATCTGATTCCCAACCTCCTATGGACATTCGCAATATTAAAGAAGCCACAGAAGCCGGCTTTTTAAATGGGAATACGCTTTTTTTGATAGCTTTGATAACGGATACCACCGGATAACGGTGACAGTTCAGTTTTTTTTTTATTTATTTAAAAAAGGGTTGCGTTTGTCCACAATCTCACCTGATGGTAAGTGACGATGAGGACTAGGATGGAACACGCTTACCTAGCAAATGCCTATTCACTCGTGACTTGAAGACCGTAAGATTATATTGTTCCGGGAACACAGACGTCGGCAAAGAGTTCCACATCTTAGCTGTTCGTATTAAAAACGAAGACTGGAACCGTTTTGTACGTGTAAGAGGATAGTCCACCACGTAAGGATGATAGTTAAGCCTACGTCTGGTTGACTGGTGGTGGAAAGGAGCGGGTGGAATTAACTCATGTAATTCCAACGCACACTCTCCGAAATGCAACCTATAGAAAACCGAAAGGCAAGCAACTCAACCGAAAGGCAAGTTTGATAGTGTAGGGTTGGCAGATTGTTTTGGCAGGGGAAGGCGAGCAAGCGCTCGTCTAATGACCCTACCGTGATGGCTACGTGCGCGGCTGACTACCGCGCAGGCCGTTGAAGTGCCTCTCTACCTGGGGGATTGTCCTAGTGTTCTCGGACAATCCCCCCCTTGGCGATGGCTCGACTAACTAAGTCGCGAAAGCGCAACGCGCCACGCGTCCCAGTATGGGCTCAGAGGACACCTGAGGGTTTTAGTGGATAGGCCGGTCCCTCAGACCAGAGAGCCCCACACACGGCCGCGCCTTACCAGCGCGGTGTCACGGTGCATAAGGAGCATTTTCCCTCGAAAATAAAAAAGGGTTGCTAGATTGAAACTTATCAAATCTAGGAGAATTCCGGCACAACTGCGTCGGGGCCAGTAAAACATATTTTTACCTTTTCCACTTTTAAAGGATTTATATTTGAAAATGCTATTTACTTTTAAATACATGCTTTTATTAGATATATATGTACGGACTTAAGACTTACAACTTTAGTTGTACATTAACACATTAAATATTAATACAACTAAGCACTTAACTTACTTTGAACTTTGACAGGTCTGCCGTGTCATTCGCTGTTGGACTACTTTACATATTACAAAAGTAATAAGTTTTCTGGATCTGGGACAGTACGATCTATTATCGGTCACGGGTTAATCACAAAATCTTGGACCAATCCTGGATTTCCCGGCAAGCCCAGGTTGTGCGAGGTAGTTTTTTTTTGTATACGCACTTTTGTAAACTGTCATTCGTATAGGTGATGAGGGTGAACATTTTGTTATGCGAATGATGGCAGAAAGGATGGGGCAGGGGTCAAACAATTGCTCGAATTTCTGCCCGTAATATGTGCGATTTTATATTACTCGTACAGTATAATTATAGTAGCAATAACCCTATTATTAAAAAATGTAAAAAAAAAAGTATTTTATATAGTGCTTATATTCAAAATGTTATAACGTTCAAATACAAACGATAAAACCTCAATTTTATAGTTAAGGACTTATTATACTTTAATACAATGAATGTACAATTTAGTACTTAACGAAAATCCCCACACTAGGCTATGTCTGTCCTGTGGGAGCTTTCACAATTTGTTTAAAGGGCGCTGGAATGCGATACCTACGTTTTTGTCACAGAATACACAAAAGAAAAAGAAAACCATTGCGCTACAAACAGACAAAAATAAAAAAATAATAATTGAAAAGGAAAACTAAACAATTAAAGAAATATGTCAGATATATATCTCCTATTATTTTAGTATTAAACTAGTACTTGTTAACTGTTACTTCTAAAACAATTTTTCTTACCTTGTAGATTGTGTTACGTATAATATCTATTAATATGATTGTAAAAGTTTCGTAAAATCATTTTAGTAGCAATTAACAAAATATTTCTAAAAATCTCTAATCTAGACAAAATTTCACAAACGAAATGGTAAAATTAACTCTATGACATTCACACATTTCCGGCGAGACTGTGGGCAAGAGCCTACCAAATAAATGCAAAAAGCGCCCTCCATTAGCAAAGTCAACCATCAAAATAAGTGGCATAGTACAATACAAGATAAGTAAGATTAAATAAACACAATAGTATCAATAACAACTATTAATAAATAAATAAAATAAATATTTCTTACACTCACACCATTAGCCTAGCCAAAGCAAGCTCTATAAGGCTTATGTTATGGGTCTAGGGTAACGGATAGTATATACATATATAAATATATTTGATAGATATACATCAAACAACCATGATTAAGGTACAAATGCCCGCATTTATCATACAACCACCAGGATTCGAACCCGGGACCTCAGAGGCTCGCCACACCTTGAAACCGGTGTACTAATCACTCGACTACGGAAATCAAAGTCTGTAATAAAAAAAATATGATAAAAAATACACCGTCATTATTATTAATGTTGTAAACATGTTTCAATGTAATAATAATAATTTTGGATAGTGACGATCCCATCGCCAGCTGGTGAGGCATTTGGTGCCTCATAAATGTAATAAATGCCCCATTGTGTTGTTAATCTCCCACAAGTGTGGCGAGATGTCGTTGAATTGCGACACTGAAGGACCCAATATGCTTCATGGGAGCGTGTGCCACCCGCTTCTGTCTTGCCTTAGCCGGCCGGACAGAGTCGAGTCGTTACAGCAGAGGTTCGAAGGGCATTGTAATCAAATGAAAGGATTTTAAGAGTAGAACGGATCCAAATGTGATTTATAATAAAATGACAACTTTTTTTTTACTAACCTCAATATGTTTTTGTATCGCTTCGCAACTGTATAAGATTTTATTTGAAAAACGCAATAGTGAGCAGCAACACCGCGAGGTGCGTGCACCTCGCGGCACTCACGCGACCAGACTCACCGTGAGCTTGTGTCTTAGTGTGCTTGCAACCGTACACGGTTTGTAGTTTTCATGTGACATATGTAAGTAAAGACAATTTTTCCCCAATTTTTAACTGACAGCCGTTGTTTGCCCTACATGCCACACCACACTTCACGGCACTCACGCGACCACGCTCACCGTGAGCTTCTTAGTGTATTTACAACCGTACAGAGTTTTTTTAGTTTCTTATGACATACATGGATACAATTTTTCACCTATTTTTTGACCGACAGCCAATATTTTTTTTAGTGGCGGGATAGACCACACCACCGCGAGGTGCGTGCACCTCGCGGCACACACGCGACCACACGCTCCATAACTCCTTTAGTGTATTTTCAAACGTAGACAATTATTATATAAGTTACTACTTTTTGACAAAAAAGAAGACTTTTTTCACCAATTTTCGACAGACCACAATTTTTGTCATAGCCAGCCGGGATGGACCACCCCTCCGCGGGGTGCTTGCACCCCGCGGCAAGCAAGCGACGTCTAGTATGCTATAAAGCCGCAAGCATGCCCTGAATTGTTCATACTAATTTGCTTCCTTCACACGAATATTGGTCTGCTACTTGCTATATTTAAATCAATTAGGTGACTTTGTGAAGGCAGGTGCACCGGAGTCTCTTCCATAGCCCAGTTCTCATTACCACCAAAATTGAAATGCAATAGTCCATAAACGTTTTGACCTGTAATAGTTTCTGTACGTATAACTGGGTTATACTCTTGAGTTGCATTATTCATGGTGCAAATAGATATAAGACCCAGTTGATACACTCCACACACACTACTAAAACTTCGATTAAATGGCCTCTACTCGTTGGATCTATATCCCGCACACGCCTTATAAAGGACCGTGTCTTATAAAGACACTTAATAATAATAAAATCGATTCAATTGTCTTTGTTATTTGTACGCGTTCGTATAGACGTTTTATAACTCGACTAGCGACAACGTCTGTTATTTACGTCATAAACCTTTTACCATTCATTTTAAAAAGTAGCACATTAATAGTAGAAATTCAATAAAAATATAATATAATTAATTTAATGCATAGATAAATAATATTAATTTAGATATAATGAATATTATATTATATTGACATTTCACACTTTTATTTTATCTTTTTTCTATGATTATTACTTATTACATACTTTTATCTTTTTACTATGATTAACTCTAGACGGTGCCGGTGAGCAAAATGAATGGTTTTGTGAGGGCGGATTACACAAACTCAAACGAACGAAATCTGGATTGCTGAGCTCAATCCATCAGAATGCCCTTTTATCTTGTATGCAAACATATGGAAAACAATGCACTGCCAGGTATCGTATCGTATAATTATTGGTGGAATTGACCATTTTCGTACGGACCGTTTTGATAAAACCGCAACTGTCAACTTTATGTTCTTTATGATATACAGTTCATTTTCGTTGTGCAACCAACTATGTTTAACCTGCAAAGCTGGGAATGACGTATCTCCTTGTCTCTTGGGACGGAGCCGCGGAGTCTGATGATACTTGAATCACGTAATGAAAGCTGGCAATGCTGAAAGCTCTGGTTAGACCATGCATTGCACATGCACTCTAAGATCTCAGTTAATTTTATTGGATCTCTAAAAGTCGTCTTTGTCTATTATTATACAATAGAAAGAGTTGGACTATCTTTGATAAACGATTTGACGTTTACTCAATAAGGATCCAACGAACATTAGGACCAACGTCTCAGGCTGAGTTTAGTCGGTTGGTCATTTGGGTTGAGTCGCCTCGATTCATCTGGAGTCCGTCATAATCGTGCCACTTGAACACAGTGGCATCCAAGAGGATTCTCAGCCTCTCCTCTCTAGAAGGGAACAACAAAAACATGAAATGACATTCGAGGAATATTTTTTAAAGGCAAGGTCATAACATGTATTGTATACATATGCTCTATGTTGTTGTTTTAACTGTTGGAATGTTAAGTAATTTTTGTAAAAATCTATTGGAAAATGCTATGCATATTTTGATTACTCTAAAAGAAGAAATTATGATGTCAAATAAAACACTCTAATTTAGACAAATATTAATCAACTTTAATCAATCTTTTTGAGTTATACAGAAAAAAGTGCGTCGCTCTTTTCGTTACATCGCCGCAGCGCAAAATCGCTGCTTATCACTCTAACGGATAATGTAAAGAAAAGTAGTAACAAATTTAACATTATAAAATTGTTACTTTATTGTTATCACAAAATCAAAACAAGTACATTGTAATTAAACTTGGAATTATGTCGTATTAATTGGGACAGAATCAAGAAAATTATTATGCAATTTTAATTTAAATAATATTACATGGCACATAAAGTAAAATTAAAATTCAAACAATCAAATTAAATTATTATTTTATTGAATTGATTGAATATTACAGTCGAATCAAATTAATATATGTAGTAACAAAATTAAATAGAATTGTTAAATCTTAAATGGAATATGCCATTGTGTGCCTGACGCGGAACACGACCAAAGTCTACCTTTCAGGAATTTATTGATGGCGATGTTTTTGTTCATTATTTTATTCAAGAGATATTTTAGGTGTTTGTCAAATATTTTCATATTTACATAGCTTTTTAATATCTCTGAAATCTTATCAAATAGTTTTGCCGCCATACTACGAGTATGAGTAACTTTGCTCTTTGTTTTTAGCTGTATCACTGGCTGATATAGATCACAGTATATTCTCATTAGTTTTAATTAATTTTCGTATATTTCGTATAAATCTATTATCTTTCTAATATCTATTATTGAACACGAGATTAAAACAAAGAGTTTAATGAAGTGCTGCATATTTAGAAGCACCTGCGGCTTATTGGGAATCGATTACTGAATATGAAACTGCCATTAGCATTATTTCAGTAATAGCCTTATTACCTTTCACAATGTTCTGTACAATGGGCCCGAGTATACGCCGCAGCATCAATGAGGAATTTTGCGTTATATACTTTATTCTAGTTGGCGCATTTAGGAGGTACGTCCTTGGGGAAATGTGCAATTTTCTACCACAGACTTCCAGACAGTGTTACTACTTTGCCTTATCACTACAACATAGTATAAAACAAAGTATGCTTAGATTTTTAAAACTACGCAACCGATTTTGATGCGGTTTGTTTTAAATAGATAGAATGATACTTAAGGAAGGTTTATATGTATAATACATACATAATATAGTAGAGAAACACTGATATAATTTAGAGGTTTCTAATGTGATGTCGTAAATAAGCACGTTTTTTTGCACTTATATTGCGAAACGCAGGCTGAACCCTACGAGATAGGCCAAAGTAATATACTATGGCAGGGTAGGCGAACCAATGGCACGCGTGCCATTGATGGCACGCGACACAATATTTGGGGCACGTCGCAGAATTAGGTATTTAAGACGATCGAACGTGATGCTCCTACGCTGCGGAGTGTTCGGTGCGCGGGGTGGGGCAGCGCGGCGGCAGTAAGTTTTGTTTTTATAATTTAGAAGTCACACTAATTTTACTGAAATTTAATATAAACATACCAAAATGTACCTCCTGTAAATGTACCTCTTTTGCTTACTTTATTTAATAAAGAGTTTTGATAGTATTTATAATTATTATTTTGCCAATAATCAGAAAGTCAAAATTATTTGATGGCACGCGAATGACCCCATTAAACTTTTTTTTAAGAAAAAATGGCACGTTGATGCATACAGGTTCGCCTACCCTGTACTATGGTATTGCCCACCTTAAAAAGTTCAACAAAAAAGACCGCGATGTTATATGTCTATCTCTTGGGATAACCCACCATAACCATTTTTTACATACATATACATACATACATACACTCACGCCCTTTTTCCACGGGGGTAGGCAGAGATTACGTCCTTCACTTGCTACGGTCCTTACATATCTCTTTCGCTTCATCTACTTTCATAACATTCCTCATACATGCTCGACGATTGCGGGTACTTCTGACCTGGCCTGACCATTTTTTCCTTTAAAATATTTAAAAAATACTTATAAGCTTTCGCGTTTATAAATGTCAAATAAGTAGGTATATCTGTCGCAGCCAACTGGTTAAAATAGCCGTTTAATCAAACAGCTAGCCTTTTGATTAAACAACGCCATTCAACCATACGTCTAGCTTATTAATTGAATATTTGAGTCGCTCAAAACGATCAACACTACAGCTGATTCAAAAGCCGCCGTCTCATTTAATTAGTTCAGCGCTCACCACCGCAGCGCTAGGTACGTTTTGGTTTCAATATAACGTCAAATAGCCGTGGTTTGTGATTGCTTCAAGATATTTTTCGGAAAGTAAGTAGTAAATATACGTTACTCGTGTTATTAAAGACACAGAATTTATGAGGTTACTTACGAGTGATACGAGTGAATCAAATTTAAACAAATATTCGAGGAGAAATTACGGGATTATGAAATGATTCTTGCTTCGTAAATTTGAAATTGTATTTTTTTGCTTGGTGCAATAAACAATATTATGATTAATACCTTTGGTCACCTCTTAAACTTAATTCAAGAATAACCTCCCAAGAAATTACAAAATGTCTTCCTATGCTTCCTATTCTCTCAAATTAAGTACTAAACTAATGGTCACCTTAGTTAATTTACTATTTAACCAATTGGCTAAGCGTCGTCTAGCTGTAATGTTGAACGTTGCAATCAACAAGTCGGCTAAACGACGTATAGCTGTGTGATTGAATGACGTTGTTCAGTCAAAAGGCGCGACATATCTACCATCTGCGAGGACGAAGTCGCAGGTATCAGCTAATATTACACAATATTTTTCATTATTTTCCCTCCATCTGACACCCCTATAACCACAAAACATTACCTCCGGCGTAACGGCGTCAGCTGTAAACAACTGTCCGTGTCGAGTGATGCCGACGAAGTTATACCAATAATGTTCCCATTTTTGGCAGTTCCAGCAGACGTTATGAAGACATCAACGTAAACTGCGATATATGTACTGACTGGTAAATATAAGGAGTCACCCAACAAATTGACGTGTAATATTAAAATAAAAAACCGGCCAAGTGCGAATCGGACTCGCGCACCGAGGGTTCCGTACAAACCTGCAAGGTTTACAAAGTTCGTTCATATATTTTGTAATGTAACTAAAAATTTAAGGATTTCGGAATTTTTCCTTTATGTGTGCTATAAAACGTTGCTTCATGCCAAATTTCAAGATTCTAGGTCGACTGGAAGGACCCTTTAGGTTTTGATTCCCTTGGCGAGTACTTGCGAGTTTCAAAATATGCAGCTTAAATTGCTGTTTCTTTTGATTGCGTTGACATAGAAGTTTGATTTTGTTACAGCTTAAAGGTATTATAGAACTGAGTATTTGGTATGAATTTCAATTTAATACCTCTACGCGTTTATGAGGAAATGGGTAGTAAGTTTAAAATTATTTAAAAAAAATATATTATGTGATGTAACTAAAAATTTATGGTTTTCGTAATTTTTCCTTTATCTATGCTATATAAGACGTTGCTTCGTACCAAATTTCAAGATTCTGAGTTCACGGGAAGCACGCTGTAGGTTTTGATTCCCTTGCAAGTGTCGAAAATTTGCGGCATAAACGGCTGTATCTTTTGATTGCGTGGCTTAGAAGTTTGATTTTTTCACAGCTTCAAGGGACAGTAGACCTGAGTTATTGATATAAATTTCAGCTTCATACCTCCACGCGTTCCTGAGAAAAAGGGTCTTGACAGACGGACAACAAAGTGATCCTATAAGGGTTCCGTTTTTCCTTTTGAGGTACGGAACCCTAAACCAGTTGCGAAGTGATAAATCAAATCTATTTCAGCTCTGTTACTGTACCAAATCAATTGTAAATTACTGTTTCATTTGTCTGGACGTAAACTAGTCATTTTTCTTGAATGTTAGATCTACGGTAATATGCTTTGCCATGACATATGCATGCTATAATTGGAAGCATAGGACATGACATTTCCATTAGAAATGTAGTCAGGAAACTCATTAGCGGTGGCTTCCTTTGACGAGAGACCTCCCTTTTTTAACTAGTAAATCAATCTCTTTTATCTATATATATAAAAATGAATTGCTGTTCGTTAGTCTCGCTAAAACTCGAGAACGGCTATGGCCGATTGAGCTGATTTTGGTTTTAAAATGTTTGTCGTAGTCCAGGGTAGGTCTAAACGGTGAGCAAATAAGGAAAAATTGCGAGTAAGATAGAGTAAGACGACAATTTCATTTTCCCATATAAAAGTTGATCACTTACTTTCTGTCAAACATTTGACGGTATTTGTACTCTCAGTTCCACTCGAATTGAAGAACGCATTAAAACAAGACTTTGAATCGACAACATAATATCAACTTTGCTTATAACATCGAGTATTTACATTTCAAAATATAAAAATAATTAATGTGTTGACATATTTGATGGGTGCCAACCTATTGTCTATGGTAAAATGTCACTTGAAATGTAAACGCCTCTTTGCTGTGCACCTATACTATAATTCTTTAATATTCCTAAAAATCTAAAAGCAACAAATTTCAATAAAATTAAAAAAGTATTGTGTCGTGTGTTTGTGACTTACTAAATATGCCTCCAATAATAAGGCGGTACGTAGTCACCGGGTCAGCTATCTTATATATAAAAATGAAATAAAAAGAAAAAAGTGACGTTAGTTCTGTCAAACAAATTTAATGTCATCATATGTCATTTCAAGTAGGAACAAAAAACTGCCACTTTACAAATCTTTTTGACAGGACGAAGTCTGTCGGTCCGCTAGTTTCTGATAAAAGTACCCGTATTCTATATACGTCAAACTACGATATTGTGTCTTATGGCAACAATATATAAATAATTAAATAAATGAAAATCAAAGCTACAGATAGAGTCTTAAGGATTACGAACTTTAAGTGGCTGTACCGGTTACAAGGTGCTATCTCTGAGGTCCCGGGTTCAAATCCCGGTGGGGGCAGATGTTTGTGTGATGAATGCGAGCATTTGTACCTTAGTCATGGTTGTTGATATATATTTCAATAAAAATTATTTATATATGAAGAAAGAAAGAAAAACCTTTATTTTTGGCCACATAAAAGTAAGACACACAAAACAACACAATTAAAACTACTTAATTAAAAAGAAAATTAGTTACAACAGCACAATTAAAAAACAACAAGAATGGGGTGTCTCACAGCTGCGCCAAAAAAGGGATCCAGTTCAGCATATGCCAGACAGGAGTGCCTGGCGCTGGTTTTCAACTAGTCCCTGTTTCTGGTGACTCGCGGATTCGAGCATGAAACCTAAATTAAAATATGGATACTATTTACAAAAAAAAAAAACATGAGTGTCCGTAAGTCTAAAATCTAAGATAATTATAAAAAATAAAACATAACAGGAATTAAAAACATACCTAAGTTAGACTAAAACAACAATACATAGAAAAAAAAAATAAGTTTAGCTATTTACATAATCAAATTAAAAACTACCTTTTATACATAATTTAATTTAAAATTTACCTACAGTAAGAACAACACATTTATTTCTAAGTATAGAAATGGACCACAAAGCCTTACTTCAAACTCTACAGCCCAGAGACCACCAAAGTGCACCCATATCGGACAGGACGTCATATAAGTGAGTAGTTCAGGTTAATTAGGTTCATGGCACGCTGTCCGTCTAATAGGTACTGCCGCAGGCGATTTCTAAATGTTACAATATTTGTAAGCGACCTCATAGGTGGAGGCAAGTTATTCCACACCTTAGAAGCTGCATAGCGAAAACTACCTCTGAAAGCGGTTATATATGTGGAGATATGGTAAGATCCGGCGTACAAGTCTTTTAACACACTCGCGTTTAGTTGAGTATATGTATAATATATGTATGTCTATCCGTTACCCTAGATCCCATAGCACAAGTCTTACAGAGCTTAACTTGGGCTAGGCTAATTGGTGTAAGAGTAACAAAAAAAAACAAGTGGCAGTTTGATGAATACGGGAAGAGGCTGGATGCAACTAGCGCCAAATGGTGAAACTTTCCGATCAAAATACTCAGATGAAATTATGATGATGATGATGGTGATGGTGATGGTTGTGATGATGATGGTGATGATCGATAATGATAATGAAGCTAAAAATTTTAAGTTGCTCTACGTCAAATTTTTGACACTTATTTATTTCATCATCCCCAGATCACCGGGGCTTTGCATTTTGCATGTACGTTTGTATGTGCACGCTTACCAAGCTCGACAGTGTAGTACACTGCGCAACTTCGATAGTTTCGTAATAGCCGAACTCATATTATTCGATAAGTCGTCAACTTTGGCGATGACATCCCTGAAGATGTTTGCGTGATATTTCGATGTCTTTATGAGGTACTTATTTTATTATATTTATTGCCTAATTTCAAATCTGTGGTACTAAAAAACATTGATATATAACAACATTTAGAAAATAGTGCCTGAAATATATTGATGTTACTAAGTTGACTGATCTAATTGAACTGAACTCTATTGTTATTAAATTTGATTGAAACTGACGCAGTCATATTACTATTTTATAAAGATTCAATGGGATAATTACCTTTATTAACCAGCAATGATACATATATTATCTGCCCGCCTCAATAAAAATTGGAATGCATTTCAAATACATAACGTGAAATACATAACTTTTTATGTTATGAAGACTTTGAATATGAAATTATCGCTTTTTTTTGGTACACCCGATATTTATATCTTTATAAATTTAAAGTCTGTGATTTTCCGCTATATTTTGGCATAGAGTGCATTTTTTGATGAATAAATAAACTCATAAATTGTATAATGAATAAAAAAATTTTAAATCTAAAATACCTTCTTTTCTTATCAATGTTGAGTTGCGTTTAGGACGCTTAGTTCAAATAACTAATGGTTTCAAGAGCGTTTAAGTCATATAGAGTATTTCTTAATTTTCTTTCTTCTGGCTTGTACGTCTTGTGCATTAGCCAATGATAAGTTAAAGTATTTCTATTAAGACATTATAATTGACATATTGTCATGGTACACAACACCACCTAAGTTCATAATTTCTAGTTTTTACTTTTGTATGCCATAACTTTTTTTTTACAATTAACGATATAAAAAAAATGTATTTTTGTAGTTATGTTTGATAAGGCATCTCCTTTTGGATACTGATATGAAATGGAATAAATCAACTCATAGCCATTATGTAAGTAATCAAACAGCGACCAATTCATCATAGCTGGTTCGTGCTGACGACAAATACCACATCATTATTTCACAGTTAAGAAACTCAACATGCTCGCCGTTAGGTCTTACTGTTCGACCATGTAATTACGGGTAATAAAGAGAAAGTTACGCTTTTGTGTCAAGATATTTTGTGTTTGGATTATTTTTCTGTGGCCGGTCGCCATTTTGCAGCGTGACAAATTAACAGTTCACGTGCGTGCATGGATGTAATATAATAACAGGACTGATAACTGCTAGGAAAGCACGAGCCGCACGCTACAGATGCCCTTTATCCATTTCTAAAAAGTGCTGATTACCGTTGAGGAACATTAAATATAATGCATATATAAGAGAATTTATTTTCAATTAAATTTTAAAGATTATACAATACAAATTCTTTGTAGGTTCGCTAGGTTGGTAACCCTGGCTGCTTTGTTTTGAACTGTCATATATCCATATCGTCTGATGTAAAGTTTTGATTTTAATAGACTTATATATCTACTGAATGTTAAATATAATTTACGATTTACTAAAGTTTATTCTATTCCTTTGTCGCGCTCTGTGAAAGAAGCAATGTACCCACGTAATCTTTCGAGGTAGTAGTTGGTATGATTGAATTTATTACTTCTTTTAATATTGGCAACTGTAACCACTTACATAAACAAGTTATGTTTAAGTTGTGTCATGTAATGTAATATTATAGTGATGTTTATATGATTCGTTTTATAAAGTTTAGTCTGAAATATCGTAGCGGTTCTAATTACGCACGATGGAATATTTTAAATTTCAAATAAGAATTTCACAATGCCACCAGTTGTAATTTGTGAGGCTCCTCATCATTTAATCATTATGCAGGGTGGGGTGAGAATATCAAATACTTTAATTTAGAACATCAGTTACTTTAATAATTATAAAATTCTGTCTGTGTCTGTGAATACAGTCAGCAGTAAGTTCAGGTTTACAGTTGAGCTACGAAAATGGCGCTTATTAAGTAGAGAATAAGTCTTGAAATCAACTTGTATAGACTTGCATTCATGGGCATGAAATATATAATTCCGATTCCAAAAGAAACTATTTACAAGCAATATATTGTTTTAAGCCACATCTATACTAATATTATAAAGAGGAAAGATTTGTTTGTTTGTTTGTTTGTAATGAATAGGCTCCGAAACTACTGAACCGATTTCAAAAATTCTTTCACCTTTGGAAAGCTACATTATCCCTAATTAACATAGGCTACTTTTTATCCCGGAAAAATCGACAGATCCCACGGGATGCGCAATAAAGACTTCGCTCAAAAACTACTGCACGGATTTCCATCCGTTTTTCATCGATAGATAGAGTGATTCTAGAGCATGGTTTTGCAGTATTTTTTATCTTGGAAAAACGGATAGTCCCACGGGAAGCGCGATAAAACCTTCGCGCCATAAATCGACTTCCGCGCATATGTGGGGCCGTGGGCAAAAGCTATGCTATATACCTTAACCCTCTATAGACCCACTCCCGAAATCCACGCAGGCGAAGCCGCGGGCAGAAAGCTAGTTTATCAATAAATCGAGGCAATTTGTGTGTGTATAACTAAATGGACCGAGTAGAGAATGCAGGAAAATGTTAATGAAAATCGAAGAAACTAAAAAAAAAAAAAAAAAAAGGTGTCGAAGACCGGGGGTTGGTGCACGCGGTAGCAGCCGCTCGGGAGAAACTACTGCCGCAGCGCAGTCAGTTCAGTTCGGGACAACACTGACATAGATCGGACCATTTATTCGATCCACTTAGGGACTTCAAATTACAACCAAGCCATACAATAATAACGAGAATAAACCAATGAACTACAGTCCTTCTTTTATGAAAGTAGAGGAAAATTTTGAAGTATTTTTGGATCGTAGCGAGTGAAAAACCGTGATCTCTATATATATGTATATATGCGTTATATTATGAAGCAATACTTTTTGACCTTTAATCGCTCTTATATCCCGTAATCGCGGCTCTATTTGCAGTAGAAATGCTAATTGATTTTGAGGCTACTGAGTACAAAAGATTTGATCGTTAAGGGAAATTAATTCGCTAAGCTTGGAATTCAAACAAGGCTAAACCGAATACTTACAAGAATAAACTAACTAGTGTTGAAATTTTCCCGCCGTCACATTAACAATGCAAGCGCGCGAGGCAGCTTTAAAGTTCTTAATCTGGACCTAATTATAAAACAGCTAATACAGTCACGCTAAAGTGCTGCGAATAAAGACGTTCGAGAAAGGTTTTTCTCGTTGAATTCACAATGAAACACGATAATGCGTAAAGATGTAGCTTTATAAGTTCATCATCATAGCTAATATAATATACGTCCAAACCAAGAGGAACGAGCCTATCTAACTATCGATCAGCGCTTATGTTGGTGCAATATCTGGTGCAACCTACTTCACGGCTACCTATGTCGATTTTATGATAAAGAATTGCGATAAAGTATGCCGATTCAGTGTGTAATCTTATTTGAATTGCGATTTGCGGAGACCCACGAGTTCCATACTTTCTATTCGATTCAGACGTTATTTTATATTGCATTTATTTAAACACTAGCTTTCTGCCCGCGGCTTCGCCCGCGTGGATTTCGCGATTAGGTCTATAGACGGTTAAGAGTCATAGCTTTTGCCCACGGCTACATATGCGCGGAAGTCGGTTTATGGCGCGAAGGTTTTATCGCGCTTCCCGTGGGACTATCCGTTTTTCCGAGATAAAAATACCGCAAAATCTTGCTCAAGAATCACTCTATCTATTGATGAAAACCGCATGAAAATCTGTGCGGTACTTTTTGAGCGAAGACTTTATTGCGCATCCCGTGGGATCTGTCGATTTTTCCGGGATAAAAAGTAGCCTATTATTTGATCCGGACTTTTAACTTTACGTCTGCAATTTCAAAGCAATCGGTTCAGTAGTTACGGCGTGAAAGCGGAATAAACAAACAAACTCACTTTCCGATTTATAATATTAGTAAGGACTATATCAACGCTACAGCATCATCATAATTATAGCTATAAGACTTTTCAGATAGACCTCCGCAATAATATTCACAACTAATCGGTCTTGTGCTAGCTCGCTACAATCTAGAAAAGATCGATCCACCCTCTAAGAGTTCTACCGACCTTTCCACTCCAACAGAAATCAGTTCTACGAGCAATGTGCCCTGCCTACTGTCCTTAAGGTGCAGAATTCCTCGACACATATTTGTCACCCTAATATCTCAGCAGATTTGAACATTTCCGATTCGATTACTTAAGGAAATGCCGAGCTTAGCCCTGTCTAGAATATAGAGTAATTAATTTATATATTAATTACAGTTACAAACTATCGAAACATCCTTAATTCGTATCAGACATTGAATATATCATTTGAGACACCTAATATATCTGTATCCTATTGAGATCTATATCTTTGCGCAAGCCTTATAATGATATGGGTGCCAGGTCATTCTGGAATAACCGGCAATGAGAAGGCCGATGAACTAGCCAGGGCTGGGGCTCAAGGAATTCAGTTCGGCCCAGAGCCTATCTGTGGTATCTCAAAGAACCAGGCCATGCAATACCTGAAAACTCGCCTTCTTAACGAGGCGAAAGCAGACTGGCACAGTACGTCCGGGATGACACACTCAAAAGCACTAATCAAACCATACTCTCGCAAACGCACTGACGAGCTATTAAAGCTTAACAGGAGTAACTTGAGCGTGATGGTTAGGGCTTTGACCGGTCACTGCAAGTTGAATAGACACCTTCACAACATGAAACTTAAGGACACTGACACATGCAGAGTCTGCGAACAAGAGCGTGAAACACCAATACACCTCTTGTGCTACTGTGAACCGCTGATTCACAAAAGAAACTGACACCTGGGGAAACACATCCTTGACCCAGATGAAATAAAAACAATCCGAACTGGGAACATCCTATCTTTCTTGGTCAGTGCCCAGTTAAGGGAGCTACTGTAGGGCCTACATATAACCTACATAGGAGGCTGGTCACAATAGATCTTAATAGGTCGCAGTGATGCACATCAGCCCCGACTTACATGAAATAAATAAATAAAAGCCTTATAATGAATCTTGTCTTATAAAGATACTCTTCGCTAATGATAACATCATTGCCACTTTGGCTTCACGCGCCTCTTTAAGCACTTTTGGCTCCTTTTATGGGCCTGCGCTGCATCGCCCCTCTCCTCAGGGGCGGTCGCCCTCACGATTTGCCTATAAGGTTCTTAGAACTTAGGTACAGGCTGACTTTAGTAGGTTACGTGGTCAGACCACTTTGGCCGCGTGGAGTCCAACATAACCTCCGTGACACTTGCCGTTGCGAGGGTATCCTGGGCATATTTCGTGCTTCTTGTGATGGATTCCCAGCCTTCCTCTCCTGAGGAAAATAAAAATAAAGACACATGATATGAAGCAAGCTAACGGAGCCATTTGGCTGTACCGCGCTTCTTCAGCAGGCAGCGCTGATTACGCCTCTCCTGAGGTGCGGTCTTCCTTGACACGTCAAGCCATAGGGTCGTTAGCATCAACGGTTCAGGTTGAGTTTAGTGGTTAGGTCTTTCGAGTCGAGCCTCGATTCGTCAGGAGTCCGACATAACCACGGTACTTGGTGGCGGTGGTATTCATGAGGATTCTCAGCCTCTCCTCTTCAGAGGGAAAAAAAAGAAGCAACATAATACAAAACTGACCTAGTTGATGTTCTTTCTCTTTCTAACACATGATATTTATTTAAAGATAACACGAGACAACAATATAAATATTAATAAACTAGATCTAAAAATATCTTTCTTATTAGGGATTGAAGTGTTTGTAATTGTGGTTTTGTTTTCAAAGAATTTAAGTTATTTCATACAACGTTCTGTCTTAATTACTTAATAGCCGAGAGAACAAACTTTACGATTTTTTTCACACAAGTTAATACGCATTCAACTAAGTAATAACATACTTCATAAAAAGACTAAAAATTCAATAAAGTACTAAATTTGACGTAAAACAACAGCAGGTACTTTTTGAGTTTTTTTAATTTAAAATATCTTAACACAGAGATTTAATTATTACTAAAACTTGCACTTTAGGGTTAAGGAATAACGCAGAAATAAATATTTTATGAGAACGTTTTACGTTTTGCTGCGAAGAAACCGTAATTTCATAGTTAAGTACCAATTATTACGGGCCCATAAGCTTAAGCTCCGAATCTCTAGAGAATTTCTTCGAAAGCATACAATGCGCGACCTCGTTGGTTGAAGGTACAACGATGGATTCCTTGTCTTTGAATATCTGAACGAGTTTATATAGTGTAGTCGCTATTGATTAAGAATGTATATTTCATAGCTCTAACAAATCATTTCCAAGAGTATAGTTTACCTTTAACATTTTTGAACAACCCAATTCTGTTGCCGTTACAAATATTTTAGAATTCTATAGATGTTACTTACCGGTCTTATGGCCGTAATAACCAGTTCCCGACGACGAACTGCTTCCCGATCCCTGTACTTGGCTTACTTCTTCTTCCGCCTCCACGGGCAGTGACGCTGGCTCCATACCTTGGCAGCTCACTGTCGCATCACTGGCCGACGGTACTGACACTGCACTCCTGGAATGACAGACACAGATGTAACTTGGTAACTTTGAGTAACACTTTTTACAATATTTAACTCGAAACTCCTTACATCCAGTCGACGCTTGAAGAACCGCATAACGTTTGCTATATTGTATGAGCTAGACTACTCTAGTAATCTCTACAGATTTATCAACTCATTTGTATGTTTAGTTAATGATACGTCTATATTACTTTCAATTTAAATCCATACGAATATTATCAATGCGAAAGTTTCTCTGTCTAAACCAAGCATTCACACCAAAACTACAGAATATTTTTTAATGATATTTGGTACACAGACAGTCTAAGAGTCGGAGAAAGGCTATTCTTGAATGATAAAAAGGAGAATTGTAAGGGGTTGAAAATGGGAATGGAACGTTGTAAGAAAGTATCGTCATTTCAAAGCTGGAAATTAGAAACATTTTTTTAGGTTGTTGATTGACAAAAAATAAGAAAAAAGACACTCAAAATTTGAAAAATGTATGTATTATAAATATTTCTAATAAAGGAAGCTAACGCTAGTGAGAAATTACAGATAATAAAAAATGCTATCCAAAGTTGAGGCGAAGGCTAAGGCAGAGTAAGGTCGGTTCATCACATCGTCGAGTTGCCTCAATAGTTTTGAAGATCGACATAAGTACCGTTGCACTTGTTTGAGGTGATATCCATAAAGATTCACTCCTAATCTACACAGATCATTTTCACGAGGACGAAGGCCAGAGTACAACCGAATACATACTTATTTAGTATGTAATATGATAAATAAATATTTCTTACACTTACACCGTTGGCCTAGCTCAAACTAAGGTCTATAAGGCTTGTGTTATGGGATCTAGGGTAACGGATAGCGAGGCTGCGTGCGCGTCTAACTACCGCGCACGCTGTGGTGATGTCTCTCCGTCTGGGGGATTGTCAAGGGGTTCACGGACAATCCCACCAACCACCCATGGCACTATCAACCATCTTGGTTTTACGGGCCAAAGGAGGCCACAGCCCTCCAGCCTCCCTCGTCCGCCAGCATTGCCGCAATCAATGCCGGCGGAGACAGATCTCGCCCGATCTCTGCGACCAAGACTCGGCGCTCGGAGGCCCCCGCTGGGCACTCCGCCAGCGTGTGCTGGGCCCAGTCGAGGTCGGATGCGCAGTGGTGGCAATGTGTCGATCCCTCCCGTCCTATTCGACACAGATACTCACCGAAGCAGCACTTCCATTGTCCCTAATGTCTACCTCTCTCCCTTAGGGAGCGGACAAACACGCGTACGCCTTCAGTGCTCGCCCCTGTCGTAGCGTGCCCACCGTTGGTGTACCGCTGGCTAAGTCTTCCTTGTGTCCTCTTCTTTCTTCGGGTCCTCTGTCTGCCCTCTTTACCTCTTCACCTCGAGCTCACTCCTAATCTTATACCACTGACGCGCGTATTCTCGTAGCCTCCTGAAATTCGCTTCCGTCGCCACGAGGTCGCGATAATAAACCGGACCCACCTCAACCGCCTTCACCTTATCTAACATGTCCCTACGCGCGTCACTATATAAGCTACACTCCCACAGAGCGTGGTGCAGGTCCTCATCCCCGCACACCCCGCAGGGACAATTACTGCTATCCACCAAAGAAAACCTAAAAAGCCTACTATTAAAATGGCCATGTCCCGACAAAAGCTGTGAGACTTCATAGTCCGGTTCGATCCAGGTCGCCCTGAACCGATCCGCCACGCTCGGGAAAAACCGATAAGTTTCCCTCCCCTTGTCGGATGCGTCCCAGCGCTCCTGCCAAGCGGCAAGAGCGGACTCAGATGTTGTGAGTCGCGCTCTCCGAAGCTCCTCCTTGGTAACGCGGCCTTCGCGCACATCACCTAGCCTGCCCGCCCGGATTACCTCGAGGTCGGCCGGTAAAACACCGGCTATCACTGGTAAAGCATCGGAGCTCGTCGTGCGAGTCGCCTTGGTCAGAAGGACCAAGGCGTCTCTGAGTGCGCAAAAGCTCACGCAGCTGCGGGGTTCACGGACAGTACCTCCCTTGGCGTAGGCTCGACCAGACCTAGGTCGATCTGGCCCCGGAGCTCATGCCGGTAGAATCGCGAAAGCGCACCCCGCCATGTGCCCCGCATGGGCCTCAGGAGGGTTTTAGTAGGTAGACCGGTCCTGTCAGACCGGAGAGCCCCATACACGGCCGCGCCTAGCCAGTGCAGTGTTACGGTGAATAATGAATTACCCCTAAAAAAAAAAGGGTAACGGATATACATATATATTTTTGATAGAAATGTATCTTAACAATGATGACTAAGGCAGGAATGCTCGCATTCATCACACAAACATCTGCCCCACCGGGACTCGAACCCAGGACCTCAGAGATGGCGACACCTTGAAACCGGTGTACTATCCACTCGACTATGGCGACGTCTACTATGTAACAAGGATTAAAAGTTTATAAAATAATGTTTATAAAATAATTTAAATGATCACACTATCTGCGGACAGTGTCCATGGGCGATATTTGGAAAAAAATATATTTATACAGTATTATTTATTGTTTTTCAGTATTTCAGTGAATATATTATATTTCAGTACTTAACCTAAATCTAATTGTTACTCAAGCAAAAATAATATTTTCGAAATTAACTTTTGTATACTTTTCTTTACAATACAAAAGCAGTGGTCAAACTGGTATACTGTATTGTATATACATATAATTTATTTTGTGGCTTATTTATATTTGGCTTATCTGTTCTTCTATTATTATCGATTTTGCATGCAATAATATTAAGATCATCAGACGTATTCTGACAAACACATCAAAATCTAATCTAATCTAATCTTAAGAAGGCTCTTGTCGGGTTACATACTCTGTAAAAACTTAACACCCCGTAAGATCATTTCGTTGTCGATCTGTCAAGAACCTTCTTCGCAGGAGCGCGTAGAGCTGTCACGTTGAGATTAATGTCAAAAGACACAGCCTTTTATGCTCCGTTTATATCGCGTATTTTGAAATTCTCAAGGGAATTAAATCCTTCAAAGTAATTCCCGTTGACCTCGTGAAATCGTGAAAGTTAGCACGAAGTAATATCATATATTACGAGGGAAGAAAAAACCAACACCGTAAATCCGTTTATATTAATAATAAAATTGGAGATAAAAACTTATTGAAGTTATTCTAAATTCCGTTATATTATAATACCTGTTGTCTTCTTTTTGTTTTATTACTTACTTATTTTATCTAACAAATATAATTTTTATCATCTCTTGCTTAGTCCGTCCATGTCTTACTAATGTATGTTATAGAGAGAATTAAATAGAAATGTATAAAAATACAACTTTAGGTTTTTTTATCACGTCTGAATTTGAGTTAAGTATCCGTGAAACTCTTAAGCTCTTTGTGTTCTTAAAGTTTGTATTTGTTTGACATTAATAAGTCCTATAAGGGATTATCTTGAATAAACAATACTATAATTTGGATCCAATTTCTCTTTAATGTACTATATATGTGTCATTTTTACATAAATCTAGAAACTTCTGCAAACTCTTTGAAGATTTAAAACAAAATTCTACATTCGAATCTCTCAGGCCCGTATTACAAAATTAGATCCAAACCTTTGCTCGAGTACAGTTAGAAATGAATAGTGCTATGTGGGCTTAGTACAATGCGTTTCTATCTTTACTCGTGCAAAGATTTGAGTTTGAATTTGATTTTAGAATATACGACCCGCCCCAACTTCACACGGGTGCACTGCTTATGTAAATATATAACAAAAGTCAATACTGTAGTACATTATTTTGGTCTATCTCGTAGGGTTCAGTCAGGGATTTTGCAATATAATCGCAAATAAACGTGCTTATTTACGACATCACATTAGAAACCTCTAAATTGATCAGTGTTTCTCTACTATATTATGCATGTATTATACATATAAACCTTCCTTAAGAATCACTCTATCTATTTAAAATAAACCGCGTCAAAATCCGTTGCGTAGTTTTCAAGATAAGCATACATAGCGACAGACAGACGGCGGATAGCGACTTTGTTTTATACTATGTATTTGCTTAAATAGGTTTTAATCTAAAATCAAACATAAGCTCGAATTTCTTGAATTTGAAATATCGTATAAATAAAATACGGTCCGTATTGTCGTGACTCGTAACAAAAATATTCTACAATTTGATTTTCAGAATCCGTTGCGTCAAACAGTACCGGACTGCGATAGGTAACTTGTTAAAATCAAACTGACGTTAATAAACCAAACCAATTGGATATGAAGAATACAATGGAAAAAATTACGTCTGAAGCAATCTTTGTTTATTTATATTAACGATAGTTACGTTTCCGTTGCTTATTATAAGTCAATAGGTTAATTAGAATTTGATTTTGCTGATACAGTGTCAGTGGTGTTTACTTATATTACTATATTCTATGCCGTTAATCCACGCATCATTTCACAACGCGTAGAAGTCATTAATTGAATTTAATGAAAGTGTGCACAAGAATTATTACGGGTCAAAACGTATACGAACTATTACATTTTGATTTTACTGGGAACGAGAAGCGGGCTATGGGAAATATTAATTAATTATCTTTTCGTACTAAGATTAACCAGGAGTACAAAAGTTGGACTTAACGCCAGAGGCATTTTCTACCAGTCAACCTTTAAATGTGAGAGTAATTGTAGACGTTATGATGACGGTGTGATGGTAGCATGATTTCAAAAAACTAAAATATAATAAAATAACACTTATTATTACTAGAGATCGGATAATCGGGTGCATATTTACCTAAAGTTAGTTTAAGACAAAGTATGGAAACGGCTTTTTTATTGTTTTGTTAATTAAATTTTTCACCATTTCCACCATTTTTTTTATTCAATTATTTAATTGATTATTGTTTTAGTCAAACTAGCTCACTACTTCGTATAATACTCTTCATGTAATAAATCGTACATTCATAAATCGCACGTGGAACTGAAACTAAACTTCATGTAAATACGTACGCATAGTTGTATAAATGAACCCGGAGTCTCGGTCTTCGAAAATAAATACCACGTGCTAATTTAGTAATTTTCAAACAATATCACTACGTTAAATTTGCAGTCCTGTATTTTCCCGGGATTTTTATTTAACAAAATGTATTTTAAAAAGCCGCTTCCATAAATTAACTTTAGGTAAATATGCATCCGATTATCCGATCTCTAATTATTACTGACATAATAAATTACAATTCGTACAATTTTTTAATGAAGCCTTACAACAGGTTTTTTTTGGACGGACCTATGCTGAAGCCTCAGATGGCTATGTTCAGCTTTGCAATGATGTGTATTTGTGGAAGGCGCACGAACTGAAGATTCGACGCCTAACGCACTAATGACACCGGCGACCGTTCCGAAATCCTATAATAGAATGGCAAAGAACTTAAACTCTAATAATTACAGTGTGAAGGGGCACACTTATGAATGCTTACATAATAATAAAATAAACTGCAAATGTATGTGTATAGAGTATGTGGAATCGTACAAATATCTAGGTCTTATAGTAGATAAACATTTTCATTTCAAGTTGCATATTAATGAACTTAGCATTAAATTAAAATCGATACTAACAAAATTTTATCAATTAAAATATGTAGTAAATAGGAAAACACTTCGAACTGTGTATTATGCACTGGTGGATTCACTTATCAGCTACGCTGTTGAAGTATATGGCCGTACTTACAAAACTTACACAAGTGAGATATATAATCTTCAAACTAGATTTTAAAATATCTAATAAATAATAGAGAAAAAAATAAATGTAAAGGAAATTATAGGCTACTAGCTTTCTGCCCGCGGCTTCGCCCGCGTGGATTTCGGGATTGGGTGTATAGAGGGTTAAGGGTCATAGCTTTTGCCACGGCTACATATACGCGGAAGTCGGTTTATGGTGCGAAGATTTTATCGCGCTTCCCGTGGGACTATCCGTTTTTCCGAGATAAAAAATGCCGCAAAACTCCTCAAGAATCACTCTATCTATTGATGAAAACCGCATAAAAATCTGTGCAGTAGTTTTTGAGCGAAAGCCTTTATTGCGCATCCCGTGGGATCTGTCGATTTTTCCGGGATAAAAAGTAGCCTATGTTACTCGGGGAGAATGTAGCTTTCCAAAGGTGAAAGAATTTTTGAAATCGTCCAGTAGTTTAAGCGTGAAGAGGTAACAAACAAACAAACAAACAAACAAATAAACAAACAAACAAACAAACAAACAAACCACACTTTCGCATTTATAATATTAGTTGGGATTTGTATAAAATAACAAAAATACTACCAGTAGATTTAAAAAATAAATATCAAACAGTAGTCTATCATAGTAACGACAATGTAAGAAAACCAATAATTAATAAATATAATAGCAGAAGTGTAAGAGAGCGAAAGCTAATTGTACCAAAATATAAAAAATTGCTATGGAAAACGACTCAATAGATATGTGGTACCGGTTATATTTAATGAGATGGCGTGGTTGAGGGGTGAGTCCAACATGTCAAAGAATGTACTCAAAAGAAAAATGAAATGTACTCTACTGGATAGTATTGAATAGTATATTGTGCTGCACTGTGAATGTATTGTATTAGGATTAAGTTAAAATTAAGCTTTATAATAGTATGTAGGTACACTTAACTATATTATAGTATAGAATAAGCGCGATTACTTGCCAACAAACTGTTTCAGTTTGGCAGGACTAGATACATTAGACAAAAAAGTGTACCAAAGTAATTTAACAATAAATTAAAAAAAAAAATCGTTAGGGTAGAAATAAAGGTTGTCAAGGCAACTTGAGCGCGCCGTCTAATGGCTCGAGCGCTCAGGATCGCCGTGTAATGGATCGGGTGAGAATCTACCCGGTACGTGACGCTACCGGGTATATGTTTGACGAATATGTAGCCTGGGTCTTCGCGCTCGCCGACGAGTGCGGTGAGTGAGCGAGAGACGTAGGTGTGTGGCGTAAGGGACGACGCGGTTGGTGGTCGGCGGAAGGGATTTGTTTGCGCTAGTGATTAGGTCGGGCGGGTCGGATAAGTCTTAGGGCGGCCGTACACGGACTGCTCGAGCAGTTAGCGGCTGAGCGAAATACACGGACCGCTCGAGCGGTCGGCGTCGACAGCTTGAGCTGTCGGTTGTTGACTGCTCGAGCTACGCTACCCAACTGCTCGAGCAGTTGATTTTCTACCACAGTAGGGTCATGGATTCTGACGAGGAAGCACTGCTTTGCTGCTTCTGCTCAGGCGGAGACGACGGCGGCGACGTCAAAAGAGAAAATTTTGGGTTCATCCAATTTTGCAATTAAGAGAACAACATGGACAATTCCATCATTTGTTTATAGAACTTAGAAGTGATCTGCTCTAGCGCAGTCAACGGCTCGAGCAGTCGGTGTATGCCTCACAACCGCTCGCGAGCGGTCGACGGCACGATGGAATTTCATCATGCAGTTGACGGCTTGAAGTGGTCGCGAATGCTCGAGCAGACGTTTGTGCGGCAGCTTGTGAATGACTATAGTTCACCGCGCGGTCGCGCCTTTAAGCAGTCGATCTCAGCTGCTTGAAGCAGTCCGTGTACTACTGGCCTTAGAAGAGGCTAATCTCAAACTAGTATTCAGCTTATTCCAAAGAGTGAACGAGTATGAGACAAACTGAAATCGATGCGAATAATGAAATTTCAAGTATATTTGAGGAAGCAGCATGTAGATGAGTCTCAATAGCAGATTCCGCTCAACTACCTTCTCAACGTCTAATAATTAATTTAAATATGACTGGTTATAACTCGCCGCTCATTAAATGGGGACCCTATAAAGGCAGACCAATATTAGTTATTTATAAAATTTCAATTTATATATAACATCAATCAATTTCACTTTAAAAATAAAAAAATATAATAGTGTATATTTGAAAAATAGGCATTTATAGAATCTATTGCAGTCGCGCTGTACTATTGTAGATTGCGATAAAAGAGTTTAAATAGAAAATGACTGCGAATAGAAGCTCCTGTTTATTCTTCTAATAGTAAACCGATTTAAATACTTTCATTAAGAATTAAGAAAAGTTTTAACTGTGTTTGTGTGCTTTTTTAAGTGGTGCGTGAAAATAGCTAAATTTAATTTGGATATTTTCATAGCCTTTTGAGCGTTTATTTTTCTTTTAACAAATAAATTATAAAATATAGTTTTAACATAGGACGATTAGATGATGATAGAAGCTATATGTTCTCGCTTGTGTAACAGAAGAACAGCATAATTCAGACCAGTTTTGGTGGTCCATTACGTGACAAAATATGTTTGTATTTGGACATATGTGAGGCATATATGAATCACATTAACTAGTGCAAATTTCAATATATTTTAATTTTATTTAAATATACAATGAAAACAGCTGCGTAGCGGTGGTGGTCCGAATTATGCTGCCGTTCCGTTGAACAGGCGCGCACTTATATAGACATAGATTTGTAGGGAAAAAATAGTAATATTCCATTCATGGAAAATAAGCCGCGTAGTTTCCTCTTAATGTTTCCCAACTTTGTCAATTAAAACACTCAACTTTTACAAAGTCCTGTCACGTATACAGGGCGTCCCACGGCCATGCCACACGGAGGGAAAGTGTATTAAATATTGAACGTAGGATATTTTACTAAAAGAAGACATCATTTTATTTTTCATAATAAGTAGAACTGCATTCACAGATTTTTTAAAAATCGCCTACCTCGACCGGGAATCGAACCCGCCAAATGTGATAGAAAAATTACTTGTATTTTATAATAGCGTTTGAAAGGGCTACTCATAAGCATTATTTTTTCCTAAATAACTTTTTTTTTTTTGTTCCCCTGAGGAAAATGCATTAAATTGCATACCCCGGCTGTGGCGAGTCGGGGTAATGTGGGGCTCTCCTCCCCAGAAGGGGGAGGCCTACCCACTAAAAACCTCAGGGATGGCCTTCCTCAGGCATGTAGGGATCCCCGGAACATCAAGCCACTTCCGGGAACCCCCAGCCTCCGCTCCCCTGCCTAGAGGGGAGCCCTCCTCGGGGAGGCTACTACCTCCCCCGGTCTCCTCCACCGACGACGCCCCCCGGCCACGGAAGGGGCACGGTTCCTTATTTTTCGCTATTTGTTCGCTATTATAAAATACATGTAATTTTTCTATCACATTTGGCGGGTTCGATTCCCGGTTGAGGTAGGCGAATTTCAAAAAAGTCTGTGAATGCAGTTCTACTGATTATTAAAAATAAAACGATGTCTTCTTTTAGTAAAATATCCTACGTTCAATATTTAATATACTTTCCCTCCGTGTGGCATGGCCGTGGGACGCCCTGTATACTATAGAGGAATAGTTTTGCTTTTTTCTGTTGCGTTATGGTATAGTCAAAATGTTAAGGTTGTGTTGTTATCGTATTATTTAATATTACATGTTATAAACATAATTACGTTTTCCAAATCAAACAGTAAACACGTAACAACATATGCACGCAATAACGAGCTTTTCGTAACTCCACTACGTTGCCATTAATCATGCCTTCTAGACAATATAGTCTTGGCGCCAGTCATCTAATTTGCTTGAACAAAGAGTTACCCGTGAGGCAAGGGGTATATATTACTGTAAGTGGATAAACGCACTCACGAAGTTCTGTAATGGCTTTACTTATTGATCAAAAACATATGTACCGTAATAAAAATAAATGCAGATAGCATTGCTTAGCTACGTGTAACATTACTATGGGCATGCCTAAATGGCATGCCCATAGTAATTCGAACTCTCACTAAACAAAATTTGACAACTAAGATCGACACAAGTACTTAACCAAAATAAAAAAAGAATAATGTTTATTTATGTTCGCAAAATTAACGAAAAACAGAGAGGTTAACTTATTAATAAGGATTTGATATTGGAGGAAATTTATTTAAAATCTTTTAAAATATATTGTTTGGACGCTTCTATATTTCGGTCATTTTACGGATTACATGTTTTATTATATTATAGATTGTTAATTTAGTATGATATTTGTAGTTTACTATATTTGGAGAGCGATTTTTTTGCATCAACAACAATAATCTCGCTTTGGACGCGCTCATAAGTCGGTCCGAATTGATGTAAGCCTGTGTTATCATTAGAGATCGGATAATCGGATGCATATTCACCTAAAGTTAGTTTAAGACAAAGTATGGAAACGGCTTTTTATTGTTTTGTTAAATAAAAATCCCGGGATTGCGGAATTGGATAGCCGGATGTTTATTTATTTAGTTTTTGACAAAGTATGGAACTGTCTTTTTATTTTATTTCCGTAAATAACAATCCCTGAATTCCGGTACTGTAGAACATTTTGGTAATGCAAAACTAGTCAGTAATATGAGATACAATACATAATCTGTGAGGATCACTTCATCTTCAATAACCTGTTTATAATTAAGCTTTCTAAAAACAGAACTGTAAAATATTTACTCGACAATGCGATTCCAAAACTCAACTTGCCGTCAAATGACAGTGCATGTTTGAGTTCGAGCCAATGTGTCGACTAAAGTACTAAATCAGGACATTCAAGTTATACCTATATTTGAGACACCTTCAAGTTAGTTACATACATAGTTAGTTACAAGTGAAGCTAATATAAGCGTGTTAATGCATGTTAAATAACATATTTTAATAAAAAATGTGAAAAGAAGAACATTTATATTTTTTATTTAATCAATTGTGCCAACCCTACCAAAATAGTTATAAATTTTGCTAGCTCTTTAGAAGCTTTATCTCTGTTCCGTTTCTTTACTCATGTGATACTCGTTTCAACTGGACAGTATATTTCTTGCACGTTAGTAATTTAATATAATTAGTAGACTGTACATATATTGGGTTCCAATTATTTCGGCATAGATTATTTTTTGTTCTTAATTGGCTGTACCCTGTACTTATCATTAAATAAATAAAAATAATAAGGCGAAATAAACTCTAATACTCTGTATAATAGAGCTTACAATCTACTCTACTTTAATTAATCTATAATATTAGTGACATTATTTTAGTATTAAAAGGTTTTTACTTTTATTAAATAATTTGCTTATATATAATAATTGCAACTGTTCTGTAACTGCTCTGAAAAATGATAGTTCTTCATGTCTGAACAGTTGTAGAGTCAAATTATTTTCATTGTTCGTTTGTAGGTACATATTTTCAGTTAAGGTAAGTTTATATATATATATATATATATATATATATATATATATATATATATACACTTCTCATCAAAAAAATCGAAACACTTCCGTTTTCATTGTTTCTGTCCGAATTTAACACAAAAAAGAATTCATACGATGAAAAAAAAAACATAAATGTATAGCTGGCAGTTTGGCCATTACAGTAATAAGCGAAAATTCTAAATTCAAAATTAGAATTTCATTTGTTTATCTTATAAACGAAATGAATCACTGTTTTGAGACAAATGTGTGTTTAGGGTTGGAGTACATTTAGCGTTTAAAAACTAAAAATTGGCGCCTATCCTTAAACTTTTTGTTTTTTATTTCAATACTGTGACTTTGGGACGTCTGAAAAAAGGTTATTTTTCTAAAACGTATGGATACTTCGCCCACAGAAGCCGCCCAAGTTGTGGCATTGCTGGATTCTGGCCTTAGTCAGCGTGTTGTGGCTGCAAGACTGCATCTAAGCCTGTCATCTGTTCATAGAGTCTATAAACGTTATCGGGAGACTGGTTTGTTCACGCGCCGTTCAGGATCTGGCAGGAATCGGGTCACTTCTGAGCGAGATGATCGATTTATTGTAACAACTTCTTTAAGAAATCGACGCCTTAACGCTTTTCAACTGCAGCAGCGGCTTCGTGTTGTACGAAGGGTGGCTGTAAGTGACTCTACAATTAGAAGAAGGTTGAAGGATCGTGGACTGGTACCGCATAAGCCAGCAAATGGGCCGAAATTAACTGCAGACCATCGAAGAGCGCGCCTTAACTTTGCACGTGAGCACCTAAATTGGTCATACCTACAGTGGAGCAAAGTTCTCTTTTCTGATGAGTGTAAAATTATGCTGTATGGTAACGACGGAAGGAACAAGGTCTACAGAAGAGACGGAGAACGCTATGCAGAATGCTGCATTGAAGAAAAGGTCAGCTATGGTGGCGGTTCGTGGACGGTTTGGGGAGGAATCAGCGCCGACGGTAAGACAGAGCTTGCTTTTGTGTCTGGGCCACGTCTGCATGCACTAAACTGTCATCGGTACGTCGAAGAGTGTCTCGAGCCTCATGTGATGCCCTATGCACATTTTATTGGCAACGGCTTCATATTCATGCACGACAATGCTAGGGCTCACACCGCGGGCGTCGTACGAGATTATCTTAACGAAGTCGATATCTCTATTATGGAATGGCCAGCAAGAAGCCCGGACATGAATCCCATTGAACATCTGTGGGATGAATTAAAGAGACGAATTCGAGCAAGAAATCCTGCCCCAGAAACACTTAGCCAGCTGCAAGATGCAATCCAAGAGGAATGGGACAATATACCACAGCATGTGATCGTGACTCTCATCCGATCGATGAAGAACCGTATGGAAGCAGTAATTAGAGCTCGGGGAGGGAAAACAAGTTATTAAATAAACGTTTTTTAGCTTTTTTTTTCATTTACGTGTGTTGTTTTATCCATTTCCTTTATACTCCATACGGAATAAAAATGACTCATTTAACAAAATACGAAACCTATGAAAAATTCATTTAAATTTAGAACATTAACATTAAGATTTGATAAGCTCATATTACTCACTATTAAACGACATTTAACATTTATTCCTAAATGTACACATTTTTCTGATAATCCTGACAAAACGTAAACTTGCAAGGTGTTTCGATTTTTTTGATGAGAAGTGTATATACGTTGTACGTCATATGTTTTGACGTTAATAATATAGATTTATGTTAAATAAATATTAGGTATCTCTCTTTTTGATCATATCTTGATATTTATATAATTTTATTTACTTTCAATCTCAGTTTGACCATGAATCCGCAAACTTACGGATATTTTTTTGAGTTGAAACAACTTCAATTTACTAATATGAATATTGTAATAATTACCTGATTATCTCATTTAGCAAGTTTGCTAATAGGAACTGGTTTTGGATTGTCTTGTTGATAGAATTGATTTGTTTTTAATTATTTATTTTTGTTTATGCATAGATCATTTTGCAACTTAGGTAACTATTACCCCTGAATGTCTCAGTCCCCTGCGAGAAATGCTAATTTTAAGCTTCGTTTGAAGTGAAGAGCTTAGGAGATACCACAGCTGGAACCGCATTCCAGAAAGTACGTACTTACAAGAAAGAAATGTATGCTCAATCCGAAGTATGCTAGATCAGCATAACCATTGTATAACACAAACGACAAATAAAAATTATTATCACCTATTTGAAATTTATTCAGATTTTTTTAAAATTATATTCTTTTTTTACTTTTTATTTATTTCACACTATATGCACATATGCAATATATTTGAGGCACACTATGTAAATCTCGTAAGGTTTATCTGAGTTATGGAATTGCTATACCCAATAATTTGTGTATTCTGTAGAAATATTCTTGAGCTTGTCGCGAAATTTTGCCGCATTAACTATATACAAGTATATACAAATTATGTGGTTCATCAAGAAAGTTATTCGTTCTCATGAACATCGAAAGTTTTGTTTATAAAGTCCAAAAATATTTATTTTTACATGAGTAGTGATAAACAAAGCTTGTGAACATCACTTTTGATTTTATTGACAAAATGTACAAATATTTATATATGTATATAATATTTACATATATTATTTTGTACTTTAATATTTGGTAAAATTGTAGTGTAGTGTAGTGTTATGGTTTTGCTAACATCAACAGATATTAAAAAATAATATTGCCTTAAATTAATTAATATATAATTATAATACATATATATATATAGCTGAATTGCCAGAATCATAATCAGTTTTGTGTGTCAAACAAGTAAATATATTAATAGATGAGGTTCTATTGAACTTTTTATCACATAATATACAAAAGTAATAAATCCTTATTACTGATGTAGGCGCCTGAAATAACATAACATGGCATGTAACATAAAAAAAGTCGAAGCATCTGTACACAAATTACCTGCACTCAAAGCGAATAGCTTAAGCGGCTTCCACTGTTAATTACAAAAACACTTCTATTCCACACATAAACCACTCGGAAAGGAAAATAAAAGATTAACCGTTTGAGTGCTAAGCATTTTTTGTAAAAGTCTATTGGAAAATGATATGCATATTTTGATTACTCTTAAGGAAAAAAAATATGGTGTCAAATAAAAGACTCTCATTTAGACAATTTTAATAAATCTTTTTTGGGTTATACAAAAAAAAGTGCGTCGCACTTTTCGATACAAATCGCCGCAGCGCAAATTCGCTGCTTAGCACTCTAACGGTTAAAATAAAATGTAAATTGAACAACATTGACCACTTAACGCTCCATTGTTGCAAAAGAAACACAGCTATAACCCGATACGCGTTCTCTATTCGAAAAGTCGACACCGGAAGAACGCTAATTTTCGGCGCGCGTTCTACATTCGAATAGAGTTTGGCGTTCCTAAGAAAAACGGTTGTTTTCTCGGCGCGCTTGCAATACACTGGCCGAATGCGTTTAGTTCCTCTGCCTATTTTTACAGATGTCCGCGTATAGAGCGGGAGCTAGGTAAATAAATACGTCTGAGCCGAGACATAAAATAAAAAGCTCGGGAATTACTCTTATTTATTGTTCCTGTGTGTTATAGTTACGTTATTGTCTATAAAACTCCGCAATAAAATTCACTAACGAGAATATGATTTTTAGAAGAAATCTTTATTTGGGATACGTTTCATCTACTTTTGGGGCTGTTTTGATTTGGCAATATATTTTACATGAGACAAATTAATATTTATATAGAAGAATTAACGTAATAATATTTATAACCATTGGTCCGATTTTATTTTATTTGTGAGAGGTGTATCTGCCATATTTGAATCAATTAACCTTTCCATATTCCTCCGCTTCCTATTACCATAAAAATCTAAATAGGTCATAAACGTTAACACTTCTAATCAAAATAGTTCCTGTGCATCTAACTAGGTATAATCTTTAACTACATTTCTGATTGGGCAGATTTTCATTAAATTCGTTAAAATGAGTGAGGAAGAAGCCAGAGCCTTACGATATTTGGGTATAATATATCTTTCCTGAAAACGTGTGTGGCGCTGTGTTCTCGACACTGGTCTACAAGGTACTGGTCGATCTTGCCATGTACCAATTAGTTTACAAATTGTATATATACATTTATTTGACTTGAAGAAAAATATCGAGAGTAAACTTATATTGGCGACAAAAGTCAAATAAGAAGTCGACCAATCTGCACTAGGCCAGCGTGTTAAGGCCTTATCTTCTTGACATAATTAGGGTAGGCTTGTGGCATCAGTAGATATGTATTTGAGCTGCTTGATTACCGCAAGTGAGATTGCCCGCCTTAATAAAAGAATATTGATAATAGCATATTTAGTACCGTACAATACAATAATCACTACATTTTTATTACATTACAACAAACTTTACCTCTTTGAGTATTTGTTTATTTAAACTACTCAAAGAATATTAATTAAAAAATATCCTAGAAATAAACTACTTCAAACGATTTCAATCGTCCTGACATCGATTTATGACCGTGGCGTCATTAAACCAAACGTTTGACACGTTCCACAATTCTAGACGGTACGTTCAAATATTAAATATCAGACATAAAAACTAAAACGTTAAGAAAAATAAAAAAACACTTCCCTATAGTTTGTGGAAACAATGACCTAGAGACCTATTTTTGAATTACGAATGCGACTTCGAAATCACGGATGTGACTAATAATCACCGATTTTGAATAATTCTTATTTTTGAATATCACTGATGTGACTACCTTAGTCACAGGTGTGATTTCATTACGAGTGCCCTCACCCACTCGTAATCAAGTCATACTTGTGGAAATGTTATCTGTGTTTTGTTTGATTTTTCAGTCTATATATATATATATATGAATGTAGCATATATATATATATATATATATAAACCATAATGGTTAAGCCGGCCAAAACCGGCAGCGACGACATTCATATATACATATAATAATAATAACCATAATGGTTAAGCCGGCAATAATCGGCAGCGGTACATTATGCGTGGAACCGAACTCTTACATTTATGTGTGTACTTTATCTATGTTGGCAGCTCTGCGATCGACTTTCAAAAATTGGATGTTTAAGAATCCGTGACCTCAAAGTCACCGCTGACTATTTGGTCAGCGGTGACTTTGTATTGACTTTGAATTGTAATTTATTATAAACATTACAAGAACGCCGGAAAAAGGTATTTTTTGCATAATTTGTCCGACAGTACGGAACAAAAAAAAAGTGTTATTTCGATCACGTTACTAATACAAATATCTGCCCATTTTATACCTAATATCACGGACTTAAATACTTAAGACTGCTTCTGCAATCAAGTAGTCAATTATGACAATCAGTAGATCTGGAGTTTAATTCCCAATGGAAGTGTGCCCCGTGTTGTGCTCGGCTTAATTGGTTTTGGGCGTTCGAGCATGTCTAGTCACCGATTAACGTTATTATTAAACAAGTGGTTTCGAGGATTTTTATTGTCAACACATCATAATATTCTCTAATAATAAATAAAGATGCTCCGGGGGATCGACGGTTTCCTCCCCTCTTCAGCGAGGAGACGATAGGGGCCCGCACAATGCAGGCCGACGAGGTCGTGGAAGTATTCTCACGAGTTCCCATGACCTTGTCACGCCGATGCAGCTCTTCTTGGCGAGTTCCTCCCCTCATCTGATGGGGGGGACCCGACGACGATCGAAGCTCTCGCGGCAAGGCGTCAGTGAGGGGCATTGTTAGGTTTTTAGTCGGTAGGTCGCGCGCTTGGCTGGCACTCGGCCCTCAAGCGCGCGGAGAGTCCGTGGGGTATGCGTAACGCATTTTCCTATAATTGAAAAAAAAAAGGCGTACCCACTAAAAACCTCAGCGACGCCCCTCCACAGATGCCTGCCGCGAGCGCTCGATCGACGGCGCGTATATATATATATATATATATATATATATATATATATATATATATATCTATATATATATATTATATATATAGATATATATATATATATATATATATACATATATATATATATATTGACATTCAGGTGAACTCAATATTATATAATATATAACCTCAATTATTGTGACAGGTCTATTTTCCTGTTCGTTCACACAATTTGTTAATTTCTTCTTGTGATTGAGTAATAATTGTTGCGTGTGTGTGTATGTGTGTGTAGACCAAATAAAATATCTAGCTATCTTATAATCTTAACGTACCTTACTAAAAATGACAAAATTTCGACTTATGTAGTTTTGTTCGCTAAGCGACAATATGCAAAAACGCATTCTTGCTGCTTTGTCAATAAAAATAATTTGTAACTACAAATCACGACAAAAATCGAATGTATATAAGCAAACAAGGTTTATATATAGTATGATCATTTGCGCAAACCAAAATGGTGAATACTCTTATGTGAATGTCCTAATAAAACCGCTTTCGTTGAACCTTTATTTGGACGACTAGCGAATTAAGGGGAGGAAATAACAGCCATTGTTGTTTGTGTTCGGGAGTGCTATTAAAAGTTAGAATCAACCTGATAGTTCTTCAGAGGCATAGAGACAAGAATTTCTTTCACAGTTATAACACGGCTTACTATTACCGACATCCTTTAGAGTGTTATTTTGCGAATGACTCGTAAAAGAACTTTCATAGAGAATAAATATACCTGGTGTTTGTTTTTGTCTATGGAATGTTCCTTTTTTCAAAATTGTCCGTCTCGGAAATTCTCAAGTGGTGAGTCAAATTGTAAGGCTTTTTTATGTTAATAGGGTGAATTGTTAAATCTATAAATATAGTGTTATTAACTTATTATATACTAGCGGCCCGTCCTGGCTTCGCATGGGTAGACATTACTTTTTGCAGCGTATGCGATGAAAGACATTTTATGGAAAAAATATTACAACTTCGGTTGGTTTTAATAAGAATTTCTAAAGATTTCTATAGTAATCTAGCACTAAATACAGCCTGTAGGACTTTTCTTGAAATTTTTAATAAATCAATATAATTTCCAATATAATAAACAGGTAGTATTTTATGACATTGTATAGAAATTATAAATTTGATTCGATTTGTACAAAAGCGAAACATAGAGTGAGTCAGCCTAGCTTATTTTGCTTTGGCAGATGACATATTTCGAATTTTGACTGACAACCAAAATCATAAACGAAAGAAATAAACCGGCCAGGATTCCCATGAGGATTCCTAATATCATAGACAATGCTTACCGATGGTGAACCATAGACAACATAAGACATGTAACGGCTACACCGTTACAAGCCTATATATACTGAGTGATAATGTTGCTTTCTAATGAAAAAATAATTATTAAAATCGGACCAGTATTTTTTGAGTTTATTCGTTAGTATACAAAAATACAAATCTTTCCTCTGACCCGGAAATCTTTGTTTTGCTCTATAAATTATTTCTACGGAATTCCTAGTATAAAAAAAATAACTAACTTATTAAAATGATTATAAAAAGATAAAAAGAAGGTTCAAAAATTTAGGGCTGTATGTATTTTAATGCTACGTTATAGAAAATAGAAAAAACAATTGTCCTAAAGTATACTTAGGGGTATAAAAATATTTTTATAATTTTATAGCCTATGTATTGTGTTATTCCGATGTATAAGCTATGTTATTGTAGTTTTATTGAACTCCATTCAACAGTTTTTACGTGAAAGAGTTACAAACATCCATCCATACAAACTTTCCCGTTTTTTTTTGTTTTAGTTAGATGAAATAAATTCTGCGGACTCTTTGGTCCGCACTCTTTTCTTTTTGTGATAGTATTTTTTTAATGTCCTTATTTATTATTTACTAGCGGACCCGACAGACTTCGTCCTGTCAAAGAGATTTGTACAGTGGCAGTTTTTTGTTCCTAATTATTTTATGGATAATGTCGCATAGCCAACCAAATCGCAAAAAAAGTCTAAATGACCTATTACATTTTGTGGCTATTCAATTTTGGAACGTGACATTAAATCCTCCAACGATGTATTCTGTGCTCCAACGCACGCACGCACACTGTTTTGATAGATATGATTGAATTTCAACTATATGTAGCGTTAATAAAGCGCAAATTGACTCTTTGATGTTAGGAACACACCTTCATTGCTTAGACAACAGTGAGTGCTTGCAATATGAACTTTATACAATAACAATAAAGCTCAATTCGACTGTACGTTTTAGTTAGAAAACGTTTGCATGGGAAAATAAAAGGGCTGTTTTTAGAGTTTTCCGATAATTATTCGAATTTTTCCCTTAAAAACCATCCTTGAACTTCAACGAACATTTTAAAAAAGAATTGGCCAAATTGGTCCAGGCGTTGTTGAATTATGCGCTTACCAACACATTATGCGATTCATTTTTATATATAAGATTTACAAGTACAAAAATGTTGTTCTTAATAATATATTAGCAATGTTAACCAGGAAACCTTTTATATATAGTAAACAATATTAATTAGTAATAAATAAACAATAAATAACTAAATAATAAGCAACCAAAACAATATAAATTGTAGAAATCATATTAATTGTAATATATATATATTATATATAAAATGTAAAAACTAACCAGATATAAAACATTGATAGTCTGAAGGAATAGTTAATAATGGTTGTAATAGTATATTATAGTAGAATATAGCTTTAGATACCTTCTCCCAACCGAGAATTGATATGTTAACTATCCTGTTTATAATATTAATAGGATTTTCATATCGCAGCACAGAAGTAGAAGAGCTAACACGGCCTAAATGGCTGAAGACAAATTTCTTTTTTCATATTGTCAGTATTGATGTACCGAAATTAGATTTATAGAGAGGGTTGTGCTCGGAATTTGATTTCGTAATTGAATCAGACACGACAATTATGTAATGAATCTAATACAAATCCTAAAAATACCCAAATATTGTAAACTAGCTTTCTAGCCGCGGCTTCGCCCGCGTGGATTTCGGAATTGGGTCTATAGAGGGTTATATATATAAGGTTTTATCGCGCTTCTCGTGAGTGATTCTTGAGCAACGTTTGCCCTATTTTCCGAGATGAAAAATAGGGCAACACGTTGCTCAAGAATCACTCTATCTATTGATGAAAAGCGCGTGAAAATCTGTGCAGTAGTTTTTGAGCGAAGCCTTTATTGCGCATCCCGTGGGATCTGTCGATGTTTCCAGGATAAAAAGTACCCTATTATTCTTATGTGAATAACGAATGTGAAGAATGTTAGCTTTGGAGAGCTATTAGTACATAATAGTTTGTAAGAAATAGGATGACTTCTGTTGCAATTGTTAATGGAATCACGTCTCCCAAGTTTAAAAATGTTTAATTATAAATTGCAAACGTGTCAACTGCATACCTCTACACACTTGAATAGTGATCTTCAGGCTAGTCCCAAATATAAAATATCGAATAAATGACATATTTCTAGTGAAAATTTACCCTTTCTAAAATTTTTGTAATAGTCTGATAATCTAATATTTCACTTTCATTATAGCGATTTAACTAAAATATCGATATTGATCTGATTTGATTCGATTTAAAATATCGATAAAAAATATAATCAACCCACACCACCCTACGACTAGAAACATAATTTTGATAGCTGTCAGAAAATCTTTTTATTTATATTTTACGTAGTGTAGGACAAAATAAAACTTTCTTTACACTCACACTGAAAGGGTAAATTGACAGGTTTAAATTAAATTAATTGACAGGTTTACGACATTCATTGACAAGGAATTTGATAATTATTACAGTTAAGTATTAAAGTTTTTATTACGCAAATGCACAGTTTAAATATTTACTTAAATATATAAATAATACTATTCATATAGCATACTACGTAATAAATAACAAAATTTTAAGCTATCTTACATTAAATATAACATTTGTTTTACAATGCAACCTCGATATAACAAATCGGAAGGGCACAAGAAAATATTCGTTATATTAAGTCATTCGTTGAACTGAGGTTTGTTATGTTGAGGTAAGGTTGGTCTAAAAATCGTTATAAAGAGGTTAAAAATAGTTTTATTCACCTCAATATTACGTACTAGTATTTGGATATAGCGAACAACTTTGACTAATAAATGATGTCAAATTTTTTCATCATAGGATTTTCGTCAACATTTAATGAAGTTTCGCTTCTGCGACCGATAAGGAACACCTTTTACGTTTCTGAGCTATTTTAACATAAATCTTTAGGGGCCATCCATTAAATTACGTCACACAGTTAGGAGAGGGAGGGGTTGACGAAGTGTGACATTGTGTGACAAGGGGGTGGGAGGGATCTTAAATTTCGTGACGTCACATTACAAAATCTATTAAATCAAATAAGCTAACTGTTAAAACACAAACTTTAAATTATTACTCGTAGTATGAAAAGTGCTGTGAATATTACCTTCTACTGTTAAGTCTGTATACTCTCATAAATAAATAATAATAAAGTACTCCCGAAACGTACTATTTTTGTAATTGATTATAGTAGGTGATTTTGAAAAATATAATAAGTATAAATCATGAAATAACCATATACTTATATAATATAAGTAATCCTTTTTTTGTTTTGTTAATTGATTTGATGTTATTTTATTAAAATGAAAATAAGACCGCTTTTATCATTCAATAATTTCTATAATTTCAAAAATTTGTGACGTCACACTAGGGGCGGGGGGAGTCTCACAAATGTGACTAACTGTGACAAGGACGGGGAGGGGCAAAAAATCAAGAAATTCGTGTGACGTAATTTATGGATGACCCTTATTAGGTATAGTGGCGAGGGGTGCGACGTCAGACAACCTCCTCGTGGTGCACCCTGGGCAACGTCTTTTGACGGCCAATAGTCTGACGGAGGCCCCCATGGAGGGGGGCGGCGGATGGCCGGGTTCGACCCTGCGGGCCGCTTCATGCGGCCACCTGCTTTGTACAACGAAGGGGCGAAGTCCCCCTTCTTGCTTAAGAGGGGGTGGAGCTGTCGCTCTTCGGACCCGTCCTGGGTCGTGGGATGGCCGGATTTAATCCGGCAGCCACATACATAGTGGCGTGACGGGCGATTCATTCGCCGCAGTACGCCGTACTGCTTGGGTGGGGCCCCTCGGGGGGGGGCGTGGGATAGCGGACCTTCTAGGTCCGCGGCGCGGCGGGATCAGCGGCCATAGGACGTGAATGCTAATTAGGTCTTCGTACCCCCGTCGGGCAACCTGTGCGTCCCGGTTCGATGTAGTGGATCACGTCTCGCTGTTGACTGGGGTGTGTAGGCACCTTGCCTTAACCGGCAGGGCCAAGTGGAGTAAACCACCATAAAAATCTGCAATTCTCTGTTGTTGGTGACCGCGGTAGTGGGTAGGCTTCAACGTAATGCAATTTCCTCAGGGGAACAAAAAAAAAGTATTAGTGGCGAACAGAAGTGTTTAACATTACTTTCCATCAAACAACAATGATTGTTTTACGAACAAAAGCGTGTCGAAACAGTCGCGACATGAATCACATACTATAAGATTAAGAGTTATATATTGGTGGGAACTTTATATAAAGGTTTTGGGTTGACAAAATTCGTTAATTAGAAGAATGTACACTTTTTCTTGATAGTTGAAAATTCTTTATAAAGAGGTTGTTCGCAAAAAATGTTCGCAATGTAAAGACATATTTTATTTTGACTCTTATGGACAATACAAGGGGATTACCAAGAATTTGTTATATCGAGGAAGTGGTTATATTAAGGTACGTTATATTAAGGTTGCACTGTAGTTAGATTAGAAATGTACAAATAACAAAGTTATTAGCATTGTTATTTATAAGGTCATACAAATTAGGTCATTGCACCATATTGTAACGTCACATTGCAATGTAGTTTAGTATGGAACATTTTTATGAGATTCGAGACAAAGCAACAATCATATCGCCGTATCTTAAAAAGTAAGTATCGAAGAAATCGAGACAATATTTCCCGGCTTATATTCAGAGTTAAAGTATGAAATTGCTGTTTTGTCTCTTTCCATGATTCAAAAGGATTTGACTCATTCCATAGTATTTATTTATTAAAAAACCAAGTAAGAAAACCTACTGAAATTCATACACACATGTCAATAGACATTTAACTAAATAATAAGATAGTTTTGATGGCAATAAAATACTTAGTTGTCATAAACTTATAACCAATAATGTACAAAATTCTGGTGTAAAACTACAGCGGGTACTTTATGGAGATTTTTCTACTTTAAAATATCCTAATTAGCAGATTTAATTGGTACTAAAACTTGTAGTAAATTAAAGATTCCAAACTATAGAGATTTAAGCAAGGGAGCCTAAATGGAGATTTTTGAAGTGACTCGAGCGTGTCAGAATATTATATAGGGAGAATCCTTGCACCCTTTGATGTGCCTCTGTCAAGTATGAACCCTCCATATGCTGGGGTGTGTTGAGGGGAACCGGTCTGATTAGTAAAAAAAAATTGATTATTAGAAAAACTCGAGTGCGTCAGATTAAGATAAAGTTGATTAATTACATTAAGAAGATTGTATATCTCAATAATCTGACAATTTGAGCGTGACATTAAGAAACAAGTGAGTCTCGAAGAGTAATGCAATAATAAATATTATCTATGGCGTTTAAATTTTAAAAAAACTTGTAAAGTTTACTATTCTCTTAATACACATATAATAAAAAAAGTCAAATTCCCAATGTTCCAACTAACATTTGGGACATTATTACTAATACCCATAATTGGCGTTAAACCTTGAAACGGTTGCTCCAAACGATTCTAGCGTGTTGACGCCTAATTGAGATTCCGTATTTATGGTCTGAATTATTGTGATACAGTAATCAAAACGAACCGAGGGTTCATTGTGGAAAATAAAATGCAACATTGTATTGTGCTATGAAGCAACAAAATATTACGACACACGGATAGTATTTAAAAAAGAGAACGAAGAGACCAGCGGCCGAAACGCACTAATAACTATCAAACGAACTAAATAATCTTCCCAACAAAAACGCTGTCTAATCACAAATACTTCACAAATACTAATGTAACGTTACACATTCGAACTAAGGTCGAAGGTTCGTGAAACGTTGAGACGCTCGCTGGCTGTTGCCCATTACCGCATTGCACTAACTTTTTACAGCGCTTTAAACGGAAATTGAAATAAAAGCGCTGTTAAAACACCGTTTGAGAAAAAGTTATTTATTTGTACCTTTTTTGGGAGACGTAAGAATTTTTTTTAAAGATAAAGTCAAAGAAAACAATCGTTTTATTCTATATTTTTGTTTATGGATCGTAAATCTTTGATAAAGGTTGAATTTCGATTCGGATGATAGGATTTGTGCGATACCGATTTTTATCTCAACCAAATTGCAAATAAAACGAATGCGAAACGTAACCGAAACCAAACTTCATTCGTAGAAATTAGTGCGGTTGGAATGTTAGGCCTTTACTCCTAAAGTCGAACAGTATACGGATATATCGTCGTCGCTTCGCCACTCGCCTCTTTCTAACTTCACTGTGTAAGTTAGAGTAGGACATAGCGCGACAACAAAACGATATATTGTATTTGTATGCCAGAGTATACGAAGCACAGATTATGATAGAGATCAGACCAGTAAGATAGACTTAGATGAGATCAGTAAGAAAATACATTAGATCACCATTTATTTGTCTCGCGTGAATAGCACATATAAGTATATATGTATATAGAATTTGAGTAATTCAGTCAACTCTTAACAACCTTTAATTCTTTATCACTACATAGTATAAAACAAAGTCGCTATCCGCCGTCTGTATGTCGCTTTGTATGCTTATAGAATGCTTATCTTTAAAACTACGCATCGGATTTTGATTTTGATGATCGGATTTTTTAAATAGATAGTGATTCTTAAGGAAGGTTTATATGTATAATATATGCATAATATAGTAGCTGGGGCGGGTCGCTAGTGTTTTCTAAATTTATAATTTGTGCAATAAAGTATATACAAGATGTATAGGAAATAATATATATGAGAAAAATAAGTGGGATAATACATTGATCCCAGGTGGTTGTCTACAATCGTGGCGGTAGCGTCGCGAAAGCACACCCCGCCACGCGCCCCGATATGGGCTGGAAGGGTACCGGGGGGTTTTTAGTGTGAAGGCCGGTCTTCTACCGGAGAGCCCCCACACACGGCCGCGCCTAGCGAGCGCGGCGATAAGTAGCATAAGGAGCATTTTCCCCCGCAAAAAAAGGTGGTTGTCTACAATATAAAAAAAAATACAAAAATAGAAATAGAATAGTGTGAAACAGAAAACTAAATACTAATGACAAGGCAGCATGGTCCCAAAACCTTAGCCTTAAATCAACAAAAAAAAAAAATACTGACTACAAAATAAAAGCTAATCTTTGACACCCCTAGTTAGGTCTTAATGCAAAAGATATTCTAACAACCTGCAGTCGCAATGGCACTTAATGGATTGCTGTATAGTATTTCCGGTATGCTGTTGTAGGGCTGTCGGTGCATAGGATCAATATCTCTAAAATATCTCTAATAATCTAAAACGGGTGAACAAATAAATTGTAACAAGCAAATAGTACGTGTTTCTTGATTTGTTTATTAGTTTTAACAAGAATAATCATACTGTATAACAGACAACTTAGCATTATGAAATATTCTATTAATAGATAGAGAAAAGAAACAAAAGATTAAAAATCAATTCAGATCGTTTAAATTCGGCCAACTGGTGTAATTTCATTTAGGCGCATAGCAATGTCGAGTGAGTGAAGACGTCGTTTCCAGCTCCGATTGTAAATTTGACTAACATAACTTTATTTCCGTTCCGATCTTTCTGTATGATCTGATTCGTAGGCCAGTTTTTGAGGGTCGCGCAATATGGAGAAGAGTCGTGTATAGCAAAGCATAATTGGTAAAGTTTAAATTTAAAGAAAGCTTAAATAATGCATTATGTAAGTTACAAGGAATCAATAAAACTGTGTCCAGTTACCATATTCTTAAAATCGAAATTACAATGTATCGTCGTCGATATCGTAACGCATCTCGCATTAACATCATTGTGTGCAACAGAGTAGAGAGTAGAGCAGAACATGGTAAGACAGCGACAACGATATATCGTGTTTTTGTGTCCAGAATACGGGGCCAGCTCCCGGTACCAACTCAAAGCGATTTTCTTGGCAAACGTCCGACCGCACGGGACATAAGAAACAAACGGCTATTTTTCCAATTCTTTTATAAACGGACGTAAATCTTCGTTCTCCGAAACATATATTACGTTATTATTTTTAGTGCGTGTGTGTATTGTCATTAATATTATTAACTACGATGTATTTCTGTGTTTATTGTATGTGTGTCATTTACATATAGTGTTCGCATTTTATGTACACTTTTAACGGAGATTGCGTTATTTCAAATGTACATTGATAAAAGTTTCAATAGGCCAATACAACACTTTTACTCCTACTCGCATGAGCGAATTAAAAGGTTCATATAATTTTGGTTACAATTATAAATGCGAAAGTAACTCTGTCTGTCTGTCTGTCTGTTACGCTTTCCCACTTAAACCTCGCAACTGATTTTGATGAAATTTGGTACAGACAATCTTTAGACCCTGAGACAGAACATAGGCTACTTTTTATTTCGAAAAAAAGGGATGAAGGGGTTGAAATAGAGGTTGAAAGTTTGTATGGGATTTCTTAATTTTAAAAGATAAAACCATGAAACTTTATATTTAAGCACTTGATAAGAAATCCTTGAACATTTGTTCTAGCATTTTTGAAATTTCGACCAGCTAGGGGGTGAAATAGGGGTTGAAAGTTAGTATGCAAAATAATCGTTTTTCTAGCATTTTGAAATATTTACAAGTGTGGGGCTGAAATAATGGTTGAATTGAAGATAAGACCATGTATCTTGGTACGTAGGCCTCATAGGATATGCAGAGTTTTTCTACAAACGGAATGTACACAACGTGAGGTTGGCCCCTGTAAGAGTATCTTAGACATAAGGGACTAGAACTGACAAAAACTAATTTCACGCGGGCGAAGCCGCGGGCGGACGCTAGTATACAGTAGGTCGTGAGAACTAGAATTAATATTCCGTGTCCGAAATGTCTAAAAAAATCAAAGCACCACTGAGCTTCTTCGATCCAGTCGTCGCAGTGTCCAAAAGGTGTCAATGGTTCAAGGAAGGTAGGTTCTGCAGCAGTCCGCGAACGGTCAGGATTGGGTCGGTAGGTAGTACGGTACACACACTCTTAGTACTAGGTGTAGAATCACAATACACTTATTTATTAATTTTTGTATTAAATATTATAAACAGTTCTAGATTTACTTAAAACTGCAAGAGCTAGTAAAATGAAGTACTCGTATGTATGTTTAAGGACACTGTACAAAAGTGCATCATAAATATAGTAATTTCATTTGCAAAAGCAGACAAAACATGTCTGTCTGTTAGATACCTATTGCTTCTAAAATCCCGGCTGCGGCACTTTCGATGGATTCATTGTTCAACCAAACCACCTATCCTTGTCACTTTCTAAGAACACTAGTTTTCTAGAAGGATATGTTTTCCGTCGGTAAAATTATCTTATTTCCTTCCTTGAGTCCTCGGGTTTTACGCTTGGTATATACGGGGTGGTTACCCCCGTATATACCAAACGTAGTCCGTCCGACCAACCGACGTACCAACTCTAGTCTATCTGTGTATTAAATTTTATTTAAATCGGTTCAGTGGTTTTAACAATACTGCCATACAACCTTTCACCCCCTCCTTTCAACCTTTTACAACCCTTTTCTGCTTTAAAAGGTAGCCTATGTTCTTTCTCAGGCTCTAGACTATCTGTGTACCAAATTTCATTTAAATCGGTTCAGTAGTTTTAGCGTGAAAGCGGAACAGACAGACAGACAGAGTTACTTTCGCATTTATAATATTAGTATGGATTTGAAATTTATTTTTGAGTATGTCTTTTGCTTTTAAATTTTATTTACCGAAAGTTCCATGCTCACGTTCTAGGTCAATACATACATACATAGACTCACACGTCTTTCTCAAGTTAGAAGTTAGTAGTCATTTACCACTTACTGCAATCCAAACATACTTCCTGGCTAAGTAGACTTTTATTAATACTTTTTTTATATACACGCCCATCGGTTACGGTTATTCTCGACTTTCCGGCCAAAAAAGAAGGCCATCTTTGTAGTTAACACTGTTCATCTAGACGCTTAGCAGTCCACCGCAGTGCGTTTTTCCAGGAATTTTCTGCCACGCACTACTAAACTGTGCAATGGATTGTCGCCTGCAGTATTTCCGAACCGATGCGATATCGAAACCTTCAAAAAAAAGAGCATATTCCCATTTAAAAAGCCGACAACGCATCTGTGACTCCTCTGGTGTTGCGGGTGTCCATGGGCAGCGGTTATCGCGTACCATCAGGTGATCCGTTTGCTCGTTTGTTGCCCTATACTATAAAAAAAAGAAAAACACTTATTTGGTCTAATTATGTCGGTCTAAATTGTCCCCTGCCAACTAGTCCATTCACATTTGACCTATATTTTTTTTTCGTCAGCCATGTTTCGTCCATTCTTTATATAATAGACAAATTAAAATTAAAATAGTCTTTATTCTAAATAGGCAAACCGATATATTATACATAAAGAGTTTAAGAGTTATACAACCATATTCCCGAATAAGTACATACAAGGAAAATTTATGTATGTTTGTCTAGGTCGTCCCTAACCAACTAGACCATTCTAATGTGTCTTATAAATTTCAATCGTCAGTCGTTTTTCGTTCATCTTTTCACAACATAAGCGTACTTCATCAACATTTTTCTCTCAAAGCTTTCGTTTCCACTGCATTCTGCATCTTGCTTTTATCCTTCTTTTGCCACATCGCGTTCACTACCATACATAAGCGCAGGGACCAGCATGGCGGCATCTGCGCCGCCAACCCCTCCATAATCCCTTAGTTCGGCAGCCTTCAGCATCGCCAAGACTAGGTTCCCTCATGATAAGGCCAGCTTCACTTTTACTTCCCGCGCCTCTTCTAGCGCTTTTGGGCCCCTTTTATGGGCCTGCGCTGCATCGCCCCTCTCCTGAGGGGCGGTCGCCCTCACGATTTGCCTATATGGTTTTAGAACCTGGGCCAGGCTGAGTTTAGTCGGTAGGTCACGTGGCTGGACCGTTCCAGTCGCGTGGAGTCCGACATAACCTCCGCGACACTTGCCGTTGCGGGGGTATCCTGGGCACGTTTCGTGCTCCTTGTGAGGATTCTCAGACTTCCTCTACTGAGGAAAAAAAAAAGGACCAGCATGTTTACATACGCAGCCAGTCGCATCTTTTTTAAAAAGGACTGATTTACATTGCCACCATTTACTTATTACTATATATTTTGTTTATACAAACATATCTGTTCGCCAGCAACATTGAAGACCCACCAAAGTTCTCGGTGGATCTATAAAAGCCCTCCGCGCCTAACAGCAATAAGTTATTAAAAACTATAACAGTCATTGCTGACGTCTTTGTATTCATTGCTGATTATTCAATATTGTATTGCTTACGAGTAAGTAAATCAGTGTATTACTTTTTTCTTTGTCACAATTAAAAATGGGGTCTAAATTTTTACCTCTAAAAGTCACTTAGATTATATTATTCTAATGAACTTTTGAGCAACATTAATACCGATATGATTAGCTTATTTTATTTAAAAGAGCATTTCAGGTTTGTTCGAAGTCAGGTTCTAAAACTTCGTAATTTAATATTTCATCGTGTTGTTATTATTTTAGATACGGCTTTTTTTCTCCGTTACTACAGTCAGATTTGCTTTACATAGAAACATTTTTCTCTTTATTATAATATTTGCTGTTCATGTTGTGTTCGCGTGTACGTGATTTAGCTTAGTCTTTTTGTTCAACTTTTCTATTTAATTTTCGAATAACTGTAATCTCTATGTAGACGTAATAAAATAAACATAAGCATTTTATTTTTGTACAACAATGCTGAGGATTTTAAAAAACGATAATTATTTCGTATAACTCATTAGTGCTTAGCCTACTCGAGCGCGGGCTTATTTAAAGACCAGCGTCCAGGTAACAACTCGACCAACAATCCAAACGATGTAAACAAAATCCACCTAAATAAGAACAGTAAAAAATAACAGCTTTGACATTAAAACACATGTTTTCATAATTGCCTCCACTCATCGTAGTTATGATACAACACGTACTTTGTAAGTGTAAATTCTACGTAATGATAACTTATTCACGTTTCATATTTACGTCCCAATTCAGTTATATAAATTATATATGACCATAAAATACTTTAATACATTTGTATCGTATAATTAATATATATAATAAATAATAAAAGTATTCCGGCGCAAGTTGAAGGAAGTAATATTGGCAAAGGCCTATTATAATATGAATGAATCTTTTAATGATAATAATTTATATTTAGTTGACATGGATATGATATATTTAATAACTTAATTTAATATACTTTTTTATGTTTTTTTCTGTCGATGCAATCAACGATTAAAGGATAGTTATTAGGCTACTTTTAATATAAAGCAAAACACGAGGCTAATATACGAGGGCTGTTCCTAAGTTTTTAGTTAAATAAAAATGTGCAAGGATATCAATAAAAACTATTAATATTTTTTCAAAATATTTCCCCCCAACCCCAATACATTTACGCATTCTGTCAAACCAGCTTTCAAAACAATTGAAAAACGCATCTTGCGAAAAATATCCGTCGAAATTATTCAACGGCCTCGTCTGCTGTTTGAAATCTTCGCTCACGAAGCATTTTTTTCACTGTAGGAAATAAAAAAAGAATTGGTCAAATAGTCCATGGTTCTAGCAGCTGTGTGAGCAGGCGCGTTATCTTGGTGAAAAAGAATGCCACGGACTCCGGTACTTGGACGCTCATTACTCAACTCCTCAAAAGCTTGTGGGAGACAAACTTCACAATACCACTGACTAGTAACTGTCGTATGATCTTCGAGTGGAATAACAGCAACTGGACCACTTCGTTGAAAAAAAAACCGCAACCATTTTTTTATTAGCGCTCCGGCCGCGAATCACTTTTGTAAGCAACTCGTCCTCTTCCAACACCCATTACGTGGATTGCTGCTTTGTTAGAGGATCGTAGCTGTAAATCCAAGATTCGTCAGTTGTAAGGATATAGGAAACGTTCTGCGATGTTCCTTCTTCGAATTTTTCCAACATAAATTTGCACCACTCTACACGACGGTACTTTTGCTCATCATTGAGAAAATGAGGTATCCATCGCAAAGCAACTTTCCTGACTTTAAGGTGTTCATGCAAGATGGTGGAAACTGCCCGGGATCTAATCTTCATTTCAGCCTGAATCTTTCTATGTGTTATATTTCTATTTTCCTGGATTAGCCACTCTACTTGGATAACGTTTTCATGAGTTACCGCAGTTGGTGGTCATGCATCATTTAGGCTCTCTCGACCACGTTTAAATTCACGGAACCAATAGCTGATAGTTGCTAACACAGGAGCAGACTCACCAAAAGCAACTTATAAATTTTCATGTGATTCCTTAAAGGTTAACCTGCGTTTATAATCATAGGAAAACATAGCTCGAAATGCTTCCCAAGAAACCTCAATTGTTAAAAACAAAAAAGTGTGACAGGCATTTTAAAACTATTAAAAAAAAAAGGTTTTGTTGATGGCCAGTGATTTTCAGCTAGGAGATATGTCATAAATTAAAAAAAGTTACAACAAAAAAGATGTCGTAATTACAGTGTAGCTAACTATTATCGGAACAGCCCTCGTAGAATTGTATTGGTTCTAATAAATTATAGCTTAATAATTAAGTTGTATTTGCAAATAAATGTGATTTGATTTCATTTAAATATATCCTTATTTTGTTGTAATGTCGTGGTGATTCCCTTGAATTACCACAACATACCGATTTTATTGCGTGACATTTGAAAAAAAGATCAAATCAAAGATGGTGTGAGATTCTTAGCTCCTTGGTATTCAATGGTGATTAAAACACAACCTCGATTTGAACAATCGTTTACGTTGGTCTTATATAATCGTTGGTGATACGCGTGGCATGTGGAAAAAAAAAATATGGTCGTGTATCGAAAAGACCGCCGTGTCATGTAGACTTGACAGCGCGGCTCCAGTCCGCCTACGACCACGGCGGTGCAACCTTTTTTTTTTTTTTTTGTTGCCCTGAGGAAAATGCATTAAATTGCATACCCCGGCTGTGGCGAGCCGGGGTATGTGGGGCTCTCCTCCCCAGAAGGGGGAGGCCTACCCACTAAAAACCTCAGGGATGGCCGATTTTATTGCGTGACATTTGAAAAAAAGATAAATCAAAGATGGTGTGAGATTCTTAGCTCCTTGGTATTCAATGGTGATTAAAACACAACCTCGATTTGAACAATCGTTTACGTTGGTCTTATATATCGTTGGTGATACGCGTGGCATGTGGAAAACAAAAAATATGGTCGTGTATCGAAAAGACCGCCGTGTCATGTAGACTTGAAGCGCGCTCCAGTCCGCCTACGACCACGGCCGGTGCAACCTTTTTTTTTTTTTTTTGTTGCCCTGAGGAAAATGCATTAAATTGCATACCCCGGCTGTGGCGAGCCGGGGTTATGTGGGGCTCTCCTCCCCAGAAGGGGGAGGCCTAAAAAACCTCAGGGATGGCCTTCCTCAGGCATGTAGGGAGCCCCCGGGAACACAAAGGCCACTTCCGGGAACCCCCAGCCTCCGCTCTCCCTCTCTAGAGGGGAGCCCTCCTCGGGGGAAGCTACCACCTCCCCCGGTCCCCTCCACCGACGACGCCCCCCGGCCACGGAAGGGGCGTGGTCCATTCCGGGTCGCCGTAGCGGTCGCGACTTCCTCGCCCGCCGGCGACCCGCGACGGCGCCGCAGCTGTGCTACCGAGCCCGGCGCCGCCTCCTTCGAGCGGGATCGGCCATCTCCCGACCCCGCTCGGCGGCTCCTTCTGGAGCATCACTGCTTCACAGAAGGAGGCCACAGCCCTCCAACCTCCCTCGTCCGCCAGCATTGAACGGCCGGTGCAACCTGATCGAAACATCAAGCAATAACATTGGAATGTCGTGTCAATTCTCGTTACATATTTATATTAACCTGCAATAGGATGCTTATGCTCTTCATAATTCAATAATATGTTGTTATCTTTCAAGTCACTATGTATTGAACAACTAACGCACTACTGCTGCTTCGGTTGTGTAAGAAACGTCTAACGCATTCGTATATACAATTTTAGAACCCCCATATCTCGCTTTTATCAAAATCAAAATCAAAAATGAATTCTTCAAATAGGATTTTTATAATCACTTTCGCACGTCAGAGATAATACCCATTACTGATTAGAGTACTGGAAACAACCAGAAAGATAACTAGCAAGGGCTATTTTATTATCTCCCTGTATTTTTAGAGTCCTCAATTAGAAGCATATAAAAAGTCTGAACCCAACTTCCTTTACAAGTTTAAACAAGTTCACATTATATCTATAAAAGCTATAACTAGAGCTAGTTTCACGATTTTATTTTTATTTCCGTTTCTTTGTGTTACTACTTCTATGCTATTCTGGTTTAGTTATCACCGTTTCATGTAAATTATTACGTCTCAATACGGCTCTGTTATTTAATTGAAAATTTATCAGTTCTTCAGTTACTTACAATCTCAAGAGGGCATTTTTTATAGGTCAAAAGATATTAAGTGCCCAGTAATTTCATCGCGTATTCTTTCACATTCGATCCCAGCAATACGAAGGCTACAGTTTTGCAGCAGAAATATCAAAGACCAGTTCCAGTAGATGCTCCTGATAAGGAGTTTCCCGCTGATCCTATCCCTATCGTTAATTACTGAGATAAAGCCCTTCGTCTTGTGTAAAACATAACAAAAAATTCGCCATGTGGATTTCATCTTAAATGAAGAACGCTAGGAAGTCATCCAAGGAAGGAGGAAAAGGAATTGTTTAATGCTATCAATTCATTTATCTTGGCCACAAAAACAGGGGGCCATGGCGGCTTCGCGCGTTTCAGCAGAACAGTTTTTCAGTGTCGCGTGTTTTTTCCACACTGCAGCGGTTAGTAAGGTCATTTATCTTGAATCGAATCTCAGAGGTCCGAGGATTATTGTTATTCATAACATTTCTTCGAGTTACTTTAGATACTTTGAAAATCGAATTTATTGTTGTCAATATTATGTCGTTAGCTTTCAAGTTACTACTTAATTGACAACTAACTTCCTGCTGCAGCTTTCGTAAAAAACGTCCAACGAACTCCCGTATCTCTGCTTTTTCAAAATCAAAAATGTATTCTTCAAATAGGATTTTTACAATCATTTTCACACGTGAAAGATACAGACATTTCACAAGTCTACGGCGGGAGACCTTGTACTAAAAAGATCCAACAAGAAAACCAGCAAGAGGTATTTAGAAACTGAACCCAACTTTGCAACTCAATTCTCACTCTGTCTTTAGCGTGTGTATAAATATTAGTACAAAATGTGTCATGAGAAGTAGTGAGTGAGAGTTATGAGTGTCTGTGGTACTAACTAACTACTCTAATCGATGTACGAAAAGTTTAACGTCAACATCATAATGATCATCGTCCTAACTTCATGAGTTCATGATGGAGCTTAATGAAATGGTGAAAATTTCAACAAAATTCTCACCGTCACAATCTTTATGTTGACCTCCGCAACCGGTTTCAAGGTGTCCCTTGGCGGTCGCAGGTTCGTGTCCCGGTGTAGGCAGATGTTTGTTCGATGAATACGAACATTTGTATCTTAGTCATGGTTGTAAATATACATTTCTATCAAAAATATTTATATATGTACGTTTGCCAGTGCATGAAAAAGAAAAAGTAAATTATTTGATTGCTGTAGAACAATATAATTCTCCAAAATATAAAAACAATACAAACATACAACCGTAATTTTAGAGTAAGCACTAGAAAGAGATACATAGAACCGACTGCATGTAATTACTACGGTGAGAGAACAAGAAAATATATAATACCTAGGCAGTACAATAAAATAGTCTCAGAGAATAACTTTAAGAGTTTGCGCATATTCAAATCCAAGCTAAAAAAAATGTTGATAGATGCTGTTTTGGCTTGATATACCTAACTGAAATTTAATTTTTGTTTTAGATACGGCGTAGCTGTGGAATTGTAGGGCTAGAGCGTTTGATAATTCCATAGTTATGTCGAGCTGCATGTATTTATTAAAGGATCCTTACATATAAGTATAATTATATATAAATAAGTGAGTGCTTCGCCAACTTCGCCAACAAACTGTCTTTACAGTTTGGCGTATATGTAAATTATGTAACATGTGGATATTTGTGGATAAATAAATTGAAAAAAAAAAAAAATCTGTTACCCTAGATTCATAGTGTATAAGTACCTTTCTTGTACTTCTATGGGGCGATGAAAATTAAACACATTAAATTAAACTGCTTTGGTGACTAAAGATTTGAATAAAAAAATACCACTTAGTCTGTACTACTACAATGTGTATTACTATCACGCTGACAACATTTTTTTTTTCCTCAGGAGAGGAGGCTGAGAATCCGTCATGGATACCAACGCAACAGGCAAGCAGGGATGCGTTGATTATGTCGGACTCCTGGTGAATCGAGGCGGCTCGACCCACCAGACCTACCGACTAAACTCAGCCTAAGCCTTTGGTCCTAGTGACCCTACTGGCTTATATTGAAGGGACATTATTTGACAATAACAATAAATAATGGGAAAGTGTGTCTGTCTGTCTGTCCGTCTTTTACGGCAAAACGGAGCGACGAATTGATGTGATTTTTACGTGGAGATAGTTGAAGGGATGGAGAGTAACATAGGCTACTTTTTATCCCGGAAAAATCGACAGATCCCACGGGATGTGCAATAAAGGCTTCGCTCAAAAACTACTGCATGGTTTTTCATGTGTTGTTCATCATCACATCATAGATGATGTGATTCTCGAGGAAAGTTTTAGGCTATTTTTATCCCAGAAAACCGACAGATCCCGTAGGGTGCGCGATAAATCTGAACTACTGTTCGGATTTTCGTGCAGTTTTCATCAATAGACAGTGATTCTTGAAGAAGATTCTAGGCTATGTATGATTATATATCCCGGAAATACCGATAAATCTCACGGGAGGCACAATAATGGCATTGCTCAAAAACTACTGCACAGATTTTCATGCGGTTTTCATTAATAGATAAAGTGATTCTTGAGCAAGGTTCTGCGGTATTTTTTATCTCGGAAAAACGGATAGTCCCACGGGGAACGTGATAAAACCTTCGCGCCATAAACCGACTTCCGCGCATATTTAGCCGTGGGCAAAAGCTATGACCCTTAACCCTCTATAGACCCAATCCCGAAATCCCAAGCGGGCGAAGCCGCGGGCAGAAAGCTAGTGCGTGTAATATATGTATGTCTATCTGTTAACCTAGATTGCCATCAAAGTAAGCACTATAATGCTTGTGTTATGCGTAATGGTAATGTAAACATTACTTTAGTTTAGTAACTGGTGAAAGTATAAGAAATTTATTTATTAATTATTTATTTTAATAACACCTCAATAAAGGTCATCAGCACAGATGCTTGGGCAATTGAACTTCTTCTTAACATTTTCATAACACAAAAGTCGCTCGGTTCCAGTTTTGAGTTGAGTTTGAAACTAAACACACTGACTGATTTGATTACGGTACGCAACAAAGATTCAAGACTGCAGCAACATTGCAACGAGGTTTATAGTTCAAGTTTAGATTACCAAGATTGCAGCAATCTTGGCACAAAACTATATCAACAGGTCGTAAAAAATAACGTTAAATCGTGATTTGATTTGTGATACATATACTAGGTGTTTATGAAATCATCCAACCGGTATTGTGTCAGATTGCTTTGAATAAGACTAAGTCGAAAAACACTAAAAAGTATATCTTGTACAATGCTATACCTTATTTCATCCATTCATTCAATTATTGTTCATTCATAACGTAAGATACCCTAACTATGAAAACAAATTTCACTGAAAATTCTTGCCCTGATCGTGGATCCGTAGATCTTTGGAACGTGATCCGACCCCGTCCCGTTCACTGAAGGCACGTCAAAATGCATATAAAATAATGTTACCAGGTGTTTTTTTAAGCAGCCGTGTAAAGCCACGTACTCACTGAACTAATGTTATATTTTATTAATGTACTTGCTGAACTAATGTTATATTACATTAATGTACTCACTGAAATAATGTTCTATTATGTTAATGTACTCACTGAAATAACATTCTTTTATATTAATGTACTCACTGAAATAATGTTATATTGAATTTGTGAAACGTTCAATTTGCATGTAAAACACTATGAGTTAGGAGAATAGTTATTGTAATGTTTGGTTTTGAGGCTCTCTTGCAATTGACATTTGTAAAATTTTATTATATCCAATTAAAATATTTTTTTATTGTATTATATTATTTTATATCTTAAATATAAAACTATCGTGACACAATATTAGTTAACATACTCCTCCTAAACGACTGGATCGATTTTTAGGAAATTTTATACCTATGTTTGAGAGTTGGCTACTATTTTTCAAATCCGTCAATGATTAGAGTTGTCCCTAACTTTATTTATTTTATTTTTTGAACTTTTAATTCTCTATCACCAATCCCAATATTTTTATAGTCATTTTAGTATTTGAATAATTTTTCCTCCCGCTCGAAAACTTGTCGAATTCAAAAATATAAACACAGTCGTATTGTACAACACCTTTTTAATTAATTACTTTTAATAATAATTACAAAATACAAGATTAAAGTGGATTGAGTCAATAGGTTAGCACGTGTGCGCGCATCAAGCGGCGACCGTCAAACAACTGCCCGCAGCCATCGCTCGCAGCGTCACCTACTACCCTATTCGGGGTTTCCCGCTCAAAATTTAATAATTTTTGATATTATCGATTACAAAAATCGAATGAAACTAACACGTTATTAATAAATCGAGTTCTGGTTATACAATCATAATAATCAGTAATTATTGTATAATTTGCCACTAAAACTAATCAGCAGGCAGCGCGCCGTCATATATATGAATAATAAATATTTCTTATACTTACACGTATAACTCTAGTCCAAAGTAAGCTCTGTAAGGCTTGTGTTATGGGATCTAAGATGACGATATATTTACAATCATGATTAAGGTACAAATGGTCGTACTCATCACACAAACATCTGCCCCAAGCGAGACTCAAACTCGGGACCTCAGAGATGAGGTTGAGGTTCCTTGAATCTGGTGTACTAACCATAATGGAGGTCGTCTAATATATGGTTCAAAAACTGTATTTGAAACATTTTAACAGTGTATTCGTAGCTTAACGCTCCCAGCTGTTTCCGAAAACAGAGGTGTAATATTGCGGTGCAACTCGTTTCCACATAAATATTAAATTCCCCAAAGCGCTCATGTCGCTCATAAGACAGTTCCTGTGCATATTTTCCGGGCTCAACATAGTATGTATGACTGAGCGCGTCGGCATACAAACATTATATGTGTGCCAGCGTCGAGAATATAAAGTAGATTAAAGTCTAGCTCGTCTAGCTATGTTATTCTCTAAGGACAAACTCTCACAATTCAGTTTCGCTTCACTTGAAATCTCACCTGTAGTCGTTCTGGTATTTTGTAATCAAAATTAAGATCGGGTGAAGAGAAATTTAATCTAGCTATTATTTTTTCATAGTTGACGACGAAATTGCTAACTCGTTTGGCCCAGTGATCGAGTGATCAGTTATTAGGCCAAATCCTTCAACGATCCCTTAGTTTGGCAGCATTCAGCATCGCTATGACTAGGGCTAGCGCCCCTTTGGTTTCCCGCGCCTCTTCAAGCGCTTTGGGCCCCTTTTATGGACCTGCGCTGCATTGCCTCCTCTTCTGAGGGAGTGGTCACCCTCACGATTTGCCTATATGGTTTATAGAACTTGGTCACAGATTGTGTTTAGTCGGTAGGTCACGCTGGTTAGACCACTCTGGTCAAAATGCGGAAAATGCGTCGTTAACTTTTCCAGAATCAGTATGTCAAGGAGAACAACATATCCAAAAATCAGCTGATTCTGCCGAAAACCACGATTTTCTAATTCAAACTTCAGAGCCCCCTAGCGGGAAAATGAGTCGTCAACTTTTTTTGCGACCATTACACTTTTTGCTCAGCTGGACCAGGAGAACAACATAATTGTCCAAAATTTAGACCTGGGTCCCGAAAACCACTTGGCCATTTAAACAGTATCATCTACTTTCCTGAAACACTCGGTTACATTCTCACGATATACTTATTGGAAAGAAATGCTACAGCTGCGTCCAATCACCTTGACTGTTGTACAATAAAAATATTAGTTAATAGTAGTATGAAAAAAAAACTGTAATGAAAAAACTGCGCTGCCAAATATTTGGGTTGTGTGCCAAATCACAACATATTAATATGTGTGTGTCTGAGAAATCTTTGGTAGCCATTCCTCTGTCTATTACAAAGTACGTAGATGCTGTGACGTCAATATGGAATCTACTTCCGAGGGATGCGCTGTCAGACCTATAGGCGATAAAGAAAAACCGGTGGCTCGAGTCGGAATCATTCACTCATAGTTCCAGAGACACGCGTTGATAATAAAAAAATTCCTTTGAGAATCATTAAATTGGAAACCAATGTTATGTTACTACACAACATTGCTTCCAAATGTAATGCTGTGATTCGTTAGGAGAAAAGTGTGTGTGTGTGTTGGAAGGAATGCATATGAATGTGAACTTCTATGGGTATGTGTCTACGTAAGTAATATCATCATAGATATAAAATAATATCCTCTGTAGAAATAAGGTACCTAAATAGATGAATGCTTTTATTGATTCACTAGCGGACCCGACAGACTTCGTCCTGTCAAAAAGATTTGTAAAGTGGCAGTTTTTTGTTCCTACTTGAAATGACATATGATGCCATTAAATTTGTTTGACAGAACTAACGTCACTTTTTTGTCTTGCCAAAGGTTTAAATTGGCTTTTAAGTATTAATACAAATTGTTTGTACAAAAATGTTGACTTTACACTTTTTCAAATTTTATTTCTTTTTATTTTCTCTACGTACAAACCTTCTCTGGACTTCTACGAATAATTCAAGACCAAAATTAGCCAAATCGGTAAAGGCATTGTTGAGTTATGCGCTTACCAACACATTTTGCGATTCATTTTTATATATAAGATATTACGAGTATATTGATCATGTTGATCGACAAGTCTATACTGGCACATTTGAATCTATGAGATTCAGCTTGTCAAACTTGTATCAGTAATTAATATCTACAATTTAAATATTGACTTAGATCATTGAGTCCCAAAGTGTTCTATAACCCCTAAGAGTCTACGACAGCCTGCAAGGTGTCTATGTTAGCGAAAAAACAATTTGGGGGTCCATGAAATGAAAAGGGGGGTCCACGATAATGAATCTCAAAATACACTAATAGTACCTATGTACTTACATTAATCTATGAAGAAAAATAATATTATATATGTTTACACATTTTTGTAAGTTGTATTATGTTGGCATTCAATATTAGGTACGTAGGGGTCTGTCTACCCAAAAACAAAAAGGGTCTACGACACAAAACAGTTTGGAAATCTCCGACATAGATACTCGTAAATGAAGCAAAATAGATTCTCAATTCTATAAATGAATTTCATAGATACTTACTTTACTTCTGCTGAAAATGGTTTGACTAAGGGTTATAAATAATATACTCTAGTGATGAGGGGGGACTATAAAAAAAAAAGGTGTTCCACAGATGCCCCCTACCCACTAGAGAAGCTCGGCCTGACTGTGCAGTATCGCCCTCGACATATAGTGCTTGCAAGTTCTCTGTGTGCCAAGAAAGCGACAGGTCGTAACCACCGCAGTGCAAGCTGACTCCGCAAACAGAAAGACCCGCTTAACCACAGTAGCCCCACACCCGTAGATTTAAACGCTTTCTAATTCAACAAAAAAGGGGAAATAAAATATATGTCTAAAATTAACAGTATAATAAGTAAACTAGAATTTAAAATTCCTATCTTGATATTTTCTCAGGAGAGAGAGGCTGAGTATCCTCAAGGAGCACGAAACGTGCCCAGAATACCACGGTTATTACGTCGAACTCCACGCGACCAGAGGGGCTATCGCACTAATAAATCGCAAGCGAAACGCTCGGCTTAATTAATCCGAACGCCACAATATCACGTCATCTGTTCGATGACGTGATATTCTAGCTCTCGGATTGGTTGAGTGGAACGATTTGGTTTCGTTTGAGCTGCGATTTGTTAGTGCGATTGCCCCCCAGAGCGGTCTGACCAGCGTGACTTACCGACTAAACTCAGCCTTAGCCTTAAGGCCCTACGAGGGCCCTAAAACCCCATAAGGGCCCTACGGCTTGAAGGATATTTCTGACTGCAAATCCTATAGTAAAATGACTGCAGTTCTTTGACCTTCAAAATTTGTTTACATAGTTACAGATGAAGCTAATAAAGGCTTGTTAAAAAAAACGACAGATGCTTGAAGATATTCGCTATGAAAACTAGCAGCCATTAGTAGAATAATACATCTGTCAAACCATCACTAATAACTTCAAACTCACATTTCAATAGGTACCGTCTGTTTGATCATCTTTCTGAGGCGTGGCTCGGTGCCAACTCGTGTTCGTACGGCCATTGAGAAACGTACACTTCACGAAATACACAAATTAACTCAACGTACGTTACCCGTTGAAATTGTTACTGCCTCTATAATGCTCGTGTTAGCGTCCAACTCCGCAATGCAAATGTCACTTGACGTGGCGTTGACTGTACACGACTGTTGACTGTGATATGAGCAAGACGATACGATGATTGACTAGGATTTCACTAACCGTACCTATAGTGGGGCTATGAGATCTATTGATATGAAGTCGCTCCTAATAGATGTTAGTTGAAGACATTTGGCAGGGATTTAGCAATCTGTAATCTAGAGAAAGATATCTTTCACTATAAATTGCGTTTATTTGAGGAATTTAAAACGTGAGTCATTTATGCGTATCGCTAACAGAATGTGTATAAACGCGTAAGCGATTTATATCGTAAATCTATATAAATAAAAATGAATTGTTGTTCGTTAGTCTGCTTAAAACTCGAGAACGGCTGGGCCGATTGAGCTGATTTTGGTTTTAAAATGTTTGTCGTAGTTCAGGGTAGGTCTAAACGGTGTGCAAATAAGGAAAAATTGCGAGTAAGATAGAGTAAGACGACAATTTCATTTTCCCATATAAAAGTTGATCACTTACTTTCTGTCAAACATTTGACGGTATTTGTACTCGCAGTTCCACTCGAATTGAAGAACGCATTAAAACAGACTTTTGAATCGACAACATAATATCAACTTTGCTTATAACATCGTTTATTTAAATTTCAAAATATAAAAATAATTAATGTGTTGACATATTTGATGGGTGCCAACCTTACAGTGTTACTAACTCTCAAAAATATTTTTATTATATTGTTTTGTCATCTCATGTAAAAAGAAACCGTGTATCCGAACGTTCCATTGTTTTGTCCATATAGACCAGGTTATAAGCCTTTAAAAATAATAAAAAGCGAAATGTATTAGTAACTCTTTATTTCCATCAACTTGGCTCCATCTACTTGGGAACCACTTGGCTCGCCAGGACATGATGATATGGTGGAAGTACTAGGCGACTCGGACAAATCTGATTCGATCAGAACATAATTATAATTAGGCGGTACGAAGTTCACCAGGTCAGCTAGTAAGAAATAATTTTCTAAAATCCACATCAATATTGTCATTAATCTAAAATTGAGATTACCTACGGGATTATAGAGGAATTCAATATAACAAAAGATTACCGTCTAGTGGCGTCTATGTCTGTAATTAAATGGATCACTCATTAAACACATCACAAAAATCTATAGTTTTCTATTTAAAAATATTTTTGACAACACCATACTAAACGTATCAACAGATTTGAAGTTTTATTAACAACTGAATGGTGCCCGCGACTTCATCTGCTCAAAATGAGTATTTCGAGTAGCTTATATTAGCGTGGCTTAGAATAGAACTAACATTACGACTGTCAGGGAAAAATTGTATACATACTCGTATATAGACAACGTGCTGGTCCCTGCTATTGTTGTTTGGTAAATGTCAAATCAAACTGTTACCGCGTTTTCGCTACGCATTCGGAGAACTGTAGCTCGACTATAGAAATTACCCACTGAGTTCAATATTCTCACTGGCAAAGTTCAGTACACTCATAATAAATATGAATAAAAATCTAAAGGCGAGGGTCGCGTATAGGTCGGCCTGTTATTGTCGCCATCACGTTGCGACACACTAAACACTATCTACTAGAGAGCGCGTGCGGGCCACAACCGCGAAACAGGTTTTTGGTGTAAGCAATGACATAATTAAAAATCATTTATTTCAGTTAATTATAGCCCATATTAAAAGGAGTGTAAGTACAAAGAGCAACACCCACTTGTAAATAATTATCTACTATATAAAAATAAGTCGGGTTTTCCTTTCTGACGCTGTAACTCCAGAACGCACTAACCGATTTCCACGGTTTTGCATTCGTTGGAATGGTCTAGGGCTCCGTGAGGTTTACAGCAAAGAAAATTCAGGAAAAATTTCAACAGAAAAGCGGGAAAATCTTTTTTTACATACAGCAAGACAACATGAGAGAACATGACATTTGAGACATTTGACATGACAGCATATGTTGGGTCAGCTAGTAGATCATATAAAATCAAGTGAATTATAAATAATAATAAGAAAAATGTCAATAATACATGGATGGTCCGATTTGTTTATACTTATAATAAATCTGTAGGGAGATCAATTCTGTACATGAAATATATTTCCAAAGTAACTATCAGGGGGTGCAAATGCAATCAGTAAAATTTTTGTCTGTTTGTATAACCGTTATAGAAACAAAAACTACTTGACAGATGTTGGCGCCATAAATTAAATTCATTACATTTTCGCGAGGTGTCAAACCTATTTTTCCTTTTACCCTTCCCAATAAAAATATCGTGCACCCGCCGCCGCAGGCGCTGCTAATACAGCAGCGCCCCCACTTTGTCGCGCGCCGCTTCGCAGACAACACTTGTTCTATCCGCCGTGACCGATTGATGGTTATCTCCGCCGTCGCGATCATCAATTCGGTTATATTTCTGGAACGATATGAATAGTGGTTCATAAGTTTGTCGCTTCACCGCTGTTTCAAATGGTGGTGTAAAACTCTGGTGGTTGACTGAGAGTGCTAGTGCTGTGCCTCCCTGGATTGCTGCTGCCCTGCGCCACCACGTGGCCGAGGAACGCCTGCTGCGAGGGTCGGAGGAGTCCTGCCCTTTTCCCTAGGCGAGACACCCACGCGCTTTCGGTATTTGTAATTTGGTATTTTAAAATTTTATCGAAGGTCCGCCTTCCGCCAGGGCGCCGCCATTTGTGGTCCTTCAGAGCCGAATAAACCATTTCCGCCCCCTTTAGGTTCGCCTAATAGGAGATTTAGTTTTAAAACCCGCCCTTTCTAGGTTAAAATCAAACTAGAAAGTGACCTATGTACCTCGATCGCCACTGTTCTCATGGTGCTCGAGTAGGTGTCTATTCCCGCTAAAAACATTCAATAGATTCTCATTTTCGCAATTACATTACGTAGTTAATTTGTCAATATCTATTGAATATTGAATTGATATTACGCAGCAAAATAATAATTATTTTTTCTACTTGAAGGTAGAAGTGATAAGTTTCTCCGCGCGCCACCGCATTGTGCGCACCTAAGTAGTTTCATAATAGTTACGTAGGTTATTGTCTTTTCGATATTATTTACTTTCCGCTTAGTAACCAGTTTAGATTGTTTTAGGTACTTTTCACTATGCCGAAAACTAGAAATGACGAATACATTGACGAGACTGAAGTCTCGAGTGTTTTAAAGTCATTAGAGGCCAAACGAAATGCTTTGTTCGAATGTTTACAAATGGCCTTTGATTTATCTAAAAATATAAACAAAGGAGACGAGGCGAAAGAGGCTTTTTTAGATGCCAGTTCCAATATTGAGAACATTCGCACCGATTTCCATCGAGTCCTAGATCAATATAATAATTGTTTATTATCATTAAATCCTCAAAATACCCCAGATTATAAGGCGCTTGTATCCTTTGAAAATTTATACAGTAAAATAAAGCGTTTGGTAGCCTCTTGTACAATTTCGCAGTCCCCGCCTAAGGTTGAACCCCATGTTCCCAATATAAAATTACCGCCGATTGAATTGATGAGTTTTAATGGTGATATTCGCTCATGGCCGTTATTTTATTCCAATTATAAATCGGCAGTTCATAATAATCCATCTCTCTCGAATCATGAAAAATTACATTATTTGTTAGGTAAATTATCTGGGAAGGCTCAGACCGCGTGCGCAGGTATAGTTCCCACTGCAGAAAATTATAAGTTATTATTTGACACGTTGGTCAATAGGTACGAAGATAAGCGCACACTAGCAGCTACTTATTTACAACAAATTATTGATTTTAAACCTATAACTTCCGCTACCGCGAGTAATTTTGATATTTTTAACGATAAGTTCGTTAACGCTGTCCGAGCGCTGCAAAATCTTAAAATAAAAGATTTATTAAATTTAATATTTTTACAAATTGCTTTAACAAAGTTAGATGGGGAAACCGTTCGTAATTTCGAAAGCCAAAGCGATCAGTCTGACATTCCTTTGTTTGATAATTTGGTAGAATTTATTAGTAAACAAAGTAAAATATTACAACGTTCGCCCGCTGTCGCCGTCACAACCGCCCCAGCAGCTAGGAAGTCAGCTGATCGTCCCCGCAGCTACAAAAACCCGCAGTCATCCCCGTCGGCGCCACGATATAATGCGTACGTCAGCACGGTCGAATCTGTGCCCCTTGTATCAACTGATAAGTGCCTATGCACAAATATTACGCATCAACATTTGTTTAAATGTCCTGAATTTCATAAAATGTCACCGCACGATCGCTTTCAGTGTATTAAAAATATTAATGGTTGCATAAATTGTTTAAGCATAAAACATAAAAATATAAGTTGTCAATCCTCGTCAGGTTGTCGTGTATGTAAACAACGACACCATTCGCTGTTACATTTTCCCCGCGAGTCGAACCCGCTCCTAGGGAGTACCAATACACCAACTACTGCGCCCGCCGCGCGTCGCCAGGCTGAAGCGGCGGCTGCGCGCGAGCCGATTGCGTCACCGCAGGCAACCGGCCCGACCGCTACTGCGGCGCCGCCGTCTCACTCCGATATCGCGTTGTGTTCGACTGCCGTTTCCATTGCGCCACGCTCCCCTCGTTCAGGCGCAATTGATAGTGAGAAGCGGCAATGTATTACGCCGACAACTGTTTTGCTCGCTACTGCTCGAGTACTTACGTATGATAGTAGCGGCCGTAAGCAATATTTACGTGTTTTGCTTGATTCCGCGTCACAAAGCCACTTCATTACTAGGGAATGTTGTGATCGTTTGTGTTTACGCCGGAATAATATTCAAAGCACCACTGTCCGAGGATTTGGTGGTATTGAGAAAAATACAAATGAAACTGTAAATTTACGGTTCTTTTCCCGCTTCAATGATCAAATTAAATTTGATATTAATTCTTTAGTAGTCGATCAGATAACTGACGACTTACCGACCGCTTTAGTTAATATTTCATCGTTGCCTTACGCTAATAAAATACAACTGGCCGATGATAGTTTTGCTACACCGAGTAAAATTGATGTTTTAATCGGTGCTTCGCTGTTCCCGCATTTGATTCTGCCTGATGTGGTTCCCGGTGGACCATCAGCGCCCCCCGCTATTCATACAGTGTTAGGCTACGTTCTTATGGGAGTCGTACCTACACTTGATAACCGCTCGCCGTGTGTCACTTCGTGCTGCGCCGTAGTGCAACCGCCTATAGATAATTTAATTGCTCGCTTCTGGGAACTGGAGGAGGTTCCTGGGCCGCCCGTTCAGCATCCCGCTGATGTTGAATGTGAATATTTTTACCGCTCGACTACGCAGCGTGACGCTAGCGGCCGCTACACCGTAGCGTTTCCGTTTGATAAGGATGTGTTTTCACTTGGTGATTCATACAGTACCGCTCGCCGTCGTTTTTTATGTTTGGAGAGGAAGCTTGAAGCTTCACCCCAGCTACGCGCCGCCTATGATGACGTCATTACTGATTACCTTTCCAAAGGTTATTTATCGCCCGTAAGGGAGCATGAGAGTGATAACGTGTATCCTACTTACATAATACCGCACCATGGTGTCCTCCGCGAAGATAAGTCGACCACCAAGCTGCGCCCGGTGTTAGACGCTAGCTGCAAAACGTCTACCGGCGTCTCACTTAATGAGACGTTGCATAGTGGGCCGAGCCTGCAGGGGGACTTATTCAAAATTATTTTAAAATTTAGATTACACGCTGTAGCTATGACCGCTGACTGTAAACAAATGTTTTTGCAAATTGTGATTCGCGAATCCGATAGACGTTATCAAAGAATTTTATACCGCTTTAAACCTAACGATCCGCTTCTTATGTATGAATTTAATAGAGTATGTTTTGGATTAAAATCAAGCCCCTTTCACGCTCTCCGCACTGTGCAACAGCTCGTCGCTGACGACGGTGCCTTGCACCCCCGCGCCCGCGCAGTCGCCTCCTCATGTCTATACATGGACGATATTGCATTCTCAGTCAGCACTGACCAGGAGGCTTTTGAGACTGCTACAGATCTTATTGATCTCTTTAAACGCGGACAGTGGGACCTTGTGAAGTGGAATAGCAACTCTCAAGCTGTTCTAAATAGACTGCCTGACACACACAGAGTCCCAGCTGACGTCGAATTTGATAAGACCGCGGATCATAAGATCTTGGGCCTTCGTTGGAGTACGAACGAAGACAATTTTTATTTTAAAATCAACCCGCCTGGGCTTGATATTCCTTGCACCAAACGTACCATACTGTCCACTGTCGCGAGATTTTGGGATATTGGGATTCGTCGCGCCTACCATTTTGGTAGCCAAACTACTTATTAAGCAACTGTGGCAGTTAGGTATTGATTGGGACGTGACACCGCCGCCTCATATTGTCAAACTTTGGCAGCTATTTTGTTCCGAATTGCCATGTATAAATAAAATTAAAATTCCGCGCCATCTTGGACTGTCGTCAAATGACAGCAAAATTACACTGGTTGGTTTCGCTGACGCCAGTGAACAGGCTTACGGTGGCGTGGTGTATATGCATGTAAGCATCGGTTCGGGCAATATAGTGCGTTTTTTATGCGCTAAGTCAAAGGTTGCGCCTTCGCCGCCCCATACAATCGCTCGTATGGAACTTTGCGCTATTCTATTACTTTCAAAATTGATCCGCACTGTCAGTGACACTTGTTGTCAAGATTTATCTTTTAAAATCCGCGCTTTTACCGACTCCAGAGTTGCCCTTTGTTGGGTCAAAGGTTCTCCTCAACGTTGGCAAACGTTTGTTGCCAACCGAGTTATTAAAATAATTGAAAATGTACCCGCTGATAATTTTTACCACGTGGCCGGGGTTGACAACCCTGCAGATTGTTTGTCACGTGGTGTGTTTCCCGCAAAGTTAGAGAGTCACCCGCTGTGGTTCAGCGGTCCTCCATGGTTATTGCAGGATCCTTGTGACTGGCCTGTGTCTGACAATATTTCGTCATCAGATTGGGGTGATTTACCAGAACAAAGAAAGGTTGTTCTCGCTGTTGTAACTCCCGCTGACGACTCTTACCTCTATGACGCCCTTTGTCGCTGCTCGTCATGGAGTAAGCTACTTCATGAGATTGTTTATATTTGTAGGTTTACAAAATTACTACCGCGCTCCGAGTCGGTTCGTGTAACTGCCTCCGGGCTAGAAATCGCTGAAATAACATTGTTGAAACTCATTCAAACTAAACATTTTAAATCGGATATTTTTAATTTAAAAAATAATATCGCTGTTTCGCCAGTTCTCAATAAATTAAGGCCGTTTATACATAATGACGTGATCCGAGTTGGTGGACGGCTAACTAACTCGGACTTAGCTTTCGCTCAACAACATCCAGTACTGCTGCCACGTCATGACTATTTTGTCACTTTGTTGATTAGGTATTACCACCATAAATTTTTGCACGCAGGTCCTGAACAGCTGATGTCATTGTTACGTCAGAGGTACTGGATATTGTCCGCTCGGCGCACTATTCGTAAGATAGTGCACGAATGTAATATTTGTTTCCGCTCTCATCCGCGACCGACTTACCCGGTCATGGCTGATTTGCCAGATTGTCGCACCCGGCAAGCTATTAAGCCATTTACACATACAGGCTGCGACTACGCAGGACCTATTTCTTATACTCCGATCCGCCGTCGAGGCGCAAAAGCCTCAAAGGCTTATATTTGCGTGTTTACATGTCTTACTACCCGCGCGATACATTTAGAGTTAAGTACTGACCTTAGTACCGCTACCTTTTTAAATGCTTTGAAGCGATTTTTGTCCCGCAAAGGCCCTGTACAGGTTATGTATTCTGACAGAGGAACTAATTTCGTCGGCGCCAATAAATATTTACGCGATTTATACAAATTTCTTAATAGTAACGAATACCGCGCTAGTTTTGAAGAGACCCTCGCAGAAAACCGAATTGAATGGAAGTTCAATTGCCCAACCGCTCCACATTTCGGTGGATGTTGGGAGAGTATGGTGAAGATTGTTAAAACTCACCTGTTCAAGGTCATAGGTCAACAGCTACTGTCATATGAAGAGCTGGATACAGTACTTGCGCAGGTTGCAAGTTTGATAAATTCGCGCCCGCTCACTGTACTTAGCGCCGATCCCTCTGAGCCTGCCGCGTTGACTCCTAATCACTTCTTGCACACCGCCCCACTGCTTTCATTGCCCGCGCCTGTAGAGAACTCTGATAATCTCAGTCTACTTCAGAGACATTCTCTACTTGACAAATTAGTCCAGTCGTTTTGGAAGCGGTGGCGAATTGAATATTTGCATAATCTACAAACACGAGAGAAATGGAATATTCCAACTACTCCGATTACCCCTGGTACGGTAGTGGTCATTATAACTGACAATGCGCCGCCCTTGTCATGGCCATTGGCAATCGTCGAAAAAACTCATCCATCCAAAGACGGTATAACTCGCGTAGTTTCTGTTAAAACCGCTAAGGGCTCGTACATACGGCCTGTAGTCCGCCTTTGTCCGCTACCAACACAGTAAATATATTATAACAATCCGCTAGTTTTAGTTTCGCATTTAAGTTTAATTTAGTTTAGTTTCTTTCCGCAGTTCATTTCCGCAGTTTTTTTTTGCTTATGAAGGGTTTTAAAGGTGACCCTTTAAAGGGGGGAGGAAATGTTGGCGCCATAAATTAAATTCATTACATTTTCGCGAGGTGTCAAACCTATTTTTCCTTTTACCCTTCCCAATAAAAATATCGTGCACCCGCCGCCGCAGGCGCTGCTACTACAGCAGCGCCCCCACTTTGTCGCGCGCCGCTTCGCAGACAACACTTGTTCTATCCGCCGTGACCGATTGATGGTTATCTCCGCCGTCGCGATCATCAATTCGGTTATATTTCTGGAACGATATGAATAGTGGTTCATAAGTTTGTCGCTTCACCGCTGTTTCAAATGGTGGTGTAAAACTCTGGTGGTTGACTGAGAGTGCTAGTGCTGTGCCTCCCTGGATTGCTGCTGCCCTGCGCCACCACGTGGCCGAGGAACGCCTGCTGCGAGAGTCGGAGGAGTCCTGCCCTTTTCCCTAGGCGAGACACCCACGCGCTTTCGGTATTTGTAATTTGGTATTTTAAAATTTTATCGAAGGTCCGCCTTCCGCCAGGGCGCCGCCAACAGATTTTAACGAAAACTATGGTACAATTATTTTTTCTACTCCGAGTTAGTTTATAATTAATTTTCATGATGCTACAGATTAATAGGAGCAGAGCAGTAAGGGAAACGTTGGGAAAACGGGAGAAGTTACTCCATATTTTAAGATTCCGTCGCGTGTGCAACCTTAATAGCTACACAGAAATCATGTATGACGGAAATATTCTCCTTAAAACTATACAAAAATATCCCACGACAGCATATGTCTATATTTTATGGTTGACTCACAATAATAAGTGTAACTCCCGATAGATTAGCAGTTCGAAGTTTCTGATTATATTTGTCTAGTCTTACGTTTATAACACTCTCAGTGGAATCGTAATTTTAGGCAGCTTTTTAATGCTGCCTAAAATTACGATTCCACGCGAATGAGGTCGTGGGCACAGCTATGTTAAATAAAAATAAGTATCATTATGTAAAATCAACTCAACCTACCCTAAATAGATACTTATATCACGTTGTTTATAGTATTTAGTACCGTCTCTTAGGCACGTATTGAAATATAACCATGATTAATAACAGCTGTACAAAAGTACATCAACGCGACCATCGCCCAAAATTTATTGAAAAGCTGCTTATATTTCAACGGATAGAATTTCACTGCGGAATTTACATGGACATATTCATGAATGGCGCTCTCTGATTGAAATAAAATGCATCCCAACAGTTTCAATCCGGAATATTACGTAAAATATTGGTGATTAAAACTATTTCTCTTTATTTACGAGGGAGTTTTTTATATTCGCAGAATGGGGAATATAGGGTGGAAATAAAAAAAATAACAAATTATTTTTCCTTTTCTAACGCTGTACGCGCTGGTGTTTTTGCGGCGCGGCGTGAGCATTCTCGACAGCCATCTTGCGCTGACCTTAGTCATGCCAAGATGATCATGCAGGATTTAAAAATGATTGTATCGGATACTCCAACCATTTGTGCGAGTTATTTCTTCTTTAGTCGAGCATCCTCGAGTACAATTTTTTCGACTTTTAGAATTAGTTCTGGCGTGGTAACCTCGATGCTTCTGCCCGGCCTCTGATCGTCTTCAAGTGATTCCCTTCCTTGTTTAAATAAACTGTGCCACTTGTACACCAAGGTTTTTCCTGGGCAAGAGTCGCCGTAAGCCGATGACATCTCATTCAGTATGGTCGGAACTGATTTTCCTTGCTTGGAACTTTATTACGGCACGATATTCGATTTTTTCCCTATTTCCCTTTCCACTTCCGATTATGTTGCTTGGATGACGATAGCTCAAAGACTAATTATATAATAGCAATGAAACCTCGTATTTATACTAATTATGAGTCACTATACACGTTAGGACTAATGAGCATAATCACCCCCCTCCAACCCCGTCATTTTGCGAACATAAAAACGCACCCTCGTACTTGCACTACAGAAGTTAGGAAGCGCGTTTTAGTAGCATATAAGCTGGCGAGGAGGTTTGATTTTGTTATTGTGGGTTATTTGCTTTATTTATATATTTTATTTTATGTTTTTATTTATATATTTGAATATATATACATAAAAATGTACAACATAATGGAATATGCGGTGATTAAAATATTTCTAATTATTTACTTGCTCTACAAAAGTTAGGTTTTACAATTTACGACCACCACGACAGCTTATATACTAACAAAAGCTAGCCGGTCGACCTGAATTAGTTATAGTGGGTTATTTGCTTTATTTATATATTGGTATTTATATATATTTCAAGAAATACCTAGAGAATATATAGTACAAATTAAAGGTTCCCGAGTCATCACTAATAGCAAAAATGATTTATTTTATTTTTATACTCAATACATACTATATGTACATATTTACTTGGCAAATTGCATAACACACACACAAACAGGCTGTGGCGAGCCGGCGGTTATGTGGGGCTTTACTCCCCAGAAGGGGGAGGCCTACCCATTAAAAACCTCAGCGATGGCAGTCCTCAGGCGTTGTAGGAGCCCTCAGGATCGAGTGTCGCATCTAAGGACCCCCGGCCTAGGCGAGCCCTTCTGGGGGGGGGGGGGAGATACCTAAAATCTATATTGTGTAGGTATGGATTCATGCCGAACTTGAATGTCTCCGGAATAATTTTATGTTACACTTGGTCGTAAAACAACTGAACACATAAAAACTTGAAATATAACTAACTACTTACTTGAAATGTAACTGAACTTACTCGCTTTACGTAATTCTTACTTGGGAGATAAGCTTGGTATCAACTCATCGTAAATTATATTACCGTCCATTACTTCCCAGATTTGTGTGAAGTAGAGCTTTTAGCCAAAGCAATGTTCATGACTCTAATGCTTAACGAAATATATGGGAACGATTTCGCATTTTGGTATCATTTCCATACATTGCCATTGGATATAGAAACAATCTTTATAACGAATCGAATCAAATCAAAACAAAAATTATTCTATTATTCTTCAAATAGGATTTTACAATCACTTTTGAATGTCAAAGATGCTACGTCATTGGTTCACAAGTCTACGGCGGGAGACCTTGTACTGGAAAGAACCAGCAAGAAAACCAGCAAGGGCAATTTTTTTTCTCCTTGTATCATTACAGAGTCGTCCGTTGGAAGCCGGCTTCAATACACAGTCTGAAACCCAATCCTCCGATGCAAGTTAACAACTAAAATAAATAAATATATATTCCGTCACAAGAGTCATATCGCATTAAACAAATCTGATATGTAATATCTCCGGTACAAAACAAAAATATTATTTATTATTATAGAATCATTAAAATTATATAAGTATCGCAAAATTTACATCCAAGCATGTTTTAATCATTCAATAATTAAATATCTTAAAAATTACATCCAAGCATTTTTATAATTCAAGAAATCATTGACCTTGTGATACCCTTTTTTCATTAGAGTATTTTTAATATGTACTTTAAATTCACGAAACGGTAAAGCAGTAATATTTTCTGGAAGTGTGTTATACAAAATTACACATTTCCCTAAGAACGAACCTCTAGTTTTTTGAAGCCTGTATGTTGGAATACGAATGATACTTTGTTAAGAACTCCTGTTTTGCCAATTTGTAGATATTTGGAGTAAGTCATTTTATTGCTATTACGCAGCGTGGCCCACCTTACAATAACAGAGCAGAGCTAGTCATGCCCAACTACATAGAAAAGCTCAGAGAGTCCCAAAGTGGTCTATATTGACCCCTAGGGATCTATAACAATCGTGGCCCACCTTACAATAACAGGAGCAGAGCTTAGTCTATGCCCAACTAGATAGAATAGCTCAGAGAGTCCCAAAGTGGTCTATATTGACCCTAGGTCTATGACGATCTGCAAGCAGATGGCCCACCTTACAATAACAGGAGCAGAGCTTAGTCTATGCCCAACTAGATAGAATAGCTCAGAGATTCCCAAAGTGGTCTATATTGACCCCTAGGGGTCTATGACAATCTGCAAGCAGGTGGCCCACCTTACAATAACAGGAGCAGAGCTTAGTCTATGCCCAACTAGATAGAATAGCTCAGTGATTCCCAAAGTGGTTTATATCGACCCCTAGGTCTATGACGATCTGCAAGCAGATGGCCCACCTTACAATAACAGGAGCAGAGCTTAGTCTATGCCAACTAGATAGAATAGCTCAGTGATTCCAAAGTGGTCTATATCGACCCCTAGGTCTATGACGATCTGCAAGCAGATGGCCCACCTTACAATAACAGGAGCAGAGCTTAGTCTATGCCCAACTAGATAGAATAGCTCAGTGATTCCCAAAGTGGTCTATATCGACCCCTAGGTCTATGACGATCTGCAAGCAGATGGCCCACCTTACAATAACAGGAGCAGAGCTTAGTCTATGCCCAACTAGATAGAATAGCTCAGTGATTCCCAAAGTGGTCTATATCGACCCCTAAGGTCTATGACGATCTGCAAGCAGATGGCCCACCTTACAATAACAGAGCAGAGCTTAGTCTATGCCCAACTAGATAGAATAGCTCAGTGATTCCCAAAGTGGTCTATATCGACCCCTAAGTCTATGACGATCTGCAAGCAGATGGCCCACCTTACAATAACAGGAGCAGAGCTTAGTCTATGCCCAACTAGATAGAATAGCTCAGTGATTCCCAAAGTGGTCTATATCGACCCCTAGGTCTATGACGATCTGCAAGCAGATGGCCCACCTTACAATAACAGGAGCAGAGCTTAGTCTATGCCCAACTAGATAGAATAGCTCAGTGATTCCCAAAGTGGTCTATATCGACCCCTAAGTCTATGACGATCTGCAAGCAGATGGCCCACCTTACAATAACAGGAGCAGAGCTTAGTCTATGCCCAACTAGATAGAATAGCTCAGTGATTCCCAAAGTGGTCTATATCGACCCCTAAGTCTATGACGATCTGCAAGCAGATGGCCCACCTTACAATAATAGGAGCAGAGCTTAGTCTATGCCTAGATAGAATAGCTCAGTGATTCTCTATATTGACCCCTAGGGGTCTATGACAATCTGCAAGGGGTCTATGTCAGCGACACATAAATTTGGGGGTTCATGAAATGAAAACGGGGGTCCACGATAATGGATCTCAACATACACTCATAGTACCTATTTACTTACATTATACTATCTTTTAATGTAAACGCATAATTATTTATAAAAGTACCTATGAAGTAAACAACATTTTATAAATGCTTATAAAATTTTGTGAGTCTACAACTTATATGTAGGCAGGTAGGGGTAGGCCGCTCGAAGAAGGCGGCCTCGGGCCAGATAGCCTGGCCCGAGGCGCTGGTCGAAGGGCTCCCCTAGCGCACCCAGGGGAGCAAAGTCCGGGGGTCCTCAATGCGGCATATATTTATTCATTAGAACTAACGGCCACTAATTGACGCCCCAAAACAATCGCTTACATCAACGCCTGTAGTAGATAAGGAATAGACTCCCCCTGTCGGAGGGAGAGTTTCTCGAGAAGGGCACTAGGTCTATCTCCCCTTCGGGGGGATGCGGACTTAATCCTGAGGGCCCCCTACAACGCCTGAGGTGGCCATGCTGAGGTTTTAGTGGGTAAGGCTCCTCAGGGAGGGAACCCACATAAACCACCGCTCTCCGCAGCCGGGTATGCCATTCAATGCATTTCCCTCAGCGGAACAAAAAACAAAACAAAAGGGTAGGCAATTAGGTCTACCCATAACCGAAAAACATGGCCAAAGGTCTACGACACTAAAAAGTTTGGGAACCTCTGGATATGAAGCATAATGTGACATTGAACACATTATAGCTTATAGGAAAGGTACATGTCATAGCCGCAGTTATTAGCTCCTTCTAGAGAACGTATATAAAGAAATGACCGCTGAAACCTTCTGTGTGAGACAGATCGATAGCTAGTAATACAGATGATCTCTGCTCCGGTGGTGAGTGCATTGATAAATAGGTAACGAAGGCACCATTTCTAATAAAAGGAAATATTTCATTTCAGCACACTCCTCTAAAGAGCGTATGAGGAACACAGAGAATCAAAAGCACTGCGCTGCTTTAAGCTGTTCTGTTCATTTCGTTGGAATAAATAATGAAATATAATTAGTAAATATTAATAGAAGTAGTAGTATTTTTAGCGTGCAATTCAATTTGTCAGTCTCATTATTATTAAAATAGTAAATAAAAAGATATAAAACATTTTACATCTGAGCATCACTGCTTCACAGAAAGAGGTCACAGCCATCCAACCTCCCTCGACCTGGATTTTACCTAGGTGTGATATTCACCTGTCAACATACATATCAGTTCCAGCGTCATTAAGATTTTAGCGGGACGATTACAATCTTTCAATGAAAGAAAACCAATACGTTTTACTTACGTATCTTCTCATAACCTAAAAAAATACATAAGATAATGTATAATTGTTTATTGATTTATTTATTTTCTGATTTGGAACACAATCAGTTATAATAAAACATAACAACTAAAAAGACTTACAAAACATAAACCAACAAAAGTATTTATTACATCAGATTGAGCAATTTCAAGTTAATTAGTATTGTACATTTTAATTAGATTTTTAAACTTCGATATACTTAAATTGAAATTAACTATATCGCGATCGAGAAATTTCTTATCATATAATTGATATGCACGATACAAAAACACATTTTAGGCATATTTGCTGTTAGTCATTTAATAAAATGGTCGAATCTATCATGTTATTGAACAACTTAACCAAAAAAAAATGGTCTCTCTCTACTCAAACGTGATTACTGAACTTGAATTACTGAACCGACTGTTACCGAATTATTTACCTGACGTAGACGCCAAAAGGTACTCACTGCTAGATAGAGGTCAAGGATCTCCATATTGATCAGTCCTACGCTGCAAGAGTCCAGTACCTCCGATCTTCCTCAAACCGTTGTTCCACTTTGTGAGAGTTCAAAGTACGTTGTGTTTTCGTCATTGCCTGCCAATGACGATAACTTTCTACCCCATGGACATCAATCAAGCAATGAGCCTTGATTACTGCCAACTTAGATTTGTAAATTTTCCATTCCGACTTCATAATTTCTGATTCCATTACGCAGAGAAACTATGAGCGTAGTCCTTTCCATTAATATTTTATTTGAGTCTATATAATCAAGCCCGTTATAATGTCCAGCTTGCGGTACTGATAACACAAGAACTAAATTACTTTCATCTTAAGGCGTTTTGGTAGATGATCTGATAATTTATTACATTTCCTCTTAACATATATTCGTTAATTTCTTTTTGGGTCTAGTGCATTAATCAACAAATCAGTCTATATAATGTACTACATATCCTAAAAAAGACTTAATGTATTTAAAATATCATACGTTTAAAGTTGGATGTCATCCAAAGATGTTATATACAAACGTGTCGATTATCGCACTAGCACGACGAAACTGTGCCGTTCAAATTCCGACAATTAGTGTAATTTTATATAGTCGTATAAAAATAACGATAGATAGATAATATGTCTATCGTCACTCTGATAATACGATATCTTTTTCCTTCGGAAAAGATAGACAGAAAGAGATGACGAAACCTCTTTCTATACCGTAATTTCTAAACATTAGAAGATCGTTAACATTAATAGAAAAGTATGTACATGCAAATCGAAGTAAGTTTTTAAACATCAAAACTACAATTGCTGTCATGCATGAGTTTATTTGTCAAAATGTTTTTTTTTTAATTGTCTTAGTGAATTTAAAACGTCAATTAGATTGTATTTTGCCTCTAGTTGTTTTAAAATAGGAATAATAGGTATAATAAAATCAAGTACCTACGAGTATATTTTACTTGGCAATTTTGCACCTTAAGTGAATACAAAATAAAAAGCTCCCCACGGGCGCTTACTCAGAGCTCGGGGATTATCATTTTAAAACATTAGAACAATGTGACGTGGACAAGTACACCTGTGCCCAAACGACTCGACACGTACAAAAAATACTTCATAAATATGAGCTACCACGAGGTTATATTCGTTGACAATCGATACTGACAGAATTCTATTTTGTGTGAAAACTTTGTACAGCGCCCCTAGCGTAAACATAATGTACTATTATTTTTTTTCTAACTTTATTTATTAAAATGATAAGGCTTATGTAGTGTTTTATACATTAGATACTTATCAATAACGATAGCAATCTCATAAGTCTCCAAATGAGTGTCCAAATTTCAGTGACTCTAAGATGGTAGAGCGACTGAAATTTAGGAACTTCGGTGATACCAACGAAAAATAAATTTAAAAATTCAAAACATAGCATATTAAAAAGTAGAGTTAAAAAATTATTACCAACTAACGGACCCGACAGACTTCGTCCTGTCAAAAAGATTTCTAAAGTGGCAGTAAATAAGTAGGAACAATCCTACTTATTTTAAAGATACTATCGCTTAGCCAACCAAATTGCAAAAAAGGTCCAAATGAACTATTACATTTTGTGCCTTTCCATTTAGGAACGTGACATTAAATCTTCCAACGATGTATTCTGTGCTCCAACGCACACACGCACACTGTTTTGAATTTCAACTTTATATAGCGTTAATAAAGCGCAAATTGACTCTTTGATGTTAGGAATACACCTACATTGCTTAGATCACACTAAGTGCTTACAATATGAACTTTATGCAACAACAATACAACTCAAATTGACTGTACGTTTTAGTTTTCCGTTCCGTTCTCCGATATTTATTCCAAAACCATCTCCACCACCTACCTAGCCATACTTGAACTTTAAAGAACATTAAAAAAAAAAGAATTGGTCAAATTGGTTCAGGCGTTGTTAAGTTATGTGCTTACCAACACATTTTGCGATTCATTTTTATGTATAAGAACCCCCAGCAAACGCTATCAAAAACGTAGCCGATTTGAAAATTTAGACATTTCGCGGCGGCCGCCATTTTAGATTCCAAAAAATCTCTTTGTCCCGTTTGATCGGAAAAAAATCTTGTTAATTCCCCCCTAACATCAAGACACCGAAAACAACCTCTAAATACCCCTGATCAGTCAGTCAGTCAGTGAGTGAGTGGTAATCGAGCTCGAGTTATCTAATTGACAGCTCATGTTACAATAATGTCAGTGTCAGGCAGGGTAAACGCTCCTATCATGACCCTACACAATCAATCCTGGTTTTACGAGATTGCAAGAGATGCGAGGGTGACCTGAAGTTTAGTTAGAAAAGGATGACGCTATATTGAGCCTACAAGGCAGAACTGACTTTGAAAATCATTCTGTAATACGGAACTAAGTACCGCGCGCAATTCTAATACGCTTGTCTACAAATTGTCACAAAAAATTTTCAAAAGTAAAATAATTGACTATAATACATAAATATAAAAGCAAATAGTATAAAAGGCTAGATCATTAAGGATTTACACATGTGACATCTAAAGCATTTGTGAAACGAAAGTATTTTTAAGAACTGATTGATGTGTCGCGTTGTGTTGTATACATTCTTCCGAATCCTTTTATATGAAAAAATATAAGAAGAAATTATGTAAATTTAACTCCGATACTTTATATTCCTTTCTTTTTATGCGTATTGGTTGTTCATATCATGAAACATTTTCCACATAATTCCAAATACAAATCAAAGACAATGAAAATATGAATACATTCTTAATTTAAAATAAAACCGTTCTTAATTTGAAAAGGGCCTAAGGAGTATTTTATCATTTTGCATTCTACCGCGCACACCAATCTATGCTCATTTTACATAATATCTGGCGATATCATCTTGCCAATTTGGGCTGCTCCAAGTACGCCAATACCATCTGGTCAGACGCTCTAGTCTCCGTGAGCTCACGGCTCATTATCCTTTGGCAGAACGATGCGTCATTTAGATTTGATGGTAGACATCTGCCGGTAAATAGGATAGCTCGCTTGCACGAGGCACTTTTGAATGTTCCCTTTGCCTGGTAATGCTCCATCGAATCACAACCTCAACGCTCTTATTACCTGCTCACCGGGGTACATTTTTATAAATTTTAACCTTTTTAAATGAGATGACAGAAAATTACGCGACGCTACTGCTGTTAGATGTTCATTTTAGGAGCAAAAACCTACAATTTTAGATTTACGATTCATTACGAAGTCAATATACGAATTTGAGCTGAATTTTTCATTTAATCAGGTGACGGATACAATTTATCTGTCAAATTTTCACAATCTAGTAATATCAATACTATACGCTAAGCAGTTGTTGTATTGTATGATGGAGGAGGCTATTCCCAAACTAAGAAAATTTAGAGCTTCTTAACTCCAGATACTCTTCGCTTGATCTCGCTTATAGTCATGTGGTCTCCGTTTAGTGTCGATATTATTTCAATGGAAGGGCTTTTTTGCTCGAGATAAACCACTAGATTCTCGACAACTTCAGTTAATGAAAATGTTTCAAAATTCTTAACAAGGATCAAAGTTACGTGTCTTCACTAACACAACTCAGTCTAGTCATTATAATGAGCCATAAAAGAGTTAATCGGATAACTTTTACCTTCCCTTTTTCACTACCTACGCCCCTCATTAGAATATATAATACTGATCGTCCCCGGGAAGGAATCAGTATATCGTTCGCGCTATAAAAAAGGGATGTTTAATCAACCAAACGTTTCTATTAGCAAAAACCAATTGCTTCTTGTTCTTTAATGCTTTGAAATGTATAGACAGTTTTTAATGGATTGTTAAACTAAAAACCTCCAACTTTCAGCAAGTAATCAATTGACGGCTTTTGTGACATATCATAGTCATCTAACATAGTGCCTGAAAGCACTAGCAATAAGCAACAAGCATACCAAGTCCATGTATCATCACAGGCAATAGCCTGTGATGATACATGGACTTGAAACCTAGTCAGTTACAAATGGAATGCCTTCTGATACTGCATTTGTTCGGCATATGCTTGCTACTAAAGGATTTTCCGGTCCAATGACCTTCACCCACTTAAGTTTCGCAATTCTTCGCGGTATGCCAGAAACTCTAATTTTATTGGTGATTTCATTGATTCAACCACACAGAAAAACTTCTAGCATAGCCCTGTTGAGTCTTATTTTAAGACTTATTGTCAGTGAACAGGTGTCTAATCAATATGTCTTTTAACGATTCGTCGCATTCAAGAGGAATTTGAAGCCGCAGGCGGTGTTCCACCACGTCCCTAAGGTTAATATCGCTGGAGTTGTACCTGTGGTTAACACTAAACGATGCCTGTGTCTCAGGTTATCAACCCTCCACCCCATAAATGGTCCTTAATCTTAATAACATATAACACGCAAGAATTAATTGAATAATTTTCACTGTGAGTGTAGTTAGACACATCTCATTCAGTCATGCTTGGCAATAGCTTCTACACACAAGCAACGCGCGCAATACAATCCATTTGCTACCGCCCGTAGTTGTGTACTTTTAAAATGGGTATATACATTTTAGACCCTTCTGATATATAACAATTAAAATAGTGAAATATCCAATTGCGGCAAACTCGCGAGTAGGAAATTATAAGAAACGGAGTAGACCAAAAAGATTTATACAAACCCGAAAATAAACAGTCGCCATTTTGAGACTTGTTAATTGAAATGGTTTAGAAATAACACGTTTTTGTGTTTGATCGCTGTAGTCCATATTGATACAACCCACACCAATCACCTAAAAGTCTGCAAATATAACACATATTGCCGACCGTTTGATTTGTAAAGAATTACAAAAAATCACTGCGTGAATTACTGTTTATATTGAATACTAGCGGCCCGCCCTGGCTTGGCACGGGTGCAGTGCTGATACTAAATACACTTCAGAAAAACTGTGAACGTTGTATACAACGTATTATATTATATAACACGTTATATAATATAATACGTATACAACGTATTGTATTATATATAATCGTCTGCAATGTAAGCGTAAAAAAACGTGCTCATTTACGATATCACATTACAAACCTCTAAATTTATCAGTGTTTCTAGATAGATAGATAGATAGAAGCGTTTATTGCTACAACACACATATACAAACATACAAAAAATAATAACAATAGCAAATAACAATAAAGGGATGGTGAACAAAATAACAATAATACACAGAGAAAAAAAAACGGTTGGGCGAAATTCTCGTACATGTGTGCAGCAGCAAGTAGGTCAAGGCTCAGCGTATTATTTGTCCAGAGACAAACCGCTGATTTTCAGCCATCACCTTGTTGAGCGCAGTTCGCAGCAATTCATTGTGCATGGTACAATAAAATAACGTGTTTATTTAAAGTATTACAATGGGATAAAACAGCTTAGCAAAATTAAATTATAAAATTAAAATAAGGAAATTGTATTATAAAATCAAAATTAACATTAAAATAATACTACTGAAGAATTAAATGACCCAATAAAATAATAATAAATTAATTAATACTAACTACAATTACACATATAGCAAATAACAGACTGTGTTATTTTTTCCTCAGGAGAGGAAGGTTCAGAATCCTCACAAGTAGCACGAAACGTACCCAGGATACCCCCGCAACGGCAAGTGTCATGGAGGTTGTGTTGAACTCCACGCGACCGGAACAGTCCAGCCACGTGACCTACGGGGTCATCCATAAATTACGTCACACGAATTTCGTGATTTTTTGCCCCTCCCCCCCTCCTAGTCACAGCTAGTCACATTTGTGAGACTCCCCCCCCCCTAGTAAGACGTCACAAATTTTGACATTATTGAATGATAAAAGCGGTTTCGAAATCAGTTATATTTTCATTTTAATAAAATTACCATCAAATCAATTAACAGAAAACAAAAAACGATTACTTATATTAAATAAGTATATGGTCATTTCATGATTATCTTATTATATTTTTCAAAATCACCTACTATAATCAATTAGAAAAATAGTACGTTTCGGAAGTACCCCTATTAATAGATGAAGAAGATACTATTCCTTTATTTATTTATGAGAGTATACAGACTTTACAATAAAAGTTAATATTTACAGCACTTTTCTATCCAAATAATAATAATTTAAAGTTTGTGTTTTAACAGTTAGCTTATTTGATTTAATAGATTTTGAAATGTGACGTCACGAAATTTAAGATCCCTCCCACCCCCTTGTCACACAATGTCACACTTCGCCAACCCCCTCCCTCCCCTTAACCGTGTGACGTAATTTATGGATGGCCCCTACCGACTAAATTAAGCCTGGCCTAGGTTCTAACTATAGGCAAATCGTGAGGGCGACCGCCCCTCAGGAGAGGGACGATGCAGCAAAGGCGCGCGCGCTTTATATACGCTCGGCGCCACCTATGGTGGGGGAACTCTAACTATAGTACTAATATACATTACTTAAACTATCCTAAATATATTGATGTCATTGAACAACTCTCTCCCTTAAGCTGTAGATAGCCTACCCAGATATCAAGAATTCACACAACATGAACACTAATGAAAGCGTACTACGTTCTTTTCTACGCCGTTTTTCTACTACGTTCGCCGCAGAATTGTTTGTTTACCAAGGTTACAATATGTGGATCTTATTGTATGCATTAATCTAACCTAATGCCTGGAAATTTTTTGATATTTATTAATTCAATTACTTTACCTTTGTAACTGAACTACTTTTCATGCATTAGCAAATGTCAAGTAATCCAACAACTAATTCTAATGCATTACAGGTTACTAAATCCAAGTAGTATAGAAATACGTCCGAAATTTGAGATATCTCTTTACGGCGATATTACTTTACTATTCTTAATTAAATCTGTAAAGAGGTCAATTCTGTACATGAAATATATTTCCAAAATAACTATAAGGGGATGATAGGAATCGACACTGATGCCAAAAATGCAATCAGTAAAATTTTTGTGTGTCTGTATAAGCGTTATAGAAACAAAATCTACTCGACGGATATTAACGAAACTTGGCACAAATGTTTTTCATACTCCTGAGCTGGTTGCTGGTTATAGTATACTTTTCATCACGCACTGACGAGCTATTAAAGCTTAACAGGAGTAACTTGAGCGTGATGGTTAGGGCTTTGACCGGTCACTGCAAGTTGAATAGACACCTTTACAACATGAAACTTAAGGACACTGACACATGCAGAGTCTGCGAACAAGAGCGTGAAACACCAATACACCTCTTGTGCTACTTTGAACCGCTGATTCACAAAAGAAACGGACACCTGGGGAAACACATCCTTGACCCAGATGAAATAAAAACAATCCGAACTGGGAACATCCTATCTTTCTTGGTCAGTGCCCAGTTAAGGGAGCTACTGTAGGGCCTTCATAGAACCTACATAGGAAGCTGGTCACAATAAATCTTAATAGGTCGCAGTGATGCATATCAGCCCCGACTTACACACGAATACTTTTCATCACACTCCAATCAATAGGAGCAGAGCAGTGAAGGGAAATGTTCGGAAAACGGGAGAATTACTCCATTTTTAAAGCTGTGTAACCTTAATGGTCAAAGCTACACAGAAATCATTACGCCCATACGAGAAAATTCTTACTTATTATATCTAAAAACACAGTTTGGAAATAAACTGCTGAAACCATCCCACGTAGAATATTGCGGGTGAACTCATTTCCGAATAAGATAGGCACAATCGGCGACCTGTCAAGCTTTTCATTAGCTCTACAAAAACCACATTTATTTAAAGTTACCTAGAAGCCTGGAAAAAGTCTCTGTATCTCTTGGCATGGCAATGCGTCAGTTGTGTGTACTTAGCATTTTCCAATTGCTCTTTCTTACACGTGTAAAAAACTTTTCAACACACTTCCTCATAAAGTAGCTCTAATCCCATGGCAATTAGGCACATAATGACACCTATAATCAAACTGTGACTTTTTCATTACTATTATTCACGAGTGAGTAATAGTTTTTTTTTTAATATTATTGGTTGAGTTACGCTTACATTTGCGCTAAAAAGCTATCCGCGAAAAGCCCAAAAAAAAAAGAAACCTCATTTTTTAGTCTATGGCCGATGCGCGCGCATAGGAAATCTAATTAATTATTCCCGCTATTACGAAAATTAGTCTATGGCCGATGCGCGCGCATAGGAAAACTGATTATTTTTCCCGCCATTACGAAACATTTTTCACAACTCGTCCCGTTTTCTCTTTTGAAGTGATTTAGTTAGTTATTAATTAAGATGTCTGCAAATACAATTTATGAAGAAAATGGTTTTTTATTTAAGTATTATTTTATTCAGAAGTGTGTTGAAAAACGTTGTATGATACACGTGTGTATTGATGATTACCGTCCTCGGCTCCTTAAGACCCTCGCCTAACGGCTGGAGCCTCAATGCGCCTCAGCGGTAATCACCAACATTACACACTTGTACCATAATGTACTAATACACTAGATTCTCTAGAGATATTCTGTGTTATGACGAATTCTGTATATAGCATCGCTACATTTCATTCTCTTAATATTAGTGATTACTAGCAACCCGCCCCGGCTTCGCAAGGGTGTAATGAAAAAATGGTTATGGTGGGTTATCCCTAAAAGATAGACATATACCATCGCGGACTTTTTTGTTGAACTTTTTAAGGTGGACAATACGTAGTACATTATTTTGGTCTATCTCGTAGGGTTCAGCCAGCGTATATAAGCGCAAAAAAAACGTACTTACTTACGATATCACATTAGAAACCTCTAAATTTATCAGTGTTTCTCTACTATATTATGCATGTATTATTTGGTGCATGTAAGGTTTATATGTATAAACCTTCCTTAAGAATCTCTCTATCTATGAAAACCGCATCAAAATCCGTTGCGTAGTTTTAAAGATCTAAGCATACATAGCGACAAACAGACGGCGGATAGCGACTTTGTTTTAGTAATGTAGTAATAATAATAATAATCAGGGCAGCTTGTGGCGAGCTGTCGGTGAGTTGCGTCACCGAGGGTACCGATGTGCTTCAGGGGGGCGTAAGCCACCCGCCTCTTGCCTTAACCAGCCGGACAGAGTGGAGTCGCAAGAGCAAATGCTCGAAGGGTGGAAGTGCAATAATGTCATAACGCCGACGGCGTCTCGATCGCTGTCGCAGACACACCTCTCTACACCCTTAGCCGTTCACACCAATGTTGCTCTCTTCGCACCAATATTGGTCTGCTTTTTTGGGGGGCCCATTTAGTGAGCGGCGAGTCACCACCTGTCATATTTAAATCAATTAGGAGGCTTTGAGAAGACAGGTGACTGGAGTCTCTTCCATAGCCCGGTTTTCATTACCACCTAAATCGAAATGCAATAGGCCACAAACGTTTTGACCACTAATGACAATAGTTTCTGTGCATCTAACTGGGTATAGTCTTTGGCTGCATTTTTCATGGTGCAGATAGAGATTAGACCCAGTTGGTACACACCACGCACACTTTCATTAAATTTCGCTTAAATGGCCTCTACGCGTTGGATCTGTATCCCCGCGCAAGCCTTATAAAGGACCGTGTCTTATAAAGATACGTGAATTAAGCTACATAATAATAATAATAGTAAGTAGTAGTAATGTAGTGTTTTTCAAGAGCTTTTTTCCTTGATACCCGCGTCTCTCTTCCATGTCAAAACCAAGCGTGCTGGCCTGCGGAGTCACAAACGAACTGTGGCTATCAATATAATGTGGGCAATTTATTTCTACGTCAATATCGTAAAATGAATTCTTTGGATGCATACATTGCCCCCCCAGCTTGAACTCCTGATGCCAAGAGGCGTGAAAACTTTGCAGCTTGACAACGCAAAGCTAAAGTGCAGCGCATAATTCTCTTAGACTAGCCATATTCGTATTGGGCCCCATCGGCACTTACAACTGGAATGGGACATTTGTTGTTAATTTAGTTAAGTTAATCAGTTATTACAAAACAGCTGACATAAGAGCTGTAAAAAAAAAATTTGAATCACATCTCTGAAATGTGTTTGGACTGTGGATGTTTATTACGATATCGCCTAAATTTTCGGGCACCTTGAAGAGTACACATATCCAATTTTCATAAAATTTGGTATACGAATAGTAACGAGCTCGTGGAAGAACATAGGACATAATTTACCATGGGAAACCATCTCTTTCCTACAGGAAAATTTGTTAGCGTATGCGATGGAAAGCAAGTAAAACAATATGGCGACGTCTGTAGTCAAATGGTTAGCCGGTTCAACGTGTCACCACCTCTGAAGGCCCGGGTTCGAGTCCCGGTGAGGGGTACATATATTATACATATATAAAAATATGTATTTATGTATAATATATGTATGTCTATCCGTTACCCTAAATCCTATAACCCAAGCCGTACAGAGCTTTCTATGGGCTAAGCTAATTGTAAGTGTAAGAAATATAAAAAAAAAACAAACTTCTAAGTCAGTACCAAAAATTATTAACATAATATATTTACGCATATTATTTTAGTGTCTCGCAACTGTTTCCCACAACTGTGACATATAATGCTATCAGTAAATGATATCAGAGCACGTCAGACACATTCCATCATATTGACAGTAACCATCAGACTTGACACGCCGTCAGAGTATAAAATACTTAAACCAATGATGGCTGACCCGGGCTGCTGATTTTCGTCTTGTGCCGACTAACTACAGACTTACTAAATACTTTTATTAAAAAAAGTTAACGTTATTTTAAGGTATATAACCACACAAAAAAGCCTATGTGGTCTTTGTGGAGAAATAAAAATATCACAAGGCACAGATTTAGAGTGGGCGGCACGTGAAACGTTTGCAGTAATAAAAAGTTCTCAATTGGCAGAGAGTCTTGGGAACTATTTTCGTCCTTAACATGTCCCTGCATAAGACCAGCGTTGGTGTACGGGATGGAATAATAGGTTGGAATATTTAGAGATCGATAAAGTCTCTACTCAGTACGAATAGGAATATTAAGAATGACATGATGGTGAGTGGTGGAACAATCGATATGATATGAACGAGGACAAGATTTATTACTCGTAGTTCGGTCGGTTGCTCGGTCCCTCTCGCACTCGTGACTCGGGCGTGATCAAACAAATCGTTGTGTCTCTTTTTCTCTTTATTTTGACACATACGAGCTTTAATTCGAGTGAGAACACTACACGGCTTTATAATACAGATAAATGAAACGATAGTTATATTATTTATTGAGGTTGATTAAAATTTTAAATAAATATAGTTATGGTAATTCACAGATAATTAGATGCAAATAATGAAGCGCTGCATGGATTCTGGGTCATATGTAAGAGACTAGATTGGAAACACAGTGCACTGAGAAAAAAATCCTGCAAAATTAACAACAAAAAGTTAATCCGGGAGAGCCGTTCATAGTGAATTGTTACCATATCAAATTTTTTATTGTCAAATGAAATCAAAAATTAGGTTGTTAAAAAACAATTGTGATCTTGTGCCATATCACAACCCATATTAGTTACACCAACAATTTAGCTTTGTCACCATAAATATTCCCGTTTTGTCATGATTAAGAACGGACATGAAGCAGGTTGGGTGAATCGTTGGGGTTACCTACGAAATATCGAACTTCACAATCAAATTTAAATACTGACAAAAATGCAAATGATGATTTGGTTATTCTATACCAAAAGACCATAAGCCATAACGAAACCATCAATAAAAAAAAACTAGAAATCTGTTAAAATCCACTTTCCAATCCAGCCAATCCAATCACTACTGTATTCCAGAGGTATTTTACGAGTTTGGACGGTTCACGGTTATTCTATATCCGTGAACAAAATTTTACTGTGCCTTCGCTCTGCGTACCGCTTAAGTAGTTGTTTGATTTTACCACTCTCTTTTAAATTATCTTTATGACCTGTCTCTAAAAGCTAAAAGTCCTAAGTCACTTTCGATTCTTTCCCTTCTGTAAAGTCTTTAAAATACGCTATGTAATTCTAGGTGATATATTCGCCCGTGATATAAAATTTCTTGCAATTAATTTCATTGCGTAGACGGCCAGATATTTTTCTGTCGCGAACCCAGGAGGTTTCATTGTACCTATCAATAACTTGATACTCAAACACTCGGATAATACCTAGCAGATGACAGCGATTAGGTTTCCTTTATCACCCCACTCCATTATAATCTTATCTTATATATAAAAATGAATCGCAAAATGTGTTGGTAAGCTCATAACTCAACAACGCCTGGACCAATTTGGCCAATTCTTTTTTGTTAATGTTCGTTGAAGTTCAAGGAGGGTTTTTACAATGAGGAAAATTCGAATAATTATCGGAAATACCCTAAAAACAGCCCTTTTATTTTCCCATGCAAACGTTTTCTAACTAAAACGTACAGTCGAATTGAGCTTTATTGTTATTGTATAAAGTTTATATTGCAAGCACTCACTGTTGTCTAAGCAATGTAGGCGTGTTCCTAACATCAAAGAGTCAATTTGCGCTTTATTAACGCTACATATAGTTGAAATTCAATAATATCTATCAAAACAGTGTACGTGCGTGCGTTGGAGCACAGAATACATCGTTGGAGGATTTAATGTCACGTTCCAAAATTGAATAGCCACAAAATGTAATAGGTCATTTAGACTTTTTTTGCGATTTGGTTGGCTATGCGACATTATCTATAAAATAATTAGGAACAAAAAACTGCCACTGTACAAATCTTTTTGACAGGACGAAGTCTGTCGGGTCCGCTAGTGCTATAATAAATTGACAACTGATTGTCGCGAAAATGAGAAAATATAATGAAATGTTCATATAAGAACCTGGAATCTGTCTCGATTCCAAATTCAAATTTTTATTATTTTTATTTTAACAGTATTAATGGCCAGATTAAGTATATATGACGTTTTAAGCCTATATCAGATGTTACAGAAATATGAAAGTCACCTAAACCTGACTATCCGTTCCATAGTCCACCATAGTTACCTTAACCATAGTCTAACTAGGTGCAGTGAGTATTTGTTGACTTCTCATACGCCTATCAATTACTTTGCAGATGTATATATGTTGCCTTTAATATTTTCCTTCATTGTAGAACCCTCTAATCAGAACAGATCGACGATTTCTGATTGAAAAAATAAATACCATCTTATGAGTTTATTAGAGAATGTTACTGAATAAGGCCACCAAAACAACCGAAGAGAAAGCCTTCGGAATAATTTAAAGCCTTATAACACTCGTAACAGCCGTCAAAAGTTTCCAGACTAAAGGACAAAAGTTGGAAAAAATGCGCATTTTCAAAGAGCTTTTATTTTAGCCTCATGATATGATATTTGCAACAAAAGCAAAAGCTTATCTAATGAAACTCTGTTAATTTTACTTTTCTTGTATGTTCTTGTGAACGCAAATGTTCGTAAAATATACACAAGTCTTTCATCTACGCTAATAACTCCAGCGCTATTTGCGTGTCGAAGGTGAATGCATTGTTTGTGGATTCAGTGAATCCAGTCTGGTTGATGTTATTGACGTAGATTCAACGATGGAATTAGTTTCATCCACGAAAAACGGCGTAATGTAAGTTGAGTGCAGCTGAAGAGTTGCGAGTATATAAAAAATCAACTACTTATGTTAGCCACCAATATCTCTGCTAGTATTATAAACGCAAAAGTTTGTATGTTTACGTAACAACTACTGAATATATTTTAAAAAAATTATGCAATAATATAGCTTCTTTAAAGGATAATAATTGGTTAAGGTGGGTTATCCCAAACAGATAGACATATACCATCGCAGACTTTTTTGTTGACCCTTAATGGTGGACAATACTGTAGTACATTGTTTTGGTCTATCTCGTAGGGTAGCGCAAAAAATCGTGCTTATTTACGACATCACATTAGAAACCTCTAAATTTATCAGTGTTTCTCTACTATATTATGCATGCATGTATTATACACATAAACCTTCCTTAAGAATCACTCTATCTATTAAAAAAACTGCATCAAAATCCGTTGCGTAGTTTTAAAGATCTAAGCCAGGAGTTCCCAACCAGGGGGGCATGCCCCCCTTGGGGGGCGTAGTGGAATACCAGGGGGGGCGTAATCGAGTACTTAAGCGCAATACACACTAACCCAGAATCGACATACTGGTACAGAAGATGCAAGCTCAAGTATCTCATTAGTAATAATTAAAATAAAACTAGGATATTTCGCTCTCTTAGTAATAGAGGGGCACAATTCAAAAATTTGATTTTTCTATTTTTAATCATAAATGGGCACAAAACTAATAGGTCTATGATCTCGCTTTAACAGAAAAATGATAAAGGCTCAAATCTCGTGAGTACATTATTAAGTAATAATGAATTTTACAAAAATATAAAGTTCGCCAATTCTTTGTGACGCCATTCCCAAAAGTTACGTTTTTTGAATTATGCCCCTCTTTTATTAAGGGAGTGATTTACCTAAAGTGAAAGTAATTAATGGTTTTCAAGTGTAGATACATATACTCGTATCTTCTCTTATTCTTAAAACATAAATATCTACAAATATCTGTATTTTAATTTTAATTCAAAGAAATAATTTAGTTGTAAAAAAAATTATGTGTTTTTAATGTTTTTAAACTTAAGGGGGCATGAGAATATTATTTTTGAATTGGGGAGGCTCAGTGAAATAAAGGTTGGGAAACCCTGATCTAAGCATACATAGGGACAGACTGACGGCGGATAGCGACTTTGTTTTATACTATGTAGTGATACGCCCCGCTAATATAAGCTACTCGATATACTAATACTGCGCAGACAAAGCACCAGCTAGTAGGCAAGAAATCGACAGTTTGTATTAACTAAATACGTAGGCTACCTGGTAATTCCACACCCAGACACTACAATATTATTATATATACACTGAAATAATATATATCTAAATAAATAATAATAATAATAAAAGCGTAGGGAAGTGACGACCCCATCGCCCGCTGGTGGGGCATTTAATGTCCTTTCACTGTCATAAATACACAAGATTGCAATCAGTCTCCCTCAGGGCAGCTTGTGGCGAGCTGTCGGTGAGTTGCGTCACCGAGGGTACCGATGTGCTTTAAGGGGGCGTATGCCACCCGCCTCTGTCTTTTTTTTTATACCACGATGGTGGCAAACAGGCCTACGGCCCGCCTGATGGTAAGCGGTTACCGCAGCCTATGGACACTTGCCTTGACCAGCCGGACAGAGTGGAGTCGCAAGAGCAGATGCTCGAAGGGTGGAAGTGTAATAATGTCATAACGCCGACGGCGTCTCCATCGCTGTCGCAGACACACCTCTCTACACCCTTAGCCGTTCACACCAATGTTGCTCTCTTCGCACCAATATTGGTCTACTTTTTTGGGGGGCCCATTTAGTGAGCGGCGAGTCACCACCTGCCATATTTAAAATCAATTAGGAGGCTTTGAGAAGGCAGGTGACCGGAGTCTCTTCCATAGTCCGGTTCTCATTACCACCAAAATCGAAATGCAATAGTCCACAAACTTTTTGACCACAAATGACAATAGTTTCTGTGCATCTAACTGGGTGTTGTCTTTGGCTGTATTTTTATGATGCAGATAGAGATTAGATCCAGTTGGCACACTCCACGCACACTTTCATTAAATTTTGCTTAAATGGCCTCCACGCGTTGGATCTGTATCCCCGCGTACGCCTTATAAAGAGGATCTTGTCTTATAAAGACGCGTGATTTAAGCTACAATTATAATAATAACTTCTATAGTCAAAATTACATTTTTTTAACTAACTAGTATCGTCATACGACATAACTTGAAGTGCTTCTTGAAGAAGTATTTTAGCATTATGATAGGTACAATTAAACATACATAGTTTGGCGTTTTTTCTATTATACAGAAAAGGTCCTAGGAATACATAAAATCTGGTCAAGAAAGTATGCTTAATTCCTATATTTTGAGCATAAACAATATCCCTTCGTCTTTTGTTACTATATTCGGTGCTAAAGGGAAGTGTTGAGTGCTGTTTGAGGACTGTATTCATTATAAATAGTTGTCTCACAGTTAAGACTACAATCCTTATATAGGAGGTGCGTGGGAAAAAGAAAAGAACGAAACGTGGATACTTTTAACAAATAATATTCATCTAGTGATTCGTACAAGCCCGTTATTCGGCCACGGCGCGGCGCTTGGTATTATTTTGCTGCGGCCGCGCAACTCATCGCGCCGGGCGACGAGACACGACGCGACGCGCTTGCGAATTGTTAATCATATGTAGTTCTATGTGTTACTACTGTCTTATTTAAATACTGTATTGTTAGTGTTGTGCTAGTATTTAATTTGTTACCTCTGTACCTGCTGTGTTTTGCGTGTAATAGTGTATGGTGAACTTATCCTACTACTATTATAAAGGCGAAAGTTTGTAAGTATGGATGTATGGATGTTTGTTACTCTTTCACGTAAAAACTACTGAATGGATTTGAATGAAACTTTACCACAATATAGCTTATACATCAGAATAACACATAGGCTACAATTTTTGAGGTTTCTAATGTGAGGTCGTAAAAAAAACACATTTTTTGCGCTTACATTGCAAATTGTCTGTTGTGTCTGTTTATAGGAGCATACTGCAGTAGCTACCTATAGGCCTATGATTAGGGCTCTGCAGTGCTTAGTTACCGTATTTCTTACTTATTACTAGACTAGACGGGACGAACCTGAAGTCCACGCGAACGAAGTCGCGGGCAAAAGCTAGTTAGTAAATATTATAACAATGAGCAAGTCTCTTATTTATACATCATCATACAATCACCACAATACAACATTACCACAAATATATTTATTCTCCTTCCAATACTGTCATAAAAATTAGCAAATCATCCGTTTTTTTTTTTCAGGAAGGAGCGGCTGAAAACCTCACGAGAACGGAACGTGCCCAGGATACTACCGCAGCGGCATGTGCTACGGTGATTAGGATGTCGAACTCCGCACCAAACACGCGGTCTGGCCAGCAGCGTGACTATACTAACCGACTAAACCTTAGCCTTGACCTTAAGAGCCCTACGGCTTGGATAAAACAGTTAAAGCCGTAGACTACACTGCTTCGATGTCGTCCCCAAGGTACCAGGATATGGTAATCGTATGTTTTGTCATTGTGTCACCATTGGAATGTGCCAGTAATGTTGGTAACAATTATGTTACTATTTAAATTGAATTTGTGAAAAAGCTTTACCAATTAAAGCTCTGTAGCACTAGCATTTCAGTATTTTTTTTTTATTCCGTACGGTGACAGACGAGCAAATGGCCCACCTGATGGCAAGTGGTAACCATCGCTCATGGACATCTGCAGTGCCAGGGGCACAGCTGAGCCGCGCTGGAGAGTAATACTCTTTTTAAGCCTCGTTTGAAGTTAGACAAGTATTGGGGGATTCTTATACATATGCACTTTTTTGAGCGATAAAAAGCAATAGTTCTATAATACAGAGCCGGCTCTGCAAGTACTTGTATAAATCACAACTCTATATTTTACCTCATACCCCGATACCAACCGCATCGATTTGGCAGCACGCGATTACAGTGCATGTAGCACGGCAGTATATCTTAATTAAACATTTCGTATAAGTTAAGATAGTGGAGTTTCTGAATACTGTCAATTCAGTTCTGATGTCACAAATTAGTAAAAATTTGATACAACACACAATAACGATGTGTGATTTTTTGAACATTTTATAAATTATTATACAATGTCATAATAACTCAAATACTTATTCACTTCCTTACACTTAATCATAATTAGAGATCGGATAATCGGATGCATATTTACCTAAAGTTAGTTTAAGACAAAGTATGGAACGACTTTTTATTGTTTTGTTAAATAAAAATCCCGGAATTCCGGTACTAAACTTCATGTAAATACGTATGCATAGTCGTATAAATGAACCCGGAGTCTCGGTCTTTTGAAAATAAATACCACGTGCTAATTTAGTAATTTTCAAACAATATCACAACGTTAAATTTGCAGTCCCGTATTTTCCCGGGATTTTTATTTAACAAAATGTATTTTAAAAAGCCGCTTCCAGCCAAAAATTAACTTTAGGTAAATATGCATCCGATTATCCGATCTCTAATCATAATGCAATTATTTCATAATATATGTGAAAATTAATTAATATATCATGATTAAACAAAGCCAATAAACATATAGCAACAAAAATAAATCGCTTGTCAATAAACTTCTACTTTTTTTTTTGTTTGAATAACAATTACTTAACTTCATTGAAATGCGCATAACTGGGCCCTAAACAAATTATCCTATTACCTAAACAAATTATTATTTCATCATCATCGCTTCAATTTCGTTAGGACGAAATATATGGAAATGATTCCATATTTTGCACCTATTTCGATAACGAATCAAACTCGAATGTTACTTTGCCTACGGGCGCTGCAAAATAAAATTTTACACTGGAGCTATTTGAGGAGAGTATTTATTTTATTAAAACATCTGTTGCGCGAACGCAATATATCGTCGCACCATTCTTATCATCACAAATAGTCTCATCTTAAAATCTAAAAACGGGATATAGGGAATACAAATATTTTATAAGCTTTTTTTGTTAACTCGTACAAAATAAAAAGGTAAATATTAGCCAGACTTCCGGAATAATGCTTTTTGTTTTATAAAAATTTTATAGTCATTTTTTTTAATATTGATATAGGCTAACGAGTGTAATACTTAATTGGATTTAATGAAATAATAATAAACATATTTCTTGATGCATACACCAAGACTTACCTACTTCATACTCATACATTTCTGGAGGCTACCAATGAGGGGATGATTCCCGCCAAATATGGTACCAGGTTAGCAAGTAAACCAGGATTGATCTTGTGTCCCATAGCCCTCCGCCCTAATAATTCTTCAATCAAAATACCTATACGTACTCTAAATAAAAAATCATAGAGACGAGTTCGCTATATAGCTTCACATCTAAAAATAGACTTTTTAACTGATCAATATGGAGATTCTTGGGAGAGGCTGAAATGTAGCTGATGATGAAGCAAATTCTAAATTCAAATGTCCAGACTTTTATCTTCACTGCTAAAAATAGGCCTGCCAACTACTGCAATCACTATTATTCCTCGTTAGGCATTATCAACCAATTATAGGTTTAAAAGAACTAAAAATAGGCCTGCCATCTACCGAAATCATTATAATTCTTCGTTGGTCATTATCAACCAGTTAGAACTTTGAAAGAACTAAAAATAGGCCTGCAAACTGCCGGAATCATAATAATTCCTATTTAAGTTAGGCATTATCAACCAGTTAGAACTTTGAAAGAATAAGTCAATTTTAATTTATACATAAAATTCGAAATCTAAAATACAATGCGTTAAGTCCGATCTAAAATCAGTGCCGTCCATTGAATTACAAATACTGCGCTTTATGACGTAAGGAAACCTCTCAAAAGTCAATTGATGGGCGATGTTGAAATTGGGAAGGACTGGTTAATAATTTGCGGAGTTCTCTCACTGTCCTCGGTTGACTACCTCGTGACCCTTGTCACAGGGTGCCATAATACCGCCACGAAGAAGTTTTATTTTAGTCGTATCTGAATAAAACATTAACCGCCATTATGAAATCGGTTTACGCGAGGCGACCGTTTCGAGGCTGGGCGCAATCACTTTATTCCTGTAAGCTTCTAGGTACCTTCCAGGCACATTTTGTCGGTACGCATATTTATTACAATATTATTTTTCGTATCTTTCAGAGTTTTGTTTTATATATCAATTTGGTACATTAAAAATATAATGTATGGATAAAAACTAAACGTGTCAATCTCAAGTCACGAGGAAGACTTATAGGCTCATTATGTTACTCTGTACGACTGAAACTGACAGGTTCTGTGGTTACACTGCTGCAATAGCAATGCTTCAATGGCCACATTGAATCTTAATCGATTAGGCCTTAGTCAGCCACGCTGGCCCAATGCGGGTTGGTTGACTACGTACACCTTTGAATCGCTTCGCAGATGTTCGCAGGTTTCCTCACGATGTTTTCGTTCACCGTAGGAGCATCAGCAGTATCTGGCAATTTCTATCAAATTTGAAGACAAGAAAGTTACACAATCAAATTACTAAGTTCAATCTTAGCCCGCAACTCCTTTAGGTTCTGTAATGTCCCCAAAAGGATCAGCGAGGTCTCTCCTATCCGGGATATCGTCTAAGCTATTGTTAGATGTTATTCCTTACTAGCAGATAACTGAATTTATTTAATATTGTAAGGAAAGTAGGATTTTATTTGCTCTTTTTTATAATTCCTTAGGATTATTCGCTCTGGGCGTGTTTCCATTTCATAAGATCGGAACAATCCAATAGATATCCAATCCAATCTATAGAGTAAGATCTCCTGTAGTAGACTTACTAACGAATACCGCGAATTCTTCGATATTCAAGTCTGTTTATCTAAATTTGATAAATGAATAATTTTACAATTAAGACATCCTTTGCTTTATGGTCAAGAATCTGGAACTCATGGAATATACTCCTCTCATGTTATTGTACTGTTTTATTCGAGACCAAAGACAATCTGTAGAATAACTTGAGAGAAAGCGTTATAATTATCGAAGTACTTTGACGTATCACAGACAATATCTGTTCCACTAAGAGTCTATCTATCCTATGTCACGTCCTTGGTCAACTACGTTAGCCTAGTTCTGAGTCGATGTCACAAACACCTCTAATTGTGTCCAGTTTGCTTCACGATGTTTTACTTCGCAATCGGAGTATCACAAAGGAAGTATGATACATTGGTACTGGCAAGATCGCCTCAGAGCTTCCAAAATCTTGTATTTTGAATGCCATCGATGGTCCAACCTATGTGTTGTCAACAATATCAACACCTTTAAATAACGGTTTATTTATTTAAAGCAATGGAATACTGGCGTGACTCTTAGGACTTGCACTCTTCCCGACTGACTGAATACTGTCGCTGACCAAGTCACATCTAATTATTACATTTTAAAATCAAATGTGCAACTGTGTTTCGCCACGTAGCTCACTGTGCTATCATCTATGGGATATGGGATCACAAACAAAAAAGAGACAGTAGTAAATCCGCAATCTATCATCTATACATATAATAAGACAGTAAAAATATTTTGTCTGTACATTTAGTATTTTTGACTGAAATGGATAGAGGGGCACTTAAATAGATTATTAGAAAGCAAAAAAATTTTTTGGAATTTTTTGTCTGTCTGTCTGTCTGTATGTTTGTTCACGTTTATCTCCGAAAGTACTGAACCGATTTGCTTGAAACTTCCACTATTTGCTTTGTTTTAACTCAGAATAATATCTAAACTTTGTTTCATCAAAATCGGTTCATTAAAAAAAAGTTATCGTCATTTTAATGAACTCAAGGCATGATAATAAGAGGGATAATAGATTGTATAGAAATATTGTTAAAACTACTGAACCGATTTAAATGAAACTAGGTACACAGATAGTCTAAAGCCCAAGAAAGGACATAAGCTACTTTTTTTTATACAAAATAGGTTGTAAAGGGTTGTAAAAGGTTGAAAGAAGGGATGCTAGGTTGTATGGAAAAATTGTTAAAACTACTGAAGCGATTTAAATGAAATTTGGTACCCAGATAGTCTAGAGGCTGAGACAGGACAGAGGCTACCTTTTAAAGCAGAAAAGGGCTGTAAAGGGTTGAAAGGAGGGGGTGAAAGGTTGTATGGCAGTATTGTAAAAACCACTGAACCGATTTAAATAAAATTTTATACACAGATAGTTTACCCCGTATATACCAATCGTAAAACCCGAGGACCCAAGGAAGGAAGGATAATTTTACTGACGGAAAACATATCCTTCCTGTGGGAAATTCGAATATAACGCGGGCGAAGCCGCGGGCGGAAAGCTAGTCATGGTATAACATCCATTCTTAACAAGGTTCTTTATCTCGTTCCTAAGTTACGTAATTCAAAATGTATCCCCATTCAAATTGACTGAATTAATATGTTTAGTAAAATAATGAATTTGGGTTGGAATGAAAAAAAAATAGTGCAGGTATGAGGTTGGCAATTGGAATAGTCTTCTCAAGAACAACCAAAAAAATTTGAAGGTCTATATTTATTTATTCGTTTCAATCCTTAGGTACTTACAATATATTAGTACAATTACAAAGGAATACGTGTTGTCGTTACAAGAAGTAGAAGAATTAAATCGCAGTAAACTCATCTGATACATGTCCGTTACAAGAACAATTGATATGTTTATTTAATGGAGAATCGTCAAGTAATGTTCATGTTTACATTTTATCATTATCATGTAAAATATCATTGATCTTGTAATACACTTTTCATTAGAGTATTTTAACATGTGCTTTAAATTTATGAAAAAGCAAAGCAACAATAACCAGGAACCATAGAAAGGTGCACATATCTTAATCAGAATCTATATATATATATATATATATATATCTTAATATATATATTTCTTGTGTGCGTGTGTATGTGACTGAACTCCTCCTAAACGACTGGACCAATTTTGATGAAATTTTTTGTGTGTATTCCAGGGGGCTTGAGGATGGTTTAGATTCACAATACGGTCATATAGATATTGTTTTTCAGCTAAATTATTTATTTAAAAACATTTGAGACAACGTGAGACAACGTGACATTTGAGACATTTGACATTTGAGACATTTGACAGGACAACGTCTGTTGGGCCAGCTAGTATATATATATATATATATATATGTATTTGTAAGAAGTGACAATCCAAAATTCTTCGAAATTGGACTTATATAGCTTTCATTATTCTCTTTTGTTGTCGCCGACATATTCTAAAGGGCTTAGATTAGTATAAATTGTCACCTATAAATAGATTTTCACTCACACGGGAAAAGGTAGTGGTTAAGTTCGGCTTAATCTTCCAAGGGACTTATTCTTGTTATACAAAAAATATTGGTTACTATTTATGTGATTTATTTCGTGGTTTTCTTATCTTAAATGCGTTTGTACACTTAAAATCTACAGCATATAATTTTATCCAAAGTGTGTAAATGGTCAATGACTGTCAATTTCTGATTTTAGAATTTAAATCTAAATTGAAAATGTTGAAATGAATTGAATGAATCAAACTCAAGTTGACTGACACTTCAACTCATCATTACTTCAACCAAACGTCAATTGTCAGATATACGCCCTGCGCTGTTAGCATCTAGCAATTTCCTGCGGTATCTTCAGCAAATCATCGAATCTTGTGGAAAGTTCTCAGCATATGTCTGCCACTTCATGACCATTCTGCCTCAAATAGGGTCAGTCCTGCGAGTTATGTGTCTTACCCACTGCTACTTAAGGCGCTATGACGGTGACTCTGGTTCTTCTTCTGATTCGACCTCGAGAGATACTCCGAATACAGGCCTCTCTAATGACCTTTAGGTGACAGAATGAAGCTTATCATCGTAAGTGACCAGATTTCTGTTTCTTTACTCATCACTATAAATGGGCACGAATCAGATTTAGTCTTGACGCACTGCTGTAGATGAGCCGAGAATCCGCATAACTTGATAAATGCATCGATTCACCTCTTTCTAAAAATTGTACCTACCTAATTGGACCATTTGTCCCAGGTACTCGTCAAAACCTTCAACCACCAATACAATGGGTACACTCATTCATAATTTCATGACATGAGAAGAAGGGATTTTCGTCTTGGCCATGTTCATTTTAAGACATACTTGTTGAGAAACTTCCCTGAAGTCTTAAAGCATTATATATTCTTTAACATAAAAGAGTAGTGCTAACTTTAATTTTTCAAATGAGAAACTAGCGCAACATATAATTTTTATTTCATTTCGAAATTGGTTCTAATTTTTAAGAAACTTGAAATATCCTCTATTAGACTTCGCAAAAGAGTAATGAAAATTATTTTATGTTTCAATCCCGACTATTAGCTACAAGCCAAAGATGCGTCTACGACGAAGCAATAGTTTTTATGTAGTAAGGGAATCCCCGAATTCTTCAAAAGGGAAGTTAATAGGTTTTTAAAAGGCTTACAACGCGCGATAATACCCCTGGTATTGCACGTGTCCATAGACTACGGTAAGCGCTTACCATCAGCTGGGCTGTAAGACTGTTTGCCACCTTTGTGGTATAAAAACAAAACAACATGAGCATAGATTTGATGAACACGTTACACTTTGATTGAGCGTCAATTCATTGAGTCTATGATATCCCTAGTCGGACTCATTTCGTTTACTTTTCGTCTTTAAGTTAAGGAATGTTAAATTGACCTCAGAATGCAATTTAAGATATCCTATGGATAACGTTTTTATAAAATACTTCGTATTAATAAAAACGCAAATCAGTAACATTTAAAGGAAGTGTCGTAAAAATCAAACATTTTTGCCACCTTTAATTTTAGAAGACCGTTTTTACATGACTGTATTTTTATTTTTTTGTGTCCAATTGTAGATTTAGTAAATTGTAGTCAAAAATAGTTTTTAAAGCAAAAATTACATTTACTACAAGAACGTAACCAAAATTACGCGAATATTAAGGTAGTGGTATCCCACCAATTGTAAAAACGTTATAATGAGAAATTATGGCCTTCTTATACTTCAGACACCATATTTTAAAAATTACTCCATTTTAGTATGTATTATATTGTATTAATTAAAACACGATCGTACAACGATAACATAGTCCAAGGAGTATCAAAAAGCATAGATATTTATTTTAACCTATGTGACAAGTAATAGAGGTTGAGGCTAAAAGAACGGGATACAAAGTTGGTAGTTTGTGTAAAGAGGTACTATCTACGAGTAAGTAAGTCCTAATTTGGGACTGAACGAAACTATCTATAAGTATTGAGACCATGAACCTAGCAAGAAATGGACGTCGCAGCATTTCACACTCAAAGTAAAAAGTAATCAATAACGATCCACACGCCATCTTGCATATTCCACTGGAATGAATGGTGTACTGACGAATTACGAAGACCGGTTGCGTTATTTCAACATGGAAAGTCTTGCGGCTAGAAGTAGCTAACTGGACATAATTTTTGTATTCAAAATTTTTAGGTACATCTTGGATTGTCCGCAATTGCTTTACGACCTAATAGTCCCATACGTGGGACTATTAGGTCGTTATGCAAATCCCTTATTTCTAAAGCCATTTGCCCGTACTAATGCTCGCATGCACTTCACATTGTATCGTTTACCAGATACTTACACTGGACTGTCAGGACACGCAGACCTCGACATATGTTCTCTTTCCAACAATTTAAAAGTAGGATAACAGAGTTTTTGAGAGCGTCGGTGGCGCTGTGGTCTCGGCACTGGTTTATGCGCCGCATAGAATCGGGAGGCCCGCGATCTAATCCCCACCGCGTACCAATGTGTTTTTCGTTCCGAATTTCATATGTACATTTATCCGACGCTCCTACGGTGAAGGAAAACATCGTGAGGAAACCTGCGTACATCTGCGAAGCGATTCAAAGGTGTACGTAGTCAATCAACCCGCACTGGGCCAGAGTGGTTGACTAAGGCCTAATCGCCCTAACGTAGTTAGGGTAGGCTCGAGCCCCTCGGTGGGGACGTATATGAGCTGTGATGATAACAGAGTTTTTGAGAGCGTCGTGTTATATAATATTATTCACCTGAGTTGTATTATATTTTCTGTTTTGTTTTTTTTTTTATAATAGTGTAAAATATGTTTGACTGTGTATTTTGTATGTTGTGGCTGGATTAAAAAAATATATATTCTAAAGGTCAAGGATTCGTAATATATAAATGTAATAATAAAAAAATTACTGGTGGTCCTAATTACAATAAACAATATTAAGTACATATTTATTATACTGATGATTTTTGAAGCAAAATTAGACACTTCTAATGCTAAAAACAGCATATATGATTCAAATTGAATTGTTATTAAACGTTCAGTTGTTGGCAAATCAATACTATATTCATATAAATCTGTCATTAAAACATTTGCAGTAACAGTATGGACGCGTCTCGCTAACGCTTACGATGCACTCAGCTCCATTACAAATAGACCCATTAAACTGAAATGCTGTTTAGCACTTGGAACGCGACCAGCTCATCATCGACGTACTAAGAATAAACCAAGACCAGGTGGCAATAAATACACTATATAATTAAATATAATAAGGATAAGGTAAAAGATAGTTAAGGGCTTGAAAGATCTATTTCTTCCCTATTTATCGTAGATTCTTGAAACTCGGATCGCGACTTGGAAGCCACTCGGCGGCTCTGGCAATGAGAAAATGTTCTCCTTTGGTTCCCGAACCGACCGCAATTATCCTACAGCCGGAGACTCCAAAAAAACTTTATTTTAAATCTTAACAAATTTTTTACAAAATAACAATTATATTATAAACTAATTATAAGTGCTAACCCAGCGTTGCTGCTTTTTTTTCCTCAGGAGAGGAAGGAAGGCTCTCCTCCCCAGAAGGGGGAGGCCTACCCACTAGAAACCTCAGGGATGGCCTTCTTCAGGCACTTTCGGGAACCCCCCGAAAGTGCCTGAAACTGCCTCCGCTCCCCTGCCTACAGGGGAGCCCTCCTCGGGGGAAGCTACACTACCTCTCCCGATCTCCTCCACCGACGACGCCCCCCGGCCACGGAAGGGGCGTGGTCATTCCCGTGTCGCCGCGACCGACCGCGGCGACACGCGTAGCAAAGTAAGTATAGCAAAACATACAAAAATGCCAATTCACATTGATAATAATGATAATTTTTATCGACACGTTAACGACAATTACTCTTCGACTCCGAGCTAGATTAAACTATTTAGATTTAAAGAACCAAGGTCCCTGTTTTAACACAACATCGATATCCTATACACCTATCCTATATACCTTATATGTACATACATATCTCTCACTCGCTCATTTTTCAAACATACTTCATCCAAACATACTTTTTGAGCTTCCTCGACTTTCATTGATACTTTCACTTACGCCTGTCGGTTATGGTTACTCTTGATTTGACCACTCAATATATCACCTATTTTCTCCAAGTATGTTCATCTAATCGCCTTATAAATTTCATTCGTCACTTGTGTTTCGTCCACTCTTTCTGCATATCCAAACCCTCAAAGTATTTACATCACATTTTTATCACTAAATCTTTCAATAATTTACATTTTTTTTTTACATATTTAGGTACTTTATTGCAATTTCTTTTTCAATTTGTATCGAGGTTATTTAATATTTAAGATTTCATTTCATATTTTCATTTGTAGTGACGCCTTAATTTTTTAATTTCTATTTAACTTTTATTTAACACCCATATTGAAGGAGTTGTGAAAAAGCCTGAACTCCACCATTTTATAGCGGTGACTATTTTAGATCGATAGTCATCAATCATAGCTAAGAACACTTCCAACTAATTCACCTTTCAAACTTAAAATCAAATTGAAAATCTGTTAATCCGTTCAGGAGCTATAATGCTACAGACAGACACACAGACAAGTCAGATTAATATCAAATAAAAACATTAAGTACATAGTAACAATTACAACAAGAAGATAATAGAGGAATGACAAAGAGAACTGGAATGTAAGAAAGTATGTAGCATGACAGGAAAGCATAAAAGTGAGAATTGGTTATGTGGACCTATATGTTAGAGGACAGTAGCAGTAGGTTATAAAAAAAAAATATCAAATAAAAACATTAAATACTAGCTTTTGCCCGCGACTTCGTTCGCGTGGACTTCAGGTTCGTCCCGTCTAGTCTAGTAATAAGTAAGAAATACGGTAACTAAGCACTGCAGAGCCCTAATCATAGGCCTATAGGTAGTCTGCCCGCGTTCGGGTTGCGCACTCAGCGATGAGCCACTTCTTCCCCACCGCACCTACCCCGTTCGCCTGGCACCGCTGCCGGTATTTATCACCGAAACGGTATTTATCGCCGAAATCGCTATGACTCTGCATTTTAAATCTGTGATATCTTCGAAAATATTTATTTAATTTACATGCTGTAAAAAGCCATATTGATCTTTATTAAATGCACAATGTATTTAAGATACTTAATTGGATAAGGATTAATACTGTATTGCTTAAAATCGCTTCGTAAATAAGCCATTATTTCTCGTACAAAGTAAAGGATAAAAAATGGTTATTGTGGGTTATTCCTAAGAGATAAACATATACCATCACGGACTTTTTTGTAGACCTTTTTAAGTTGTACAATACTGTAGTAAATTGTTTTGATCTATCTTGTAGGATTCAGTCAGCGTTTGCAATGTTAGCGCAAAAAATGTGTTGTTTTTACGACCTCACATTAGAAACCTCAAAAATTGTAGCCTATGTGTTATTCTGATGTATAAGCTATATTGTGGTAAAGTTTCATTCAAATCCATTCAGTAGTTTTTACGTGAAAGAGTAACAAACATCCATACATCCATACTTACAAACTTTCGCCTTTATAATAGTAGTAGGATTATTATTGTTACTATGAACAATGTCGCAAGTAAATAAAACACAGTTTTGTAAATTGTGTGGTATTGTAGTTGTACTCAGAATGTATTTACATCATTCTTAGAAAGGAAAGGAAAGATTCTTAATACCAGATACTACGAAACTGTGAAGCGTTCTGTACGCGGAAAATAGACATTAATGCTTATTATTCTGAAAGGGATTGCGTAGGTCAATTTCTCATTACACAAGTTACAGCTAAAGATATTTAAAATGTTCTCAACAATCAATGTCGTTAATAAGGTTATTTAAAGTACACGCTTATAAAGGGTTTACTTTTTAAATATTATAAAATTTTCAACTTATACGTTGTTGATCGGATTAAGACAATTCCTTAGGAGAGATGCATATTGATGCTGCGTGCGCATCGTGGTGAAGTCTCTCTGTCTGGGGGACTGTCCAGGAATTCTCGGACAGTCCCTCCTTTGGCGGTGGCTCGACCAGCTTGGTCGAGCCGGCCCCGGGGCACATGGCGGTCGAATCACGAAAGCGCACCCCGCCATGTGCCCTGCATAGGCCTAGAGAACTCGTGGGGGTTTTAATGGGTCTTCGTTTCTATGACCAGAGAGCCCCACACACGACCGCGCCTTGCCAGCGCGGTGTCATGGTGCATAAGGTCGCATTTTCGCCCCTTAAAAAGAATAAAAAGAAGGAGAGATGCTTATAAGTTATTATTATACATATTAAGAAATATACCACTTAGTATAAAATACATTAACTATTTTCAACACCTCTACTTTATTATTACTTAGCTAACAAAATCCTCGTCCGAAGTTTCTCTTTTGTTAATACTTTACTAATTGGTACTAGACAAAACTCAGAGTTAGTTGACCGGGTAATCGTTAGCTTCGATTGCTATAAAATTTTACGCCGACTTTTTCCTTGAAAATACTTGCTCAGGGAAAATAAATATTAGGATAAGTCACTTGTTCTAAGGCAGTATTAACACGAATTTTCGTTAACAGCAGAGCGACGATGAAACGAGGATTATATATTTATATGTACGACTAATATAACACAATCAACAAATGTTTGAGAATGTTAGCGTTTATTTTAAGAAATACAAAAGTATTCAAATCTATTCACGCAATGAAAGTACATATTTTGCTTGGTACTTGTTCATATTTTGCTTTGGTACTTGTTCATATATGAGTGGAATGAAGGATTACATGGAAAGGTTGAAGCTATTTTAAATGTTATTATTAAGGCAAAGTTGGGAGCAGATATGTGTGATATTTTATTATAAACTAGCGGACCCGACAGACTTCGTCCTGTCAAAAAGATTTGTACAGTGATAGTTTTTTGTTCCTAATTATTTTATAGATAATGTCGCATAGCCAACCAAATCGCAAAAAAAGTCTAAATGACCTATTACATTTTGTGGCTATTCAATTTTGGAACGTGACATTAAATCCTCCAACGATGTATTGTGTGCTCCAACGCACGCACGCACACTGTTTTGATAGATATGATTGAATTTCAACTATATGTAGCGTTAATAAAGCGCAAATTGACTCTTTGATGTTAGGAAGACACCTTCATTGCTTAGACAACAGTGAGTGCTTGCAATATGAACTTTATACAATAACAATAAAGCTCAATTCGACTGTACGTTTTAGTTAGAAAATGTTTGCATGGAAAATAAAAGGGCTGTTTTTAGGGTATTTCCGATCATTCTTCGAATTTTCCTCATTGTGAAACCCTCCTTGAACTTCAACGAACATTAACAAAAAAGAATTCGCCAAATTGGTCCAGGCGCTGTTGAGTTATGAGCTTACCAACACATTTTGCGATTCATTTTTATATATAAGATTGTTGAACCATACAGTGAATTGTCCGTCTCTCCTATCCAAAATTAATATCACAGTTCCAAGAGTAACAGCACGTGTACATAATTATAGGCCATATATATTTAGAAAAAAATAAATTCGGAAGTCGCTCTCTTATAAGCTCGATCTTAAGAAATTATAATGATGTGTTTCAGAGCCGTAATTTGGATATAGAGATTTTTTCTATGCATTAGGATGGATTGTTTCCGAAGGACAGTTCTGAATTTCTGTCTGCGATAACTCACTGTCATCCTAGATTTTAGATTAAAGTATTAATTTTTAATTTTTGTGTAAATTATAAACGTTTATTACTCACCTATAATTTAAATACATATATACAATAATATATATATATTTATGTAAATTTAATATAGGCTTATGTTTATGTATTTAGTGGGTAAGCCCGAATAATAAATAAATAAAATAAAATATTGCCTGTAGTGCTAAGAACAGATCTACAAAGCATTTGTTCGATGATTTTTTATGAATGCCATAATCAGTATCTTAATATTTTGTCTAACTTATGTCTGTTATGTCTAAAAACTATGTCTAATGACGAATGTATTAATATTTGAAAAATATTGTTTATATTATCACTAGCAAAACTTTGCGAACAAAAATGTGTAAATTTCTATTGATTGATTAACAAATTTATGATGAATCAGTTGATTGATCATTGATTATTAATCAATACTATGTTTAAAGAGAAAATTCCTTACATCTTGTAACTGTTCAAGATCGAGCAATTAGGCAATGGTTCTAAATGCTTTTTCGAGATCGTGGACAAATAGGTATAGTTTGTGTTTCAAACTCTTTAACATGCACTACTTTCTACAAATTCTAAGAGCGATATTTCGCTGAAACCATTTTCAATTTAGTTTACCTCATCCGTGTACACTTGCTAGGAGACGACCAAAATAATATTCCCCGATGCCCGTCATCCAAAAAGCGAGCTATCCACAGGTAGGTCGCAATCGGTCCATCGGGGGCTCGCTTAATTAAATCTTACACAAAATAGATTCTATCTTAATTACTTTTAAACTTGAGAATTTTCTACAAGCATTATCTCCCCCTTGAATTGACATTTGTGAAACTTGGTTAACTTTCATCTCGCGAAATCCGTTACTTACTTTTCTAATTGTTTGTCATAGTTAAAGATTAATTTATTCAATATTTTTTGAAATTTCATCCAAGAAAGACAACGTACATCTTCTAGACGCCCGCGTCTATGTAATTGCTGTATTTTTGTATAGAGCGTTGTTGTCCTCTTTTTCAGCTTAATCGTCGATGCACAGCACCGAGAGACAGTATAAAACCGCAGTGCAAGCAAAGTGCTACTATTCGCAATAAGAGTGTCTTTACTTTGATCAGACGTGGTAAGGTTTCAGACGATGCACTTCGAAGACACATGTTTATCTTTAGTGTGACTTTTGTGAAAGTAAAAATTATTTTATATCTACGTTAAATATTTTTTTGTCTTAACAAGAAATGGCGATGAGATAAAGAATATTATGATGATGAAATATTTGGATTGATAGCTGAAGGGGTAGTAAATGAGCATAACCCCGAGTATTATGAAGAGAGGCGATGTTAATAGACAGTGAGAAACGATTATAATAGATCTCACCAGGGTTGGCGTTCATGTTAAAAGACACTCATTAAAACTTACCAAATAATGCTGGAGGTGATGCTACAACAAGTTCATCCCTCTCTTGAGCATAGACAAACAAAAGCTTGTAAAAAAGCAAGGGATTACTAGAAAACTAGTGGGAGTGATCGGCGTGTCAAAATTGCAGAGTATTCGCAAGTAAATTCGTTCTTGTATGAAATCCAAACATAAAACCGCAAAGTTCGACATTGAAAGGTTCAGCTAATGTACAAAGACGATAAAAGAAGAGTCCATGCAGAAGTCACACACAAGGAATACAGAATGTTTTCTTCAATAAAATCTCTATTACTTCTTTCAGCATCTATAATACAGTCTCATCAACACTTCAATCACAATTCGATTAGAAAATACGAATTAGGGGCAGCCTAACTATCAACTTGTTTTAAAAAATTTGCGGAATTCACTTGAGTTGTCAAATCGAACGAATAATCCAGATTTCGTTTCCATCTGGCTTGAATCTCCTCGGTTTGATTCGAATTCCAGTTTGTTCGTTAAAATTGTATTTGCCTCCGTTGGGAGTTTGATTGTTGCATTTATTCGCGAAACCAAAAATTTTTACGAATAATAAAATACATTTCTGCTTCTACATTTTGAATTTCTGAGCGTTGCCTGCTTTTGTTTCGGTAGCACATATTACTTAGAAAACAACACCATATAAGACAAAAATTAATCATTATTCCTTTTAGATTTCACGAGTTAATTAAAAAGCAAATTTCTTTGTCAATTATATATACAAATACATTATTTATACTTTGTTACTATACAGATCGGAAATGAATGAATGAATGTATAATTACACCGTATTATTAATTTCTATATTTATTGTTTTAAAATGTATATTTATTCGATTTGCGCGATATTATTTGCTAAATTACATAATATATTAGGGATCAAAGTATGTAATTACCGGTTTGTATCGATTTCTGACGAAAAAATACAAGTACTACTTGAGATTTGTTTATAGTTGAACATAACGTAATTCTCAGACCCAATTATAACTTTATAATTAAAAAATAATGTAACAAGAAATATTTTCTATAAATTGAAGAAGGTTAGTATAATGTATTATAAGTTTTAAATACAAGAGTATCAAAAGGCAATTTCATAGTAAATCCTATTATTTGTATATCTAATTGTTGTTTTTTAGTTGAAGGTTAATTATATATATATATTGAATATAGAAAATACTTGCAACTTACCAACCACAAATCCTATATTATCACGAATGGCCAAAAAATATAAAAAGGTAATAACAAATCTTGTCAAAAAAAGTTTCAGCTTAAACATTACTCGAAAACTACACTTATTAAATGTAATATATGTTTTAAAACTATATATTAAATTTCCCATTCATTATATTAAATTGCTTACTTAAACATGCATACTCATTCAAACAAATATATACAGGATGTCCATAAAGTCATGGATTACCTTTTACCTACTGATGGGTCACATTAGGATCTACCAATAAAAAAAAAGACCATAGTAAAGGTCTTATGGGTTCCGAGTTTTTTGATGTTTAATTAATTTTTTTAAAATCTCTACCTTTTATTAGATTGAGTACAGTTTTTTTACTTTAATTTCAAATCATGCTACTATCGATTTAATACTTTTAAACTCTTGTTATAACAATTTTAATCGAAAACGATCATTTTTTGCAAATGTTTGAAATAAAGTTGTAACAGCAAAACATGTTTATTTTTAGCTGTATGGATGTAAATAACAACAAAACAATATGTAAATAAAATAAATTTATTATTTTCAACTACAGCAGGTGTTCAAAATGGCGTTCAGTAGGTAAAAGGTAATCCATGACTTTTTGGAAACCCGGTATATACACACATACACATGTGTGTATATACCGGGTGTGTTTGTTGATAAAACATTGAAAGAAGAAAGAAAGAAAATACGTTTATTCTGACACAACATAATAAAAAGAAACATTACAAATTTGCCAACGGAATTGTCTCACGGCTGCTGTGCCAAAACAAGTAGCCAATTCAGCATATTTGTCAGGTTTATTAGTCCTGACGCTGATTTTCTATTGGCGCCTTAATCTTTTTTCATCTCCGATAGCTGTATGTCAGTAATTCAATTATACCAAAATATATAAATATAATATTATAATAATAAAATATATAAATACAAATAATAATAGATACGTTTTAAGTTACGTTAAGTTAATAACTACATAAATATTAAATAATATAATACGAAACATACATACATATCATAAAATACTGTTTATTAATAATGATTAATAACTTAATATAAATATCTAAGGGTTACTATATGAATGATATATTTACGTTATAATTTTCCATTTCGCTCTGCGCGCTTAGTAGATAAAGTTTCAAACGTTTTCTAAAAGTATTTACAGAACATTGGCCAAGCATACAATAATGTGAGAACAAAATATCAATTTGAATTTGATCGTAATTATCAAATTACACGTTACACATGCGGTTTATCACTTTTGACTTCCGACATAGCTATATATATAGTATATGTATATTACAGAATCATCTCTGTGTGTTTTTAGGAAGTCAGAAACAGTAAATTCTGATGACAACGTAAACAAGCGAGAAAAATAATGTTCTACCTATAAAAGTCCGAGCCGGACCATTGTTTTCCGGATTCTTAAAGTTTTCCTCCCCCATTCGTTGGTACGAAAACATTTTCATTATTCAAATGATCGTCGCATTCTGGTCGAAAATGAACGATTAACGAAAAATTCTCGAGCCTTGATTTAGGCGAGTGTGACATGATAAATTGAATCGTACTACTACTGGTATAAAGGTCAAAATCCGGTCTTCCAACGCTAAATCCGGGTTCATTTTTCGTGATTACTATGATGAAATGATTTGTGATCGCGTGCCCATTGTTCAACGCGCTCGCGATATCTGGACAATATTGCCTTTGTTTTCGTTTTCATGTGTTTCCTTATGAACTAACAGTGTAAATTTTGCGTTTCCTTCTGAACACGCACATATTAATAGCTTACATTAATTTGCTAAATATTTGTATATATCGCAATTAATCAATAAATTCCTAATCGTGTTGTGTTATTCCATTCAAAACTTCCAAGTAATTTTAAAAATTCTTTTTTACTTAATCATAAGTATAGTACTGTTTTTAAGTGTAGACGCCTTTTTTTACGAGCTGGAATGCTGTTACGCGCTATATCGCAGTTATAACTGTCGATGGCGTCGACAGGCGTGTGTAGGATTCTACCACCACTTAGTGCCTTCCGTGGCCGGGGGGCGTCGTCGATGGAGGAGATCGGAGGAGGTATTGTAGTCTCCCCCGAGGTGGGCTTCCCTGTACCGGCAGGGGAGCAGAGGCTGGGGGTTCCCGGATATCGCTTGGCGTTCCCGGGGGCTCTCTACATGCCAGAGGAAGGCCTCCCCTGAGGTTTTTAGTGGGTAGGCTTCCCCCTTCTGGGGAGGAGAGCCCCACATAACCGCCGGCTCGCCACAGCCGGGGTATGCAATTTAATGCATTTTCCTCAGGGGAACAAAAAAAAGGCCTCGCCCTTCTGGGAAGGAGAGCCCCACATAACCGCCGGCTCGCCACAGCCAGGGTATGCAATTTAATGCATTTTCCTCAGGGGAACAAAAAAAAAAGGCCTCCCCCTTCTGGGGAGGAGAGCCCCACATAACCGCCGGCTCGCCACAGCCGGGGTATGCAATTTAATGCATTTTCCTCATGGGAACAAAAAAAAAGGCCTCCCCCTTCTGGGGAGGAGAGCCCCACATAACCGCCGGCTCGCCACAGCCGGGGTATGCAATTTAATGCATTTTCCTCAGGGGAACAAAAAAAAAAGTCTCCCCCTTCTGGGGAGGAGAGCTCCACATAACCGCCGGCTCGCCACAGCCGGGGTATGCAATTTAATGCATTTTCCTCATGGGAACAAAAAAAAAGGCCTTCCCCTTCTGGGGAGGAGAGCCCCACATAACCGCCGGCTCGCCACAGCCGGGGTATGCAATTTAATGCATTTTCCTCAGGGGAACAAAAAAAAACCCTGGACATAAAGGTAATCTACAGACGACCCTAAAATCTGTTCATCAGGAGCCACCTTAGCGGGCAGCCACACCTACGGTGGTCATGAAGACGGGTGAGTGTTTTGATGTTGATAAAGGCTTTTTTGATATTCGGAATTTTATTTGAAAAACGAATCATTTTAATTTTACCGTACCTATGACATCATACACTTCATCACAGTTGCTGTACGTCTCTATCGAGGGGCACTAGCCTATTTTGAATTTTACGAATGTATATATAAATTGCCTCACAATGCCTTCATACTAAGAACGCCATATAAATATATAATATATGAAATTCGAAAAAACACGTTGATAAATAGAAGCATTGACCCCTCAGCCCCTGAATTATCTGATTCGTACATCAGTGCCGAGATCACAGCGCCTTATAACACTTATACACATTTTGTCTTCGATATGAATATTTTATAGCAAAAACAGAAATACGTCAACACACTCTAGCGTGTTTGCTTATTTGCATAGTTAGATTGTTCTCTGTTTTGGTTGTTACTGGATTTCTGCAACCAGCGTGCACACAATACCGGCTTAAATTATACAATATTATGGCAATACTGAAGCATTACAGAGCTAAACTTACAATAAACAAATAACGTTAAACTTTCACTGTTTTGCGTCACAAATCTTTTCTGTTGCGTGAATTTCTTGTGTCCTATCCCTTTACCATATGGTCTATTTTTCAGAGAGTGTCGTCTACCGCGAAAACATAACCGTTGTCGTAAAATATCCCTACATCAGGGATCGGCGAACGCGAACAATGATATAAATTCAATGTACATTTTGATAGGAAAGGGTTGGAGGCATAGGATTATCAGTCTATCCTTCTACGTTATTCATGTTGGACGCTGAATTTTCCGTTGTAGTTTATGTTACTATGTTGATGTTTACTGAGATTGCCCTTTGAACTAGTTCAGTGTTTGTGAAGGTACGTTTTCCAGTTCATAATACATCCTTTTTGTTGTCTTCTCAAAGCTGGAGGACTTGAAAGGTTAACGATATTTTTTACTTTTTTAAGAGAATGTTAAGCGCTCGCAAAGTGATAGGAGAAATGTTGAAGCGTTTATTCCGTAGAAATAAAATTCTGTGATTAAATTAAAAGAAATGGAATATTTATTACGAGTGAGGAGAAAATAATAAAAGGACTCTATTCATCATCATCTTCTTCAGCTTTTTAGCTTCTTCTACTTTGCATTGGGTGGGCGTTTTTGATAAGTAACAAAACCTAGATTTTAACGTGGAGTTATAATTAATTAAATAAAAACTTTATATATCTTACAAAGGTTGCAGGGATCAAATAATTACAGGGGAAAGACTATTTAAGTCGCAAAACGGTTTCCGATTGCCTCATTATATATAAGTTGTAAACTATGATTTATGTGCCGCGAGATACAAGCCTCCGCAATTCCACTTTTTAACTTAAAATATATTTTTTGCTGCGTTTGGTGTCAAAAATTTTATAGTTTTCATTAAAAAATTTAGGACTTCATACATAATTGTTCTGTAAATTTATTATATGTTATTGTATATAATTAATTTTGAGCTGCGCAAATCACTTTAGAATAAATATGAAGATTAGTCATTGTTATTAAACAACTTGATCCATAGGACAAAAAATAAAAATGACAAACATAACAACAGAAGAATAAACTTGAATAAAAAAAAAACAAATAATTTATTATGTAATATGGATCACGGTGTCTAAAACCAGGCCTTAAAAAGAATACAGTTTTTCGGTTTAGATATAGCTTAGTTTGAAATGTATGGTCGCGCCACCGCCTTTTTTAAATAAATTAATATTCACTACGAGTATCAAATAGGTTCGAAATATTGACAGGTAATAAAAATAACCGCCCACGAAACTCTCGTCGGATTTAATTAAACGTTGCGAAGTATTGTGTTCATGATCGGCGAGGTGCATGCACCTGACAGGGGTGCCTTTGTTAACATAATATGACGTTCAGTTACGAAGCGGTGCAAAAGAGTTATCTTTATTGAAACGTTGTAAATTACTTTTGTGATTCGCTAATTGATTTCGCGTCGTTTATATAAAGTGAGACGACCCTCAACGAATCACTGAACTGTACAGATATATCATGTCCAATCCATAGGACGGTATATCAAATAATTATTTTCTTCGTTCGGAGACAAAGCTACCGCATGAGGTAGCACTCGAGGTTCATCTACCTCAAGTGCAGCTAGCTATGGTGCACATTAGATAAGGTAACTTGTAACAACGAGCTACGCTTAGGTATCTTTGTGGTAGTCGTATGTAGCGACACAATCTCAATGACTAATGTCGGTACACGAGTGCTAAGGAGACATTGCAGTGCTTGATTTGAAGTGCTTGAATTTAGTTTATAACTAAAAGCAGATATTATCAGAATTCTGAAGATATCATTCACAGTGACGTGGTAACAAGTAGCTCCCAATTGAGAGAAAAGAGTCTTTCCTGGTATGGCTGTTACTAATAATAATAAATAATAATAAATATTTGTTACACTTACACCAATTACCCTAGCCCAAAGTAAACTCTGTAAGGCTTGTGTTATGGGATCTAGGGTAACGGATAGACATACATATATTATACATATATTAATATATTTTTTATAGAAATATATATCAACAATCATGACTAGGGTACAAATGCTCGCATACATCACACAAACATCTGCCCCCACCGGGATTCGAAGCCGGGACCTCAGAGATGGCGACACCTTGAAACCGGTGTACTATCCACTCGACTATGGAGGTCGTCATAAATTAAAAAGTGAGAATTAAAAAGAGAGAATGATCATGTTACTTGAAAAGTTATGGACATGAAACTGGATGATGAGAGGAAGGACGAAGAAAAGATGGATGAATTGTGTGAATGATGATGTGCTGAAGAAGGGAGTGGGTGTCGCAATAGCGAGTGATAGAGGAGATTGGAAGAGGAAGACATGTTGTGGCGACCCCAAATAAAATTGAGAACAGGGCAGAAGAAAGAAGAAGAGACGTTGTAAAGAACGGATTTATTATTTGATCAATTCATTGGTGTTCTCATGAAACATATTTATCGAGTTGCGCGACGCTTTAGAAGTTATTTCGTGTATCACCATCCAAATAAACTGATATTAGATCTCTCCGCTCTACCCTTTTTATGTGTTATTTCAGGATTCATATTATTTAATGCTTGTTTATTTTATCCCTTATTTCCAACATTATACTAATTCGTATAAAGTTGCGTTTGCGTTTTTAAGTACAGGAGTTCAATTAATCACGAATATTTTGTTTGTTTGAACTTATTTCAGGGTTCATCGCTTTATCCAATGGATATTTACTTTGTCACTTATTCCAACTTTATTCTAATTTTGATATGCGTTTTTTTTAAGTACATGAGTTCAATTAATTGAAAGAGTTCAACATGTAATCTATTTTTTAAACCAGAGGTTTCCAGCATTTTGTAGACTTCGGTACTTACCTGATATATATTTTTTGTAAAGTTCTTTTGCTGGCGTCGACCCCTTGCAGGTTATTATAGACCCCTAGGGGTCGATATAGACCACTTTAGGATCACCGTCTTAAACTAATTTACATATTTGAGCTTGAAAAGCAACTGCAACAACGCATGTATTTCAGCGTTTATAAATCCTTTATGAGTAATACAAAGCTCCTCACCCAATAGGATACAAATAAATAAAAGGAATCAGAGATCAAAAAATAATCTTAGTAATCACATTTTCTCTACGCAGATATCCTTTGTCCCGCTGAAGGGAGCCTTTAGGCTGAACTGTCGACAAAGTGTATATAGGAGTGTGTAGCCGGAGCCTTTTGTTACGAATTGTCTTTGGAGAGCCCCTACCATTGGATTACGTCGCTTAAGACTGTATCTGTACACATTGTATAATATTGACGACCTCCGTAACCGAGTGCTTGGTTTCAAGGTGTAACCATCTCCGAGGTCCGAAGTCCGTTAACTATCCGTTACCCTGTTTCCCATAACACAAGCCTAACAGAACTTACTTTGCGGTAGGTTGATTGGTGTAAGTGTAAAAAATATTTTTTACTAGCGGACCCGACTTTAGCAAGCTTCGTCGGGTCTTCTCTTCGCCTATACCCCAATGCCTAAAGATGAAAGTCTTCAACCAGTGCGTCCTACCGGTTATGACTTACGGCGCCGAAACGTGGACATTAACGGGCGGGTTAGTCCACAAATTTAAAGTCGCGCAGCGGGCTATGGAGCGAGCTATGCTCGGAGTTTCTTTGAAGGATCGAATTCGTAATGAGGTCATTCGACAAAGAACCAGAGTAACCGACATAGCTCGCAAAATAAGCTCGCTGAAGTGGCAATGGGCTGGCCACGTTTGCCGAAGGACTGATAGCCGATGGAGCAGACGAGTCCTTGAATGGAGACCGCGACTCGGCAACCGTAAGGTAGGACGCCCCCCCGCCAGGTGGACTGACGACCTGAAGAAGGTCGCTGGAGGGGACTGGATGCGGAAGGCGGAGGACCGGGTGTTGTGGCGCAAATTGGGAGAGGCCTATGTCCAGCAGTGGACTATGATTGGCTAAGTGATTGATTGATTGAGCGGACCCGACAGACTCCGCCCTATTTAAAAGATTTGTATAGCGGCAGTTTTTTGTTCCTACTTATTTTATAGATAAAATTCTCCTGTACAGAACCGTCACCCTGGTGGTATGGTGTTGTGAATAAAAAATAGTTAAATAAAACATATTTAAAACTACTCAACTTTGGAACGTGACATTAAATCCTCCAACGGTGTATTCTGTGCTCCAACACACACACGCACACTGTTTTGATAGATATGATTGAATTTAAACTTTACATAGCGTCAATAAAGCGCAAATTGACTCTTTGATGTTAGGAACACACCTACATTGCTTAGACAACAGTGAGTGCTTGCAATATCACCTTTATACAATAACAATAAAGCTCAAATTGACTGTAAGTTTTAGTTAGAAAACGTTTGTATGGCAAAACAGGGCTGTTTTTAGGGTTCTTCCGATAATTATTTGATATTTTCGCGAAATTTTCCACGAACATTTTAAACAAGGATTGTACAAATTGGTCCAGGCGTTGTTGAGTTAAGCGCTTACCAAAACATTTTGCGATTCATTTTTAAATATAAGCTTATATATAATAATGATTAGATGTATGAGTTGGTTTAGATGTATAAGATTATTCTACTTTGCTATTATAACTTTACGTAGTTGTCAATTGCTAGTTCCACTACAAAAGTGTAAGGGAAATTTTATTTTTGACTTATGACCTTGATTCATCATCTCTACTTCGAAACTTGTAATTTTCTATCGCTTATTCTGCAACATTCGAATTCATCATATCATGTACATCGATTTGCGAAGAAATTATGTCTGTCGGAAGTGAGAAAATTGGCATTTTAAAACGATTCCAATTATAATAATAATGTGCATATTAGAACTTAAATTACTTACGACGATTTCACTAATATTCTTCGAAATCTCCAATTTCTTCAAAATTATGAAATAAAAACACACTTTGACCGAAAAAAATAAACCATTGTTTTCGTTTAAAACGTCATCCTACGTTAGAATTTATTCCAGTGCCGTGGTTTCAGTTACAGATGGCACATACCACAATCCAATTCGGAGCAAATATCTGCAGGTCATACAAATATTTCGCCTCCAACATAGCTACGGCAATGATATCTCCAAAGCCTGTGTGAAACACGATTTTAGATGAATTATTTTTAGTAGAAGTTTTTGTTAGTTTAATATACGTAAAAAGTTATTTTAAGTTTAATTCCGAATAAATATGATTTCAAAGAATAAATCAAATGACATCACAATATTTTTCAAAATTTATTTTGTACATCGCGTCTGAACAATTACTAGAACGGAGTATCTATACTAATATAATAAAGCTGAAGAGTTTGTTTGTTGTTTGTTTGAACGCGCTAATCTCCGAAACTACTGGTGCGATTTGAATAATTCTTTTTTTGTTGATAGTCCATTTATCGAGGAAGGCTATAGGCTAAATAACATTACGCTATGACCAATAGGAGCAAAGACAGAGCGGTAAATGTGTAAAAAACGGGGAAAATTATTCATTTTTGAAGGCTTTCTTTGCGTGCGCTGCGAAAACGGTTCAAGATACACAAAAAATATGTATGAAAGAATTATTCCTCTATACATGATCTAAAAAAAAGTCCGCGACGGCATATGTCTATCTTTTAAGGTTTAGTCACAATGACCGTTTTTATGGTACCAAATTTGGTCGAAATAATTTGTTTAAGTGTATCAACATAATAATATTAATCTTTATTCAAATTCCGAAAATCAAGAAGAACTATGTGGGAAAAACCAAAAATCTGCCGGAAGTCACTATTCCACGCGGACGAAGTCGCGGGCAAAAGCTAGTAACGAATAAGAAGAAAAGTTTGGGAGATTACCAATTTGTGAAATAACAAAACTACTTATTTGATAGTTAGCTCTTGACTCGCACTGTTTCATTTTATTCTAACTTCCTGAATTATAAAACGCTCCCATAACTCTATATTGAAAGACCATATAAAATAGTCCATTAAATATCAGAATCAATTCGAACACTCACTCACTCAATACGCTTCGAGTGATCGTGAGCATCTTGTTAGGGGATAGCATACAGATAACCGGAGCAGCGTAGAGAATGGAGAGAGAATCGAGAGATGTGTATCTATCACTGGGGAATGTGCTTCGAATCCCCATTCGATTCTTGTCACTCAAGTGATTGAAAACTTCTTTTCCACACTAGGGAATGTGTTTAAATCTAAAGGAGATGGCTAAACGACTGCCCTTAACATGTATAAATATATCATACTGCCTCGTAATTTATAAATATTCATTAATGAATTGTTACATGATTATTATTTTCCTAGAACTTTCGTGAAAAATAATTAAATAAAAAGTTTTAAACTTGTTTTCCTATTTTCCGGACTTGAATAGTGTTGACATTTAAACGAGATAATCGATTATTGTAGTTTCGGTCAATATACAAAATAATCGATTCATACGGACATAGCGGATTAAACTTTTTGTTTTATCAAATAAAATAATTCAATAAAAATCATTAAATAATAGAGAAGAATATTTTCTGTACATAAATGTTTAATAAATGTTAATCGTCGAAAACAATTAACAAAAAATAAGTATATTATTCACACCATAATATCGATTTCCTAATCGATGTTATTGTATTGAGAGTTTATTTTCACAGCACTTTAAAAATGTCAGATGTCAATGTCAGATGTTATACGACTTTTGTTTGTTCGATTGTTCGTTGCGATATCACTTGATTTTTGATTTTAATACTGACCCTGCTTTTCTAAACGGACCTATTGTGATGATCCTCGTATTGTCCCTACTTGCCGACTTCAAATGCGTAACGAAACTTGAGCGTAAAACTCAATATGGATATACATATTAAATAATGGTCTTGCGTATTTTAATCACAATCATGAATTAAAGTCAACATTCTTCAATATATAGGTATCCATCATTCACTACAATAGTAATATATTACCCAGTTATTTTATCTGTACTAAAATGCCTACCTAAAGTTCATAGCAAATTCTCTAGTTGTAATTGTGGAATACTTTTCAATCGTGCGGAAAGGAGATAATTTTTTTTAGGCCCACTAGAAAACGGCAGCGTTTATTGATATTACTGAACTCTGAAATATTAATTTATTACTAAAAAGCAATTGCACGATATTATGAGTAAAAATGAAACGGGAATAATAAAATCAATTAATTTAACTTAGTAGTAATGACTTTTGACATTTGAGGTAAAGGAACTAACGTTTTTTAAATCAACATGAAAGATGATTTTATATATATACAAATAAAATATAAATATAATAATAGATAAAGGATTGTGTATTATTTCTGTTTTATTTTATTTAAAAGTATTGAACTCTCAATAATTATTTTAATACTATTTTAGATTATTTTAACTATTAGTTCGTCAGTCCAGTATCGTCGTGAAACAGAACGCGTCATCATTTTTGACAGCGACAGCGACACTGACATCCAATTAACGTCGGTTTGTTTTCAACCGAATTCTGTGTTTACGTTTCCAACGGCTTGATTTCGTTTTCTTTCCCATATCCAGTATTTAGAATGCAAAAAAATAATACGATTTCGGGCGTTTGGTAGTGGCCAAAGAAGATTGTATTTTTCTAGAATAAAAAAGTGTTAAATAGCATTTACGTAAAAAACAATTTGATTACAAATCAAAATAAAGCTACTAACTACTAAGAATTTTTAGGTTATTTAATCTTCATGTTTTAATTGATTTCTCAATATTCCCGTTAGATAAAAACAAGCTAACGTTCTTTATAATATCTAGGGTTAATAAGAAATTATTTAACGTATGTCTCATTAATAAACGTTACATTTTGTAGTGGGCCTATTCTCCATACAAGAAAAAATTATCTCCTTTCATAATACATACTTATGTACTCGTGTCACTATGTTTACTATACAGCTACGAGTACTACTCGTAGCTACGAGTACTACTCGTAGCTACGAAGAAGTAAGTGCTTGAGTGAGTTGATAAGGTAATAAGTATTCCTTATTTATTTCACAAATGAAAGTATGTCTGGATTTAAAATAGACAAGTCAAAGTAGATTTTTAATTTATTTCAAAACTAGCTTATGCTCGTGATAATTATTTAGAGTACCAGAGATGTAATTAATCTAACGTACAATAATCTGAAATACAGATACTGTTAAACTATTTCAAAATTGATTTTTTGTCTTGTATTTAAATACCTTTTGTTTGCTATCTTAGAATTTTGCAGATACTATGTTTGCTTAAAATACTTTCAGTAATAGAGATTAAGTTTAAACATTCATATTGTCGTAGATAAAACTGAACGTGCTATTCTTCTTCTATTAATAGGAGGCGTGACAATTCTTTGTTTCTGAAAAATGTTATCGAGTATGCCCTTGACTCGTGTTATTTTAAATTATCTTATATACAAAAATGAATCACAAAATGTGTTGGTAAGCTCATAACTCAACAACGTCTGGACCAATTTAGCCAATTCTTTTTTGTTAATGTTCGTTGAAGTTCAAGGAGGGTTTTTACAATGAGGAAAATTCGAATAATTATCGGAAATACCCTAAAAACAGCCATTTTATTTTCCCATGCAAACGTTTTCTAACTAAAACGTACAGTCGAATTATTGAGCTTTATTGTTATTGTATAAAGTTCATATTGCAAGCACTCACTGTTGTCTTAGCAATGAAGGCGTGTTCCTAACATCAAAGAGTCAATTTGCGCTTTATTAACGCTAAATATAGTTGAAATTCAATCATATCTATCAAAACAGTGTGCGTGCGTGCGTTGGAGCACAGAATACATCGTTGGAGGATTTAATGTCACGTTCCAAAATTGGATAGCCACAAAATGTAATAGGTCATTTAGATATTTTTGCGATTTGGTTGGCTATGCGACATTATCTATAAAATAATTAGGAACAAAAAACTGCCACTGTACAAATCTTTTTGACAGGACGAAGTCTGTCGGGTCCGCTAGTTTCACATAAAAGTCTTTGTTTAAGGGAGACACAAAACTTAGGTCAGTCGGTCGAAGCTACGAGAAGATCTTTCTTTCTCTTAACACCACGATGGCGCAAAGTACATATGTATGTAATTTAAAAATACTGTTTTTTACGAGAGTATTTTATCTATATAAAAAATGTAATTAAAGATACGTATTTCAGATGACAATTGAAAATCAATTTATGATATATTAAAATGCTTAATTTAAAAGTATTATGCATTTTGTATTCCAGATAACTTATTTAAGGTATCTATTATTAGCTTATATTAGACTGGTATATCTTTATAAATATATATCTTTATAGATATATCTTTGTAAATTGCAGCCTAGTTTTTTCGTAAAAAAGTAACAAGCATCAATATATACAAACTTTCGCATGTATGTATAACATTTGAAGGATTAATTTATGTGTCTATCAGAAGATATTAGTAAAGCTGAACAAATCACGAGAGCTTCTCTAGGTTGTTTCCGATTGGGTTTAATCTTGGTATTTATGAAGCATCTACATCAACAACATTTAACACATTCAGCCCATCTATCAGCGCGCCCACAAAGACCTTCGCTTGTTGTGCGAAGTCCAGTCGAAGGCGTGACTCGGCGATAATTTCGAATCGCCGGCACCGACCTGATGGATGGGTACCGTCAGCAAATAGCGGCGATCTCGGAAGATCCATTACACGTGTCATTGTTGTCGGTACCATCCTACAAAAGCTATCGCCGGAAGAGAAACCGCGTCTTAAAAATGGATTTGCGACGAGCCGTTTTATACATGTTCATTTATTTAAACGTCAAACAAACTTAACAAGATATATAAATTTGATTAGAAAATTCAATTATAAACATAAATAGCCAATAAAAAAGTTTATCACATTATCATTTGCAGGTAACGTAGTTATAACAAAAAACAAACAATAAATATGGAATTACTAACAAAAACGGACGAAACAAAACAAATCATGGGGAAAAGAACATTTGTGTGAAAGTGTATGTTTGTGTATATGTGTGTATGTTTGTATGTGACTACTCAGTCATAACATACTCTAAACCGCAGCAAATGCTTTAAAATTCTGTTTCAGAATTGATTGCGAGTCAGGCAGAAACGTGAACATTAAGGGTAGAGTAATCTTTCTTAACTTGCTTTCAACTGCAACCAATATCCGGTCAAATGACTTAGTAAAGCTGATACTAAATTGATTTAAAATGGCTTGACAACAATGATATAAGCGGCACACGCTTTCAGAGACCCCGACCTAAGCTAATGCCTTCTGTGTACTTGCGTCATTACTCAATAATTTATGTCAATGGTGTTATTGTTTCATAGGTTCCGTTCCACTTTACTGATCGTTTTGACCTAAGCGCAAATACATGAAATTAAAATAGATAACGTGGACGTTATTTATTTAATAAATAATTTCAGTTTCGATAAAACAAGCAGCAATTCCATTTCAAAATGGCGGTTGGTGTTTGCGACATCTTTTCGCTACGTGAATTTAGGACACTGTGGCAGTGACGGATGCGCGGGTCGCCGGCGGGCGCGAGGAAGTCGCGACCGCTACGGCGACCCGGGATGACGCCCCTTCCGTGGCCGGGGGGCGTCGTCGGTGGAGGAGACCGGGGGAGGTAGTGAGCCTCCCCCGAGGAGGGCTCCCCTGTATCGGCGGGGGAGCGGAGGATGGAGGTTCCCGGAAGTGGCTTGATATTCCCGGGGGCTCCCTACATGCCTGAGGAAGGCCATCCCTGAGGGGGGGGGGGGGTTCATCACTCCTTCTGAGCTGGTTCTAGGACTTAAGTAGAGCACTAACTGAACATAATGATTTTATTTATATATTTTGTCATCATACAGATTTTATGTAACTCGCGTCATACCCCTCGACATACCTCTAGCTGTTATGACGAATCATTCACCACGGCTATGGAATATAAATAGGCTGCCTCATTCCGTGTGTGATAGTGCTTCACTGGATGTCTTCAAGAGAAGATGGCAATATGTTCGTGTATATGTACAAGTTATTATGTATTAAAGTTTACAAGTGTAAAATAAAGAATAAATATTTTTAAGTACAGTACTTACGTACATTTATAAAATACCTATTTTTTATTTGTATCTATTGTTATGTTGTATTATTGTTGTTGTAACCCCCCCTGGCACCAAAGCTGGATCCGCCCTTGCACTGTGGTCTCGGTCTACGAATCTTATTATTCCGGGATTTGGCTTCGGATTTTGGTTTTCGAATTTCATATGTAGATTTGTCTGACGCTCCTACGGTGATGGAAAACATCATGAGACATCCTGTATATTCCTGCGATGAAATTCCAAGATGCATGTGGTCAGCCAATGAACATGGCAAGGTCGATTAAGGCCTAATCGCCTTAACACTACATTGGAGTAGGCTCATCACTCTTATATAGATATAGCAGTCATTCCCAAAGAGATCTAAATCGATCCCCAGGGGTCTATGACAACCTGCAAGGGGTCTACGATGATGGTGAGATCCATTATCATACATGCATTGATAGTACCTATTTATTTACATTATCTAATATAAAAAACATATACATTATTTATAAATGTACTTATGAAGATTTATTATTTAATTTTAAGATTTATATTATATATGTTTATACAATTTTCAAAGTAATAGGATAAATAAGTAGGGGGTCTACTTAAAAACGGAAAACATAGCAAAGGGTCTACGACACAAAACAGTATGGGAACCTCTGATATATAGCTTAGATGATAGAGATTTTAACGAACATTGCGGCGGCTGACTTATAGATCAGTAATGGATGCAGTTGTATTAATGACAAAAATATATATTTAACTTTATGACATATACCATACATATGATATATACAATATACAGTAATATCCCAGACTTACGCGATAGGTCGGTCCGAGCGATTGCTGCGCAAGTCGAATTCGCGTAAGTCGGGGTTCAACTTTGCATACAAATACATATAAAGAATGTTTAATCGGGACCAGAGTTTCAAGAAAACAATCATTTAGAAGAAAAATGTTTAATTAAGTGTAAGATAATAAAAGAATTTACATTGTTATGAATAAAGTAACCTAAACCGAAGTTATTTTGATGTAGAAATATTCTAATAATGTTACTTGACGAGTTAAGTTTTTCTTCTTCTCACGCTAAATTTCCTCGTAGTATACCAATTTTTTTATTACACGCTTTTTATTGACTTACTCTGTCCGTTTGTTTGTTTGTTTGTTTGTCATGATCAAATCTTGTAATCGATTTTTCGACCACTTCTACTGCTCCAATCGAGCTCAAATTTTTTTTACATGTGTATTCTAGATGACAATACAATATTCAATCATTTTCGAATCATAAAAATACATAATTATGTTGTAATAAATTAAAAACTTTTTAATATGAGAATTGGTTCAATGAAGCAAACAGATAGAATTTGATATAATGCATATGTTTAATTCTAATACTACATTTTCTGAACAATTATGTACATTTCTTTATGTTTGTTATAATAATCACGAGACTAAAAAGTAGTAAATAAAAAAAAATTAAAAAAAACTTTTTAAAAAACACGCTTTTTACGCAAAGACTAAAAAACGTTTGAAAAAACTTTTGTTTGTTATAAAGACTAAAAACATTTGATCTAAAAAGTAGTAAATAAAAAAAAAAAAAAAAAAAACTTTTTAAAAAAACACGCTTTTATTAAAAAGACTAAAAACCGATCTAAAAACTTGAAAATAAAAAAAAGTCACGCTTTTAGAAAATTTGGGTACATATCAAGAAAAATTTCTGATGACAAAAAGAAATGTAACTCAAAAATTTGTCTATAAAATTTAGCAAATTAGTCCAAGAACTCAATGACTATAAAAGCGTGGGGTGTTCAAAATTAAACATTACTAATTTAATGGTCTTAACATTTACACCCCACGCTTTTATAGTCATTGAGTTCTTGGACTAATTTGCTAAATTTTATAGACAAATTTTTGAGTTACATTTCTTTTTGTCATCAGAAATTTTTCTTGATATGTACCCAAATTTTCTAAAAGCGTGACTTTATTTTTATTTTCAAGTTTTTAGATCGGTTTTTAGTCTTTTTAATAAAAGCGTGTTTTTCCCTGTTTACTAGTAGAAACGCGTTCTTCATTAAAATTTATTTTTTATAAAATTTGTAACCCTTCTTCAATTGAATTGACTCCTTCTGTTAAGTTTGCAATTGTCATTTGATTTACCGGTTCAAATGGGTCTAGCGAATCAGTTTGTTCAATCTCTTTATAACCGTTCGGACTGTTGATTCCGGTAGACCAAATTTCTTTGCCAATTCAAAAATTTTAATTTTTCCTTCAAAGCCTTTAATTATATTCAGTTTACACTCCAAAGACAGTGTTTTTCTTTTCTTGTTCAAATGACTCATTTTTTGTTCGTTTAGATGACATAATTATTTGTTATAATTAGACAAGTAAAATAATTCTACGCGGAACACGTTTAAACCTGTCGCAAATTGAACACTGAGAGAGCGGAGCGAGAGAAATGAAAAACCGCGTATCTCCGAATTCGCGTAAAACGGGGTAGCGTAAGTCGGGGTATTACTGTATTGTATAAATGCAGGCACTTGAATACTTTAAAAAATGTAAATACATAAATAAAAACCACAGATACAAAAATAAAAAGATTAATTTGCTAAATTGTACAGCCACATAGAGATTACATGCCTGAGTATTATAATTAAAATGCATGCATTACAAAACAATTGTCCTAATCTATATACTAAACTAATTAAAGTTCCAAAAATATGGAGCAAACACTAGCTTCAGATTGTAAACTTACGACAGCTTTAAATTTATCCAGATACATAAAGTGTACGTCTAGGGACCCAGTTCACCTATTGTAGAGCAATATATTTTCTGTTTATATATTGTAGTAAGTATGTATGTTTGATTCCTTGAGCTTTTGCAACAACAAAATACTACTGAGAGTTATTTTGGACAAGAACCTGCACCACTTGGTAATAATATGATCCCATTAGAAGATTTGTAATTCACATTATATGATCACTAAGCAAAATAATCGTTTAAATTATATTATTAACTAAACACGAAACTAACAATACGCACGCAATTGTTAAAATTAATATATATATACATATATATATATATATATATATATAATATATATATATATATATATATATATATATATATATATATATATATATATATATGTTATACTATATATATATTATCACGCAAATGAAATGAAAACTAGAATCTTATAACATAACCCACATAACATTGGTAAGTTTGGAAAAATTGAATAAATAGTTAATTATAATTAAACCCATGCATTGTTATCACATACGTAACTGTAAATATTACAATAAAATTTTTCCGTGACAGTATTTTTCACAATGTAGGCACGAATAGGCAAATCCGTAGCACTTTGTGAGACTGTTGGAAAAAGCTATACCTTTCCCCTTTAAAAGAGCTTTTACAAAAGCATCTATCCGTATTGAAATGCAAAAATAAAAAACATACACTTTCAAGATACGGACCCTTATAATCGCTGTACTCGTATTAAAGTTTCAGTAAATAAGTGACATTTGTCGATTTTCACACAAACGTAGAATTTTCTAAGTTGTTTAGCGTAGTTATAGCGTAGTATATATGTAGTATATGTTTACGATTATATATAGTAATAAGGGTTAAAGTATAAAATTGTTATTTATAAATGGAGAATACATAAAATTTTACTTATTTCATACAAATTATATCCTTACTTATTTAATAACCAAGTGAGCAAACTTAACGTTATTTTTCAGATACTTATATGTCGATTGTCGATTTTCATACAAACGTAGACTTTTCTAAGTTGTTTAGCGTAGTCGGCGAAGACGCAGACAGATTCACTGATTAAATACCTACGATTATATATTGTAAGAAGAGTTAAAGTATAAAATTGTTATTATAATAATAAATAAATGGAGAATACAAAAAATTTGACTTATTTCATACAAATTTTGTCCTTACTTATTTAATAACCAAGTGAGCAAACTTAAAGAATGTTTTCACATACGTTAATACACATTAAACTAGGTAATAATATAGTCTTGAAGGCAAGAAAATTAGTTGTTATAAAGTTAATAATGTACAAAACTGACCTGAAACAACAGAAGGGTACTTTTTGAGTTTCTTTTTTGTTTAAAATATCCTGATTCTGAAATTTAATTGTAAGTAAAACTGTGCAGTTTTTTAGGATGAAATGTAATGCAAACTATATTTATTTTCTATGTTTTCTACACATAAATGTATAAAGTTATAAGATTTTAAATGCAGGCGAAAAAAAGGCATGTTCATAGTTAAAGACTTATCATATAAGTGATTCCTACAAGATACGCATATAATTAGTCCACGCTACTAACCTGTGACATAACATGTCAAGATACATTACTTTGTCATTCACTACCGGTCTCAAGACAGATCACTAGAATGTTAGAACATTTACTAATCTATTAATTTTATGCACATAACTGTATTTCGGAGTGACTTTTGTGCCAATACATTTTTTTATAGGATAGGGCAGTAAACGAGCGCACAGATCACCTGATGGTAAGCGATAACCGCTGCACATAGACACCAAAGGAGTCACAGATGCGTTGCCGGCCTTTTAAATGGGAATACGCTCATTTTTCGAAGGTTTCGATATCGCATCGGTTCGGAAATACTGCAGGCGACAATTCATTCCACAGTTTAATAGTGCGTGGCAGAAAATTCCTAGGATAACGCACTGTGGTGAGCTGCCAAGCGTCGAGATGATGAGGATGAATGTTGTGTCGCGTAGAACGGTGACGGAAACTAGCAGCCGGAATTAATTTGCTGTGCTGACGCATGACGTGATAACGCGCTAGTATTAGAAAAAGAGGTTTACAAAAAATACTAGAAATTTACAACTATTGAATATACTTTAAGGTAACGTACGGAGAGTTTTACGACTGGTTAAAAAATACATAATGGGTTAATTTTAAAAGCAATATAAGATTTTAAACTATTCTAAAGTTAGCATTCAGAAGTGATAGCCGAATTATAATAAGTCCAAATTAAGAAGTATATTTTAAAATTAACCTTAGCTATTTGTTTTGTCAGCTAACTTCACACCGGTTCTCGGCTCATCTGACAAATCAGTAACGTGATTTTTTTAATATGTGTGACACTGCGACACATAGGAATGCATGCGTGCGAAAAAAGTATTTTATATCTTTAGCCCTGGCTAATTACAAAATAATTGTAAAAAAAATAAAAGTAACATCATTGAAATTGCTGATTTCGCACTTGCCGCGGTGCCATGAGGATTTTCATTTGTCTCCTACTCCTAAGATAAAAAATGAAACACGAAACGTGCGTGCCCGTATCACTATGACCATACTTTTATACCAAGCCACCAAATGTTCCTACGCATTCTTAATTTAAATTCATAAATTCGCGGATTATGAATTTGACAATACAAACTCTTTCCTTAAAAATGCAAAGGAGTAGTTACATCACTGTGTTCGAAGTTCTGCATAGAGTAGTTATGCGCCGTAATGAAAACTGCTGTGAACTTGGTCGCATAAAATCGATCTATTGGTCAAGTTTTTAATTATTCAGGAGTTCTTGGATGGAACAAAATTACTTTCCTATAAATAATTTCAAGGTGATTGCCATGTTTTATTCTTTATTGAAATACATATGTAGTTAGTTGCAATTGCTATATTGTGCAATTATCGTCGATTTTTAAACTGAATAAAGAAAGAAAGAAAATACATTTATTGACTCGCACAGACATAAAGCATTACAAATAATGAAATACAATAAATAGTTTAATATAGATATGTGCCAAGCCAAAAGGTTCGTCCTTTGGTGAAGTCAAACTGGTATATATGTATAATGTTATTTCCTGTTAAGTGATCACTTAACAGGAAATAACATAATAATTTCGAATATTTTGCTAAGTGCTGTTAGAATGGAAATCGGTTGATAATTTGCAGAATCATTTTTATTTCCCGATTTAAATAAAGAAATTAACTTGCTATTTTTCATAAGGTCAGGAAAAACACCTTCATCAATACATAAATTGAGTTGCGCAGCAAATTCCTGTACTATTGATTTAAGTACAAGAGTCAAAATACCATATAAGCCTTCAGTTTTTTTAAGTTAATACTAATCGAACGGAATGTTTTCAAAATAGTGTTAACATCAACGTGACAAAAATTAAAAACCATGTTGCACTTCTCTACATTCTGCCCCAAGAGGATTAAGGCTTTGCTTGGGCAAGAGCTAATACTACTTGTAGTTTCTATGGGTATGTGAGAAAAAAAGCACTCAAATGCATTGGCAACTTCATTGTTAGACTTTAATTGTTTATCATTGACTAGTAATGAGAGTGATTCTTCATCCATGAGCGTCTTACTTTCAATGAATAACTCATCTATTTATAATATTATATCTAGTTTTTTATTTAATAATAGTATTAAATTATAAAATGTTATACCTACTGTCCTTGATCCTTAAAATCCGATAACCGATTCCACAACCAATCTTTCCGTTTCCCTACCTTTCACCCTCGTCCGTGGCTGATGCACAACCCGTGCAAGCCAAAAATGAAGAAAAACAATGAGAGTGATTCTATAGATTATTTTTGTTTACCAGTTTCCTGGTTAATGATGTTCCAGGTAGTTTTTATTTTATTCTTTGATGAACAAATTTTGTGACTAATAAACATACACTTAGCGCACAGACATACTTTCTTAAATATTTTTGAATAATTTCTAACATAAGTTATAAATGCGGGTAGTCTTGTACGGCCTTTGTATATGCCTGGAGTAGCCCAGTCATTAAATTTATTTCAACCGTTTATTAATTGTGATCTTAATAAAACACTACTTTTCACTAGTTCCACTACTATTTACTATTTACGTTTATTAATGATATAACTTTTCTTTAAATATACCATTAAATTCATTTTTTATTACATTAAATTATTGTATAGATTATTGGTATTTAATTCTTCAGTAAACAGAGCTACAGTCTTATTAATATTAGTAATATTACTTCGTAATTCGTTTAAACCGCGTTTTGTGATAGGCCTACAAGTAATCTCGCGCTTAGAACTTAGAATTTGATGGTGCTTAAATGATGTCAGTTGCCCGCTATGGTCAGGGTTAATACAATTTACGATAAGCTTGTCATGAGTACATTAAAGTTACAAAAAATGTTGTCTAAACAAGTAGCAGATGTAAGTGTAATTCGAGTCGGTTCTTGAAATACGTACCCTAAATTAAGAGATTTGAATAAATATATAGTATAATATAATTCTGCCTAGATTATTTTAATAGCTCGCTACCATACCTCTATTACGCGGATAGTGGATGAAGGTTAAGTAAAACCACCGCAATAACTCAGGTGGCGGCTTGAGGAGATGGTTTTACGCCAAATTTTATGACCTGGGACTATAAAGAACAAATGTCGCAAACAAAGCCCTTTGCCTTACAAATTCTCTGACACAATAACATTCATAATTACAATATATTGATGGTTGTCTTCGGTAATTAAACCTTGTAATGTCTCATTTTAACAGCCGCGTTATCGTTTGAATCCCCGTGATCATTTGATTATTAAACATTATATTTCATACTAACTACGTTCGTGCGGCTTCGTCCGTGCGGTAACGTTTAACGTTTCACCCCTTAGTAAGCTGGCTGCTAATGAAATGCTTCTCTTAAGTAGAACTTGTGTATAGAGAGTATACAATTTTTTTTTCTCTGGAGAGGAGAAGTTGAGAATCCTCTTGGATACCACCGCAACTTCGTGCCACGGTGCCGACTAAACTCAGCCTAAGCCGTTGGTCCAAATAATAATAATATAACAATAATAATTAGCGTAGGGAAGTGACGACACCATCGCGGTCGGTAAGTTGCATCACCGAGGGTACCGATATGCTTCAGGGGGGCCACCCGTCTTTGTTTTGCCTTAACCAGCCGGACAGAGTGGAGTCGCAAGAGCAGATGCTCGAAGGGTGGAAGTGTAAAAATGTCATAACGCCAACGGCGTCTCGATCACTGTCGCAGACACACCTATCTACACCCTCAGCCGTTCACACCAATGTTGCTCCCTTCGCACCAATATTGGTCTACTTTTTTTAGGGGGCCCATTGAGCGAGTCACCACCTGTCATATTTAAAATCAATTAAGAGGCTTCGAGAAGGCAGGTGACCGGAGTCTCTTCCATAGTCCGGTTCTCATTACCACCGTAATCGAAATGCTATAGTCCACAGGCTTTTTGACCACTAATGAAAATAGTTTCTGTGCATCTAACTCGGTGTAGTCTTTGGCTGCATTTTACATGATGCTGATAGAGATTGAATCCAGTTGGGTACACTCCACGCACACTTTCATTAAATGTTGCTTAAATGGCCTCTACGCGTTGGATCTGTATCCCCGCGTACGCCTTATAAAGGACCGTGTCTTATAAAATCACGTGACATAAGTGACAATATTAATAATATATATTTAATAACTTCTATAATCAATATTACATTTTTTTTTCTCAACTTATATGTATACACGTATTATATAACTATGAACATACCTGAACTAGGATTAACCTTATTTTAATTAATTACAGATCTAAGCGTCTTCAATAACGAAATTCCTTCACTAGGCAATAACTTTGTAATTCTTTTTGGAATACAACTACAGAGTTGAGTTACCGCCGCCAAAAACCTCCTTGAATAGGTAGAATTTTCAAAATCAATAATTTTGTTCTCGATTAAATACTTATGCATCATAGTGTATTTATATAAGGACTAAGGATTAATATAATGTTGATAGAAAATCCATCGCATATTGCCTTAATTAAATTTATTTTTCGCCACTAGCGCGTGTCGCACTAACTCCGGTTAGTGCGTTCCTCCGCTCCGTCGAATGACAATGAATAACAATGAATTTTTTAAAGATATAGCTTTATTGCGTGGTTATATAAATAGTGTAAAAAGTCTATCTTCGTAGAGCTGCAGGGTTGTTAATCTCTTTATTAATTTAATCTGTTATTTTAGATATTTAAATAGTATATAGTTTTATTTTGTGTTCCACTATGTTACAGAATTGACATTATTTTTTATACTGTTAATACTTATTACACAGCGGCTCAGAACTGTATTATTTTATACTTATTAGATATAGAAAGTATATCTATAAACGTACAAATAACAAAGTTATTGGCAATTTTGTTTATATGTTCATACCAATTATGCGAATTTACTGAATAATACTGAATATACTGAATTTAATAATAATATACTGAATTATAGTCTGAAGTCACGATTGCTATGTACTTAGTATGGAGTGTATTTAAGCAAACCGCGACAGCGCCGCAAAAATGTTGATGTACGAGTATCTTCAAAAGAAATAAGCCCAGCTGTACTGTTGCTTCCACAATATTTCTCAGTTAAGGAGTACCCTTATTTGGAGGGCTGTGGCCTCCTTCTGTGAAGCAGTAATGCTCCAGAAGGAAGCCGCCGAGCGGGGTCGGGAGATGGCCGATCCGGCTCGGCAGCACAGCTGCGGCGCCGCCGCGGGTCGCCGGCGGGCGCGAGGAAATCGCGACCGCTACGGCGACCCGGGATGGACCACGACCATTCCATGGCCGGGGGGCGTCGTCGGTGGAGGAGACCGGGGGAGGTAGTGTAGCCACCCCCGAGGAGGGCTCCCCTGTATCGACGGGGGAGCGGAGGCTGGGGGTTCCCGGAAGTAGCTTGGTAAGTTCCCGGGGGCTCCCTTCATGCCTGAGGAAGGCCATCCCTGAGGTTTTTAGTGGGTAGGCCTCCCCCTTCTGGGGAGGAGAGCCCCACATAACCGCCGGCTCGCCACAGCCGGGGTATGCAATTTAATGCATTTTCCTCAGGGAAACAAAAAAAAAAAAGGAGTACCCTTATTATATATAGAATAAATTAATTATATTATTTTATTTTATTAATTCTATATATGAAAAGCGATGAAAAGATTAAAATTTGTAAATGGTGCCATATACTATTTTAAGTATATCATTGCACCGTTTCCGTTTCTATGAAACGCTTTCATTTTCGTGTTTTGCTCTCGCATGGTTTTTATTATTATTTTTACTGTCGCATGTTTTATTATTAGTTCACAAACCTCACTGAAATCCGATGTAATATTTACATTTTATATTGGCTTTGAGCAGGCAATTTGAGCCTTTGATAATAAGTTTACACGTATTTTCTTTAGTTTTTTTTTTATTTGACTTCTTAGTGATTGGACATAATTTTGAAGAAACCTAACCTAACCTAACAAGCCTAGCATTATCGGAATCAACTTAAAACAGAAACAAAACCGTAGTAATGTAAGAGCGGTGTTTTTGTGTATTATTTTAACCTCACTCATATTTTTTTAACCAAAACTCGTTCACGATCAGTAAACAAATTGACAAAAGCTATGTTGTGGTGCATAGGATTCAACTACTCGGGAGTCGCAATTTTTCATAATAGCTGATCACAGACGTAAATCTAACTAGACAATATCGAAGAAACTTAATGAATAGTCGTAAATCTTTACAACAACGAAAACTGTTAATTTTTTTATCGTATATACTTAAAAATTAAGTGTTTAAACGTGGCAGCAATTTCGTACACTTTTTGACATTTTTTAAGGTAGTCAAAGACAATTTTGAAACAGCTTGTGAACCGATAAATTAAATAAATATATCAATTCCCCAATTGACAGTTACTTATTGACATTAAAACAACATTAAAATGAAGAAAACACAAAGCTATTTAACCCTAAGAATAAAAAAAAAACAATTTTACACAAATCGGAAATAGGCAGAGAAAAACTTTCGGTTCAATTTCTGTGAAGCGTTTATTAGTAAGCATTATATGTTACCGTAAACCTGTGAGCCTCCGACTAGCTATCCCAAATCCAGAAAAATGTGATTACTATTAAAACATTTCTTAGAAATTAAAAATTAAATTAAAAACCAACCGAAACAAAATCTCTCTCTATGACAACTCTTGACATGTCGGGAACACCGTTCAAAGTATTATTCAAAAACCATAAAGCACAAAATGCGATCTATAATGGTTTTTTCTTTTATAGGATAGGGCAGCAAACGAGCAAACGGATCACCTGATGGTAAGCGATAACAGTTGCCCATGGACACCCGCAACACCAGAGGAGTCACAGATGCGTTGCCGGCCTTTTAAAAGGGAATAAGGGGGGAAGGAGGGGTAGGGCCTCCGGTACCCTCACTCACTCGGCGAAACACAGCGCAAGCGCTATTTCACGCCGGTTTTCTGTGAGGCCGTGGTATCACTCCGGTCGAGCCGGCCCAATTCGTGCCGAAGCATGGCTCTCCCACGGTAAAAACGGTGTTCCTGTTATATACTTACTCTTGTGTTATGTGAAGGGCGTACACTCGCAGCATCTATTCAGTTTTGTTTCTACGCGCCTGATCGATATTCAGTGCCGGTTCGCCCATTAAACTGTTCCCATTTTTGCATATAAATCAAGCGCTCCAGCACATTTGTATTCTGTCTTGGACTTACGGGAGGCGCGTTGATTCGCCAGCACTTGGAATATGAAAATAATTTTCCCTTGGCATCATCTGCGAATGCATGCAAGTGAAATACCATACGAGCTTCGAAATTCCCTGTTATCGTTGTTTGTTAAATGTCAAATCAAATTGTTACCGCATTTGCACTACGCCTTCGGAGAACCCTAGGTCGACCATAGGACTTACCCGCCGAGTTCTTCACCTCTCTTCAACATTCCAATAGGGTAGACGACTATCCGCCGGCATTGATTGCGGCAATGCTGGCGGACGAGGGAGGTTGGAGGGCTGTATCCTCCTTCTGTGAAGCAGTGATGCTCCAGAAGGAAGCCGCCGAGCGGGGTCGGGAGATGGCCGATCCCGCTCGAAGAAGGCGGCGCCGGGCTCGGTAGCACAGCTGCGGCGCCGCCGCGGGTCGCCGGCGGGCGCGAGGAAGTCACGACTGCTACGGCGATCCGGGATGGACCACGCCCCTTCCGTGGCCGGGGGGCGTCGTCGGTGGAGGAGACCGGGGGAGGTAGTAGCCTCCCCCGAGGAGGGCTCCCCTCTAGGCAGGGGAGCGGAGGCTGGGAGTTCCCGGAAGTGGCTTTATTTATTTTTTATTTATTTATTTATTTATTTTTGCACACACATACAGTAAATGAAAAAATGATTATAAAATTTAGCAAAAGGTACTGCATATTTCCTAGGAAATCTCTTCCTGCAGACCCGGGTGGACAGGTGAACATAACGGGTTAGACTGTGTGTACCATAGTAAGTATTAACATACTAAATATTACCTAAAAATAGATATAAATAAATATATAAACATCACATAAATAAGAGAATATATATATATATATACATACATACACAAACAAATTCAAATACATATTTATATACCTACACTAATATAATATTACAAAATAAATCTATACTACCATACTTACCTACTATATATATATATACAAAACTACATAATGGCTGTTATGGTTCGTAACATTGTTTCAAATAATGTTCCTTCAGGGATACCTTGAATGTGGATATTTTGGTACAATCTCTAATGTAGGCAGGTAACTGGTTCCATAGGTGTGCAGCAAAAACAGTAAAAGACTCGGTGTAAGTTTTAGAACTTCGGTAAGGAATGAGGAGAAGCGTGCGTAATCGAGATCTACTAAGCATGCCAGCAGGACGCAAGAAACTAAAACGCTCTTTAAGATATTGCGGAGCCAAAGGATTGTGGAGAATGTTAAAAAGTAAGCAGAGAACGTGGTAGTTCCTGCGCTGTCTTATCGGGAGCCACTTTAATTGGCAACGGAATTTGGAGACATGGTCAAATTTCCGAAGGCCGAAAATGAATCGAATGCACAAATTTTGCAATCGTTCCAATTTATTTAAAAGATCCTCATTCGCATCCAAAAAACAAGCGTCGGCGTAATCAATAAAAGGTAAAATTAGGGATTGAGTAAGCGAGATTTTAGTGTGCAAAGGAAGGAAGAACTGGAGTCGCTTAAGGGTATGGAAGGAGAAATGTACTTTTCTAGAAATAAGGTCCACGTGATTACCCCAGGAAAGATGTTTATCAAAGATGACACCAAGGTTTTTAACGCTATCAGAATAAGGTATAATTGACGAGTTGAGACATATCTGCGGAATAATGGAAAAATCAATTTGGTTCCTTGTAAACTTACTCCCAATAATAATTGCCTGTGACTTAGACGGATTTACCAACAGTCCGTGGCTGCTTGCCCATTCATATATGATGTTAAGGTCGTGATTAATATTGTCAATTGCACTTACGGTATTAGATACAGTGAAGTGATTGTATAGTTGCAAGTCATCAGCGTATAGGTGAAATTTTGAAGACAAGGAACTGGTGATTGTGTTAATAAAAACTGAAAAAAGGAGAGGGGAAAGAACAGCTCCCTGTGGTACTCCAGCAGAAAGTGGGCACCAATCGGAAAAAGAATTATCAAGACTAATACATTGACTTCTGTCGCGTAAATAAGAGTCAAACCAAGCAATCGCTGAGGAGGAAACATTTAGGGAGCGGAGGGTGCTGAGAAGAATATCGAAGTCAACACAATTAAATGCGCTGCTGAAGTCGAGAAGAATGAGAATGGTAAGTAGCTTGCCGTCCATAGCCTGACGAATATCATCAGAGACCTTTACAAGAGCAGACACAGTACTGTGGCCAGGACGGAAACCGGACTGGAACGTATTGAGCATAACATTGTTGGAGAGGTACGAGGAGAGTTGTTTGTGAACAATATGCTCAAAGACCTTGGACAGGAACGGGAGTATAGATATAGGTCGGTAGTCAGATAAGGAACTTGGATTAGAAGTTTTAGGGAGCGGGATAACGTATGCTCTCTTCCATATAGCGGGGTAAGAACATGTCTGCAGAGAGAAATTATAAATAAAAGTGATAATCGGCAATAGTTCATCCAAAATACAGGTAATCATACGAGAACACACGTTATCCGCTCCCCTGGCTGAGGATGAGATAGATAGGATATGTTTTTTCACTTCCTGTTCAGAGACGGCTGTGAAAGAGAAAGGTGAACAAGAAGGTAGGGTCTGGGAAGAAAGAATAGTAAGAGTGTTAGATTTAGTAATAGGATCAAGAGAGTAAGGTAACTTTATAAAATGTCTGTTGAGACTGTTTACATCTACGGCAACATCAGATTGTGCACAAGGTTTACCAATACCTTGAGACCTAAGAAATTTCCACACTTGACCAGGATTACGATTTAGGATACTGTCATTGAAATAACGTTTCTTTGCATCTCTGCATAAACGATTGCAGCGGTTACGGAGCATTTTATAGCGCGCAAGGTTACGATCAGATGGTTGCTTTTTAAGCCTACTCTTGGCTCTGTTCCTCATTATCATGAACTTTTTAATGTTAGCATCTATCCAAGGATTAGGTGCATGCTTAATTTTTACCCTTTTAATCGGTGCATGACGATCATATAAACTTAAGACCTTTGAATTGAAATTACAGACCATGTCATCAACGTTGCTATTGTTATAAACTGAGGACCAATCGATGCAATGAGCCTCGTCCCTAAGCAACTCCACATTCAAACCCCTAAAACTGCGAAGAAAAAGAAACTTAAGAGATCGTTTAGGTGGCTTTACTCTATAGGAAAGATAGATAAGGTCATGATATGAGAAACAAGAAGTGATTTGACCATAGGTGGAAACTTTATCAGGTTGAGAGACAATAATTAAATCAAGTAAGGAAGGTGTAGAGTGAGGAGCATGATGTGTAGCTGAGAGAGGTAGTACGGAAAGGTTGAGAGGAGAGAGAAGTGATAAAAGCTTAGAAGAACGATGGTCATTTTTAATCAAACAAGTGTTAAAGTCACCCAGCAAAACAAAATGATCATAGGTAGGGCATACATCATTAAGAAGTGAGTCAAGTGAATTGAAGTAATCGATGTGCAACGATGGGCTATAGAAGACACCGACAAGGATTTTAGAATGATGCAAGGTGACTTCAACAAAAATGTGCTCAGCAGACATCGAGTACACGCTTGGAGACAAACTGACCACATTGTACGGGATATCACCTCGGAGATAAAGCGCGACACCACCACCGCCTTTCTCAGTTCTGTCATTACGGATCAGTTTGAAACCAGGGATAGAAAACTGGGTGGAGGGAAGACTAGGTTTGAGGAAAGTTTCAGAAATTAGGATAGCATCAACGATATCGTTATTAAAAGATTCCAACAAATCATTATAGTGCCCAGGAACACTTTGTGCATTTATATGAACAACGTTAAAATTACTTGAAAAATCAGAAAAAACAGCCGAAATATTGTCGCAGAGATTGCTAGAAGAATTTGCGCTGCTGCCACCATCCACACTAAAGTAGTCATCTGAAGAACATGAAACAAAAGAATCATCAACAACTTCACAAGAAGGTAAATTATCCATACTTATAATAATAAAAATAATATAAAATAATAAAAATATATGTATATTATAGTATATATATAATAAAAAGAATTCTAAATCTAAATATATATATTAAGAGTTCAAAATTATTTGAACCAGCAAATAAAAAAAAAAGTAAAAAAAAATTACATATAAATAAAAAGAAAAAAAAAATGTTTAAAATACCTATCATGACACCTCCCGCCGATGTGCAGCAAGAAATTGTACAAAATATTTCCATGCACAATTTTTAAACAAGAATAAAAAAAAAAAAAATATCTATAAATAGTTATACAACACTAAGACCATTGATTATTGTTCCATGCCAAAATAAAAATCACAGAAGGAAAAAAAAGAAATAAGAAAAAAAAAATAAGAATAAAATTATCTATGACCATTGACATTGTCATTTCAATTTACTTTCTCTGTGCATTTCAGACAAACGTCAGAGCGATCATCATCACGTGATTTAAGGTTATGATAACTACCTTGTTGTTTTATTAATTAGTAAGTAACATTTGGAAATGTAAACAACATATGGATAGAAATTTTACATCACTACTTCTTCCGAGTCGTTCGCGATTTTACAGAAGATGCTGATACTTGCTCAGATCCTTGGCTTGTCGCTGATGTCGCCGGCTGATTGGGATATTTCGCGATGAGCGCCTTCAACTCCGACGCAAGCTCGATTTTTTGACGAGTCTTGTCCGGCAGCCTTACGATAATCTTGCCATCCACCGACCAGCATCGCTCGAGTCCAAAGTGCTTCCTGGCTGATATAAACAACTGGTGTCTTGCTTTAGTGAGGAACTCCGACAACGTTAACCCACTGCCCTTGAGTGCAGTTTTGGAGTCCCAAATAATGTTACGGGTGTGCAAATCACGAACTCTTAAAGTATGGGCCGCGCCTTGTCCTTACCAGCACCAAGACGGTGACAGGCAACGAAATCAGAGGTACTTAAGTCTGACATTTTCAATTTTTGTTCCAGTGTTTGGACTACCACTTTATATATATTCTCATCTTTGGTTTCAGGCACTCCATGCAGCAACAGCACCTTCCGTCTCATAATGGCTTCATGGCGATCCAATCCCAGTGAGAGAAGTTCTATCTGCGATTTAAGGCTCGTTAGCTTCGATCATATATTTCTGTAGATACACAATTCCATAGAAAATCAAACAAAATATCGACCCCGCGTCTATACATAGAAGAATAGATGTATATTATAGTACCAATTTTGAAAAAAGTTCTAAAGTGTCATATAATTTAAGCCAATTAAATCTTAAGTAACGTAATGAAGTATGAAAATAAATCCTTGTTAAGGTCGTTACATATTATCTTCTGGTTTCGATGATATAATGATACCGTGAAATCAGAAATGAACAGTACATATTTGAAAACAAATATATTGGATAATAAGCCCTTAGTCTGTTGCAATTAAGCACAAATTCATTTCATATAATAATGCTCCTACGTTCCATTTGACTCCGAATATTGTGCTCGCGTCTTATCGCATCCTACTTGAACATAGACAGCAGTGGAGATGCTTAGTTTTTTTTTTACACTTATCTTAACAGTACGGAAACTTTTTTAAATTTTAAACAGAAACCAAGAAGTATTGCTACAAGTTCAGCTTCCGGCACGCCGCCCCGCTAAATCATAAATTGTATATATATTAATCAATATTCCTCCATATATTAATCAATTATCACATAATTATTTTATTATAAATTATTAATAAATTATAAAACTAATCTAAAGCCAATACTGACAGCCGTAATCAAATTTTTAATCATAATCTAATATACTGAAAATGCCACTTCCGGTTTACGGAACCTAATTTAATTTAAAAATCTATACAATGTTTAATTATATAATTATACTGCTTAGTAATAATTTTGATGTAAATTAATAACTATTGTTGTATTGCATTGTATTAATATTGTTATAAATCGATTAATAAGTTGCTTGTGTAAAAGTATAAAAGCCAGTGTCCGCCATTTTTAGAGCATTGTTAAACTGTCTGCTGATAACATAACATCGCAACGTTTATTTATCCCTGTGCCGTGTACAGTATGTAGAATTAGGTGCTAAGGAAAGTACAGACTTTATTAAGACAGGGTTTCTCAACCTTTATTTTGCCGAGCCTTACAAACAAAGAAAGCGGAAAAATAAAAAAAAAAGAAAGAAAATCACAAAAAATGGTATAGGCGACTCCATCATTCCACTGACCTTTTTCTGAAACATTAGCTCTGTGCTATTTTTTCCTATGAGTGAGCCACTTGAGACAGAAAAAGATAGATGCGATGCGTTACGTATCGTGGCATGGTACGCAAGCGCTTTAAATTGATATTTAGTAATACATAATATGAATAAAAGTGTTTTACTCATAAAAAAATGCGCTAATAAATTAAGATAAAGATATACTTATTGGAAGTATGACATTCCATCCTTCTTTTGCACTTTACGTGTGTCATTTTTACAATTATAAACTACGCATTCGGCATCGCTGACGTTATCAATCGCGCGCGGCCACCGAATGAATGAGAGCGAAACAAGCACATTTACTGTTTGTGCCTTGTTTCGCCGGTGCCACTTTTTAGACGGTAACTGTGTATCTACAGAAATATATGATCGAAGCTCGTTAGAGTATTCCAGACAAACGACTTGAATTCTCCAAAGTCTTGAGCCAGTGCAGCGAGGTCAGGTTTCACTGCAGAACCTGTGGCAGATTGAAGTTTCGCGTCGTAGCTCTTCATACGCGCCTCAAATATTGTGGAGAGCTCAGTGATGGTTGCAGCCAGTTGTGATGACAGATCCATAGTGATTATGTGGCAATTGAATTATAGTGCAGATGTGGAATTTAGTGTGATATTTAAAGCACTAGGCGGGAAGTGTCAAGTTAAAAGTTGTTTACACTATATTGCATGAATTTTAGTGAACTGGAAATATTCCCCGGCTTTATGTTCCCGGGGGCTCCCTACACGCCTGAGGAAGGCCATCCCTGAGGTTTTTAGTGGGTAGGCCTCGCCCTTCTGGGGAGGAGAGCCCCACATAACCGCCGGCTCGCCACAGCCTGGGTATGCAATTTAATGCATTTTCCTCAGGGGAACAAAAAAAAGAAAAAAAAAAAAGGGTAGACTACTACAACTGATTATGGCCGTTTTTATACTATAATTATCTGATTTGATCGATTTATATCTAATGAAAGTATGTCAATATAGAAATTTCAGTTTAATTATTAATTAATATTGATTTTGAAACGAAAAACAATTCACTCGCAGTCGGGTTATAAAAATACACAGGGAAAACGCTGCCGTCTACAAAGATTAGACTTTGGTCATCATACAACGCAATATACTGACAAATGTTAAACGTATATTTGTGTAACTATATATTCATATAACAAATATTATCTCTAGTAATACATACATACATACATACACTCACGCCTTTTTCCCACGGGGGTAGGCAGAGATTACGTCTTTCCACTTGCTACGGTCTTTACATATCTCTTTCGCTTCATCTACTTTCATAACATTCCTCATACATGCTCGACGATTGCGGGTACTTCTGACCTGGCCTTTTTTGAGGACACTTATAATTATTTAGTAAAATTAAAAACTAAACTATAAATAAAATATTTGAAATAAATCGCTGCCGTCAGGCAACGTCCCCATAAGACTAGCAAACATTAATTAATTAATATTGTATTTATATTTCTAAAAAATGAGCAATTATTATTTACGTAATTCTAATGAAACGAACACATTTCTAGCATTCTCACATTAAATATAACATTTTTTTATACGGTAAGTATATCTATAAACGTACAAATAACAAAGTTATTTTAAAATTTGTTTATACGCTCATACAAATTTGACGAGTTTACTTAGGTATGACGTCACGATTGCAGTGTTCTTCGTATGGAGCGTTTTTGAGCGACCCGCAACAGCGCCGCAAACATGGCGCTGTATCTTCAAAAGTAATAGGTGCAGGTGTACTGTTGGTTCTACAATATTTCTCACTTAAAAGAGTACTCTTATTATATATCGCTGATGAAAAACAGATGGCGCTACATGTGCTATGTAGCGTTCGAGCGACAGCCACCGAACTTATCCGAGCGTTTTCGAGCTCGGCGGCTTCATGGCGTGGCAACTTCACTTCTCGTTTATCAGTCGACGAGTGAACACATGTTTTCCAATTACCTTCGATATCATTTGATTAAATATTAGTTAAGCTTCTTTGTATAAATTAAGTCCCAGCCTTAAGCATTTAGTTAATAATAGCGTGGATCTTCTTACAATATAGAATTTAAAAAACTGTCGTCTACCCAATTAGTACGTTTAGTGCACTCACAAAAAATAGGAATAAAAATGTAAAGGTCGGTCTGTTATTGTCTCGCCAGCAGGAGATCGTCTTCGTTCCCGGGGGCTCCCTACATACCTGAGGAAGGCCATCGCTTTGGTTTTTAGTGGGTAAGCCTCGCCCTTCTGGGGAGGAGAGCCCCACATAACCATCGACTCTCCCCAGCCAGGGTACGCAATTTAAAGCTTATATGTTCAAAAAAAAAACGATCTGTAATTGTCGCGTCAGTCCAGACACTACGTTTCATCTCACGAACTACTATCTACTAGCGAGCGCGTACGGGCTACAAACGCGATACAGATTTGACGTATACAAGCTATGACGCACCTTTCCTGTTGATTAAAAAAAAACGTACCTTACTAGGATTTTTATCCTGTGTCGTAAGTGCAGTCACAAATTAGTTATACTATAGTGCATATATATAATAGATTATATATATGTACTATAGTATAACTAATTTAATAGATTAAACAAAATATCTGCTGATCACTCGAGCGCTGCGCCAAGCGTGTCGTTCAACCCGGTCACATGTTCGTTATCCGAAAATCTAAACCTAAATCATAGATTGAATAATGTTAGAAAGAGATAGTGCTATTAAACTCACATAGTGCCATCCCTTTCTAACCGTACACTAGCAGAGATTCGACGTTGAATCTCGTTATGTTATAAGGGTCTTAGTAGAACCTTTTTTTTGTAATATTACATTTTTTTGTAATATTAATATAAATTGAACAGCTGCAAGTAAAATATACATAATTACGGGTTTTTTTTTTAATTATTTACTGTGAAATATCAACTTAGTTATTGTGTAGCTGCGATAAGTTTACGTTCGTTTGCAAACGATATTAACAGCGTACGTAAGCCTAGCCCTAGCAGTACGTAATTGTACTACGAGTATTCTGTCATATTAAAATGACATGACTTCTGTAGTTTACTATATACGTCTAATTATATATATATTATATATATATATATATATATATATATATATATATATATATATATAAGTCATGGTTATTCATTTTTCTTGATCGTGTAGCAAATGACATGTAGGAAAAGTAACAGAGCTTTTTCCAGTTACTCACAAATATTAATAAAATTTCATACCCGACCTATGTATAGTCTTCATTTTATCGATATCCTACAGGAAAATATACTGCTTACCTGTAACAAAAACAATACAATTAGTGAACCAATCAAATTGATCAAAATACTTCCGGGTCGGGAATGACTGTTAAATCTGCCGTACAAAATAAAGATACAGAATGATAAATAACTACGAATGGTTCTAGTCATTTTAATTGACAAATAATAGTCTTTACTTGTGAATTTGGGTTTTATTTCTTACCTACTGCTAATAGCTTTTATATTACACTAATTCTGGTAGTAAATTTATCGTTTCAAGATTTTGTACTCTATTATCTTATAGGTCACCTTTATATTAGGTACCATATTGTTTTTTTTTTCCTCAGGAGAGGAAGGCTGAGAATCCTCACAAGGAGCACGAAACGTACCCAGGATACCCCCGCAACGGCAAGTGTCACGGAGGTTATGTCGGACTCCACGCGACCGGAATGGTCCAGCCACGTGACCTACCGACTAAACTTAGCCTGGCCTAGGTTCTAAAACCATATAGGCAAATCGTGAGGGCGACCGCCCCTCAGGAGAGGGGCGATGCAGCGCAGGCCCATAAAGGGGACCCAAAAGCGCTAGAAGAGGCGCGGGAAGTCAAAGTGACGCCGGCCTTATCATGAGGGAACCTAGTCATGGCGATGCTGAAGGCTGCCGAACTAAGGGATCATGGAGGGGTACTATATTGTCTATAGCTTGCCTTTAAATAACTAAGAAGCTAAGTAATTAAGTAACTAAAACCAGTTAGTTTAGCATCTGTTAAAATGCGAGATAAAGCTTCAAAAAGTTTTTGTCGACTTATTAATAATTAAACTATAGTATGGCAAAAGCAAAAATATAAAAATCTCTATACAAACCGGCAATTTATAATGGCAAATTATAATTTAATTGTAGCGTGAAAAAGTTAAAATCTATTATGTTAATTCGATCATATCGTGAAAAACCGGCCAAGTGCGTGTCGGACTCACGCAAAAAGGGTTCCGTACCATTGATTTATGAAATTAAAGGAAGCGACTTACGAGGTATTAAAAAAAATCTATTTACTAGATCTCGTTCAAAACAATTTTCGTTGGTAGTTTTTGTAGTAATGTACATAATTTTAGATTTTTCATTTTCTTATTTTAATTTAGGGGGGGGGGGGACCAACATTTTTCACTTTGGAAGCGTCTGTCACGCAAACTATTCGGTTTAGAAAAAAAATATTTTAGAAACCTCAATATCATTTTTGTAGACCTATCCATAGATACGCCACACGTGTATGATAAAAAAAAAATTAGAGTTTCAATTCTTAGTCTGGGGAGCTCCCAATAATTTTTTTTATTTATTATTTTTGCTACATAATCTTAATGCGGTTCACAGAATACATCTACCTACCAAGTTTCAACAGTATAGCTCATATAGTTTCGGAAAAAAATGGCTGTGACATACAGACAGACAGACGGACAGACAGACATGACGAATCTATAAGGGTTCCGTTTTTTGCCATTTGGCTACAGAACCCTAAAAAGCTATATTAGCAAACAACTCTGTTTGTGTGTGCTGATTCGCTTATATAATCGCTTATTATATAATCGCCCATATACATATAAATCAGAATATAAGGTTAATCGGTCGGATTAGGAACAATCTTAAAGATTTAACAGGAATTCCTTATAATATAGACGTACCTATCGTCATGACACTACTATACTAATAACTAATAGACTACTTTTTATCCCGAAAAAATCGACAGATCCCACGGGATGCGCAATAAAGGTTTCGCTCAAAAACTACTGCACAGATTTTCATGCGGTTCTCATCAATAGATAGAGTGATTCTTGAGCAAGGTTTTGCGGTATTTTTTATCTCGGAAAACGGGTAGTCCCACGGGAAGCACGATAAAACCTTCGCGCCATAAACAGACTTCCGCGCATATGTAGCCGTGGGCAAAAGCTATGACCCTTAACCCTCTATAGACCTCCCTAAATCCACGCGGGCGAAGTCGTGGGCAGAAAGCTAGTAGACAATAATTTACTGATAATTCTGCAGTTTACATGTCATTCTTTACCATAGCTATTTAATGGAGTTTTATCAGATTCCTGTTAATATTTACGTTTGGACGCTGAGTCGTTTTATAAGAGATTTACCTGTTGATTTGTTTAGAATTCCTATTAAAATGAAGGGTATAATTTTCTCAGTGTATAAATGGTTAAAAAGGACCTAAAAATTGTGGACTTTGTCATTATAAGTCACAGTACTCACTAATTGCCTTTACATCCTATTGTAGCAATACGAATACTGCCGTTTTGCGGAAGATACAAGCAAGATATATGTAACCAGACATCCCTGGTATAAAGACTCAAACAAAAGAGTAAGCAAACAAAAGTCCGGTAACACAGTGATGAAATTTCAATAAGCCTTGCTTTCCTCCTTCCTTCCTTTGTTAAATGATAAATACACATTTTTTATTACAAGAAACTGCATAGGAATTTATTGTACCTGAAACTAATCTAAACAAAATTTATTGCGACCACCCCTTAATTACAGCGTACCGGTAAATTCCGAGAGAAATTTATGAATGGTAAATAAACAAATGAATAATAATAAACAGTAAACACATACAATGCTTGAATAACACCTTCATTCGAATACGTACTTTAAATTGAAGCGTTTAAAACATATTTCCTTTCGATGAGAAAAGAGCTAAAAAATGCACCGTTTCAAACCAATTAATTCTCAGGGGATTGAATTAAATGTAGAACGATTTTCCTTGCAAGAGTTTACAAAAGATAATTGAACTGAACACGGGATAAAAGTCGAGGACAGAAAACGCGTTATAAAACGCGTTATTTTTACAAAAAAGTTAATTAATTTGTTCTTTTCTACGAGATCTTTCTTAGCTCCATAGCATGCGCATTCAGATGGAATAGGTATTTTTTTTTAATCCTATTTCACTACTGAAATCAGTCCCAACTTTGTTTGATATTTTTTCAAAGCTATACGATAAATTATTTTCTTTGCGCAAACTTCGTTTCGCAAGATTTTTCTTGATTTCTGTTATATGTTCTCTTTTATCATAAAAAAAAAACTTCGCTCGCGTGGTATCGTAATTTTAGGTAGCATTTCTAATGACTGAGAGTGTTATAAACGTCAGAGTAGACAAATATAATCAGAAAGCTTCGAACTGCTACGCTATCTGGAGGTACACGTGTTATTGTGAGTCAACCATAAATGATAGACATATGCATGTCGTGGGATATTTTTTATATCATTTTAAGAAGAACATTTCTGTCATACATGATTTCTGTGTAGCTTTAACCATTAAGGTTGCGATGGAAGCTTACAAAATTAAGTAATTTCACCAGTTTTCCCAAGATTTCCCTTCACTGCTCTGCTCTCATTGATTGGAGCGTGATAAAAAGTATACTATAACCAGCTTAGGAGTATGAAAA